>OY751315.1:13270591-13683335 GCA_963564615.1 Rhorus exstirpatorius
ATTTGTGTCAATTTTATTTCATTTTACGTGAATTTGACGTGACGATTTGTCGTTAAAGAAATCGAGTCGATTTGAATTTCGCGCGCAAACGTTGCCAGCTTCATTACGTATGCGCGCGCACTAGGTAACAAGTTCATCGCGAATGCGCGCGCAGGTTGCGCAGTGCTGCTGCGCAGCTGATCATGAGCTAACGTGTTTTTCTCGTAACTTCGTCATTTCTCAATATTTTTGACGAAAGAAATTGACATATGCTCTTCTCAACCCTAAAAAATTGGTATAATTGATTTTCTTTTTAATAAAAATTCTCTTGATCTTCAAAAGAGAATTTTCAAGCATATAGTTTTAGTTTCCTCGCAAAAATTTTCTTTTTGCTTTCTCTGTGGTGGTACAGCATTAAATATAATTAGACGACACGAATGAGAAAGAAAAATCAGTGACCATATACCGCAGTGGTTAGCGCTCCCGCTTGCAAGCCGAGAGAGTCGGGTTCAAATCTACGGGCGGCACTCTTGATTCTTTTTCTTTCGTCGTCTCTGAAGCGTCACCAGTCTACAATACCGATCGACCATCACAACTCATAAATTAAGCGTTGTTTTCGTGAAAAAAAAAATCGAAATTCCCGAGGAAAGGGTGCAAAGCATGTTTCTTTATTGTTTTTTTTTTTCGGACTTGCAAGGCTTCTTTTATGAAGAAGTCGAATTTAGGAAAGTCAACTTCGTCATAGTGGGAGCTTTGTTAGCCTGCAAAAAAATGTTAGCGCATTAACGACGAAACGAACACATTTTTTGGGAAATGTTGGAGCTCCAAACTCAATAAGAGAAATGAAGTGACCGCAGACCAAAACCATGTATTATACTATTTTCGGGTGTGCTCTTTTGATTGGCAGGGTCGAAATTGCTTTTTCATGACTCTAAAAAACAATATGGCGGATTTTAAGTGAAGAAGTACCAAAAAATTGAAGATATTTTTTTTCATCTTTTATTTTTTACTCGGAAGAGTATTAGGATCGTATTCCTACTATGATGAACGGTGATCGGAATAGTTAGAATTAAAGGAAAAATTTTTCTTTCAGACATCAAGTCACTTTAACCTATCCAAAATGGCGGAAACAACGTGAAATCTTATAAAATTCAGATTATTCTTGTATATTTTTTTGAAAATCACGTTTTCATGAGCCACTCTTTATGCAAATGTAATTTTACGTTGGATAAAACATTACTGTATATGTTTCATCTAATTTTACATTCTCAATTCAATATGGCGGTCAAGAAACTGAAAAAATAACTACTTTCTCCGAAATAATAAGCAACAGAGTTCCTAAAATCATTGGTCTTAAACGTTTTTTCATATTTTTGTCACCGTCGAATCCGAACATGATAGCAAAGTTTCAAAATTCAAGATGGTGGATCCAATATGGCGGATGTGAATGAAAAATATCGTAATTTCGAAATGAAAAAAATACTGTTGTTATCTGCACAAAATATTTAAATTAAAGTATTCATGATAAGTTTGACGTTGGATGCGTTTTTTTTTAGAAATAAATTCCTAAAACTTCCGAATCAACGTAGGGTTCGATTTCTCTACGATTTATCTCTCGAGATCTTTGTCGTGCATAGACATACTATTCATCAATGCAATACGAATCGGCTTGTGCTTACATGCACATTGCTAGTTATTATTCTACTCTCAGCATCCCCCAGAGACAACGGTGTGGACGTGGTAGGAATTTGTCTCCTTTGGGGTGCTTCATTATCGTGAGTCCCCTTGCCTCTCACGATTTGGGGTGCTTTATTTTCGTGAGTCCCCTTGCCTCCCACGTATTGGGGTGCTTTATTTTTGTGAGTCCCCTTGCCTCTCACGTATTGGGGTGCTCGGTTTTCGTGAGTCCCCTTGCCTCTCACGTTCGCTATTGCTAAACACTATATACAAAAAGGGCAGCAAAAACGACAAAAAACACATGAAAAATATCGTGTTGATGTGTTGAAAACTTGTTCAAATTGTCCAATAAGAACAAGAATTTTGTGTGAGAAATGTAACTTGAGGTTCTGTGATAAGTGTTTCAAAGGAAAACACTAAAATGAGTCAGGAATAAGTGAGAGGCAAGGGGACTCACGGTAATAAAGCACCCCGAAACATGAGCGGCAAAGAGACTCACGATAATAAAGTACCCCGAAACGTGAGTGACAAGGGGACTCACGAAAATAAAGCACCCGAATACGTGAGAGGCAAGGGGACTCACGAAAATAAAGCATCCCAAAACGTCAGAGGCACGGGGACTAACGAAAATAAAGCACCCCAAAACGTGAGAGGCAAGGGGACTCACGATAATGAAGCATCCCAAAGGAAACAAATTCCTACCACGTCCACGCCGTTGTCTCTGGGGGATGCTGAGAGTAGAATAATAACTAGCAATGTGCATGTCAACACAAGCCGATTCGTATTGCATTGGTAAATAGGATGTCTATGCACGACAAAGATCTCGAGAGATGAATCGTAGAGAAATCGAACCCTACGTTGATTCGGAGATTTCAGGAATTTTTTTCACAAAAAAAACGCATCCAGCGTCAAACTTATCATGAATACTTTCATTTACAAATTTTGTGCAGATAACAACAGTATTTTTTTCATTTTAAAATTACGATACTTTTCATTCGCATCCACCATATTGGATCCACCATCTTGAATTTTGAAACTTTGCTATCATGTTCGAATTCGACGGTGACAAAAATATGAAAAAAACGTTTAAAACCAATGATTTTAGGAACTCTGTTGCTTATTATTTCGGAGAAAGTAGTTATTTTTTCAGTTTCTTGACCGCCATATTGAATTGAGAATGTAAAATTAGATGAAACATATACAGTAATGTTTTATCCAACGTAAATCTACATTTGCATAAAGAGTGGCTCATGAAAACGTGATTTTCAAAAAAATATACAAGAATAATCTGAATTTTATAAGATTTCACGTTATTTCCGCCATTTTGGATAGGTTATAGTGACTTGATGTCTGAAAGAAAAATTTTTCCTTTAATTTTAACTATTCCGATCACCGTTGATCATAGTAGGAATACGATCCCAATACTCTTTCGAGTAAAAAAAAAAGATGAAAAAAAATTTCTTCCATTTTTTGGTACTTTTTCACTTAAAATCCGCCATATTGTTTTTTAGAGTCATGAAAAAGCAATTTGCACCCTGCCAATCGAAAGAGCACACCCGAAAATAGTATAATACATGGTTTTGGTCTGCGGTCACTTCATTTCTCTTATTGAGTTTGGAGCTCCAACATTTCCCAAAAAATGTGTTCGTTTCATCGTTAATGGGTTAAAACAACATGCTTTGCACCCGTTTTTTCTTCACTTTTCTTTACGTTTGAAATTAGAAGTTTGCTTGATTTAAAAAATTTGAAAAAATCCACATGAATGATGAAGCAATGTGCACTTTTCTAATTTGCACGCTTTTTCATAAAATGATAGGTGGGTTGACACAGTGATGGGTGAGAACCACAGAACCATCGATGCATTGCGGGGGGCTTTGTGAGCTTCTGCAATCCTTTCTTTTTCCTGAAAAACCTTTGCCACACGGATTGACTTGCCAGACGATTTCTTTTTTTTTTTTTAATAATGCCACCTGTCAAAAATCTCTTCGACAACGTCACCGGCACTGGGTGCCACGCAGCCAATATATATCCATCCCTCACGTAAAAAATGCCTCGTATACCTTTTTTTTCGCCCTCTGCCCTCGCCTCTCGAACGATTCTTTCTCGTTCGCTCTTTTCGCATCGCTTTCTCTCTCTCTCTCTCTCTCTCTCTCTCTCTCTATCTCTCTCTCTCTCTCTCTCTCTCTCTCTCTCTCTCTCTCTCTCTCTCTCTCTCTCTCTCTCTCTCTCTCTCTCTCTCTTAATCTCGAGGCTCACTTGACGTTTCAGCAGCCAGCATCTGCTGACACAGTGAACTCTTTACAGGGAGGTAGATGTTGACGGGAAACAAGAGAGAGAGAGAGAGAGAGAGAGAGAGAGAGAGAGAGAGAGTGAGGGAGAGAAAGAGAGAGAGAGCGAGAGTGAGAGAGTGGGAGAGAGAGGAAAGGGATCTATGAAAACTGTAAGAGACATACGTAGTAAAGTCCCTGGAAAAGGGCAGAGTTAGTGAAAAAGCACGTGCCTTGTGTATAATCCGACTTTATTAAAAACGTATATACACACGAGACTTCCGTTCCCACACACCTGGAGACATGTGTTTCACAGAGATAACGCTGAAAAATGTTTCTCGAACTTCGATATTTTCGTTTTTTTTTTTTAATACATTTTTAAAGTTAAAAAAAAGCTTCAAATGTGCAACTCGTACGAAAAACCGTGGAGCTGAAATTTTTTTCTAGACCTTGAGAAAGCAAAAAAATTCGCATTGATGAAATGCAAAAAAAAATTATTATTATACGTTTTTAATAATCCAGTTTGATTGAAGTGCAATATGAAGTAAAATAGATATATTAACGTAAATTATTTAATTTCACTACGTATTTCCCATCCACGTTATTTCTACGTATTGATTTACTGTTTACGAAATTTATTTTATTTGAATTTCACATGCAATCGGCGCTAACTTCATCGTGTATGCATGTGCAGCTTGCGTACAATCGATCGAAGAGTTAGAATAGACGATAATTGAGTAATAATATGTGATTAAGGAGTTAAGGAGGAATATCAGCTCGATAAAAATGGTGATAACGAAATGAAACTTTCAGAATGTATTTTTGAATATATATTCTATGGCCTCTCAAATTTTTAAACGGTTTCATTCAGCCATTTTTTAATAAATAATTTGCAAACTTCGAATGTGTTACACATAGTCATAGAGAATAACTCGCTAGCCACATCTTTGCATATTCAGAGAAAAATAAAAAATGGTGATAGGTTAAAAAAAACTACCGCTTAACAGCTTAAACACCCAAGAATCCATATGCAAACTTAGAGGTGTTTTCATCCAGCCATTTTTTTTTAAATAATAAAACAGCTCTTGTTGTATAAAAATGTTCGCTCGGGAACATTTGTCGCGGACCTCTCCCGCACGCTGCCCGCCCGGTAACCCGCGCACCAAGCGACCCGTTCCCGATTTTCCCCTCCCGCATAAAGGTAGCCGACCTCTTTAAGTGGATGGAAAAATCGTTAAAAGGATTGAGAATTTAAAAAATCTTCATTGTCACCTCGAAATTTCAGACTTGAGTACTGTGAACCTTATTCAGGCCTCAATCTCGACGTTGAATTAAGATAATCCTTCTCGCAGACTAGTCCTGCGATCGACTAAGCAAATTTTGGGGAAAGCCATAAAATCTGATAACACGTAAAATTAGTAGTCAAAATTTATAATCACTGGGGGAGAGGTCTTCTTGGCACTTGAATTAATTTTTTTTATTAGTGTTCTCTATTTTCCATCGGTCCCATGAATAATTTGGCCTTGGCTAACCTCAAAACGGTTGGAATTTTTTCATAATAAATGTTTACATAAATCTCAATTGATTTTGATAATTAATCGTTGTGAAAAAAAAGTCATCGGCGTGATCTGAGACTTTGGAGTCTCAAAAGTACGAGATTCAGGATTTAAGAAATTCTAATTCCCAAAAAAATCTCCAATTAGCGCCGATGTGTGAGGATAACCTCAATTACTAACGTGTCTCTCTGGAATCGTTCTGTAGATCCTAAAAACGTAAATCAACGTTCGATCGAACTCAAAACTTGATAAACTATATTTGCAAGGTCGACAGTCATCGCGGAGGGTAAGCAGAAATGAAGTTAGGTCGAACAGAGGACAGCTAACGTTTGCATACTCGCACGTCGTTCGAAGGAGTGAAAAAAAAAGAAAAAAAAAAAAAAAGATAAACCTTGGAGTCGAAGTTTGCCATCGACAAACAGTAATTCACTCGATCGAGGTGGCGGGCACTCGTACGATACAAAATGGGAATTTCCAGTGACAGAAATGGAGGGGGGAATGGCGAAAGGGGTGGCAAAGCTTTTTCAACCCCTCGGGTGATGGCGAGGCAAAACTCTTCGTTCGTCAACGATAAACATAGTAACTCGCTTTTCACTGACACACCGGATTCAGAGTAAGAGAGAGAGAGAGAGAGAGAGAGAGAGAGAGAGAGAGAGAGAGAGAGAGAGAGATGGTGATCGGCAACGAGGTACCGAGGAATATAGCTATTTTGGGGAATAGCTATGTGAATATATATGGATGAGCTTCGAAAGGGTAAAACGTCAAGATTGAAAATTCTCGAGTTCGGTAGATACGTCAGTGGTTGACATAATGAGGGCATCGACAAAATCTTCTGTTTTTTTTCCCTCACTCTACTTTTCGTGAAAAATGAAAACTCAAAAATTGGTCACTAATACACATTTTTTTTATTAGTTATTGCAATACGAAAAAAACTGAAACGTACAAATTTGATAAAATTAAGTAGAATACGCAGAGGTTTAAGATTCTAGAATATTTATATTTATTATTTATAACGATAATTATTATTTTTCATTCATTGAATATTGTCGATCAAGGCGTAAATTAATTTATAATACGAAAATAGAAATTTGAAAAAAAGTAATATGTCGTGAATCCATTGTGGCATGGATGTTAAATTATTTCTTGAAATTTTCGTATTTAGGCCTAGGATTTATGAGATTTTTTAACAACGAAAAATGGTCCAAAGATATGATAAAACAATGAGCAAAAGTTCATCATATATACGTATATATATATCGATTTCCCTCTCTCCTTATTCTTAGTAACAACAGGAGGAGAGTAGTAAACATCGAGATTTTCTCACAGAGGTGAACAAACAATGACAAAACAATTAGGCAACTCATAACTGCCCGGTGCAGGAACTCGTTGTTCTTTTCTGTCTCTCTCTCTCTCTTTCTCTCTCTCTCTTTCTCTCTGCTTCTCTGTTTCTTGTTGGGTGGACAGTACATTGTACCAGTCCCTTTTACATCCATAAGAAACATTCCATAAACACATGAACACAAACGAAACATCTATATGAGGCATTCAATGCCAAATGAAATACTCAATTTTTGTGATTTTTTTTCGTCAATTGGTCAACCAGTCGAGGTTGTCGAGAAATTAACTCAAGTTTATCAGACACATACCTCAAGCAACGGAAAAAGAATATTAAAAATGATAGAAAAATTTCCCATCATATTTAGCCCAATTTATAAAAATAAATAAATAAATGGATTAATAAATAAATCTATATACATTCATGTACATAAAATTTACATAATTGAGTGTATTTTCCGAATACAGCAGTAAGATTTTATAAAAAAAAAGTTTGAGCTGAAACGCCTATTTTTTTAAACTTTCGATTGGCACAAATAAAAATTTTAGACGTCAGGTTGATCGAAAATTGAAAAGAAACAAGAGCCTCATCTGAAAATTTAAAAAAAAAAATTCATCCTCTACCGAGGGAATTGATGGCTTTCCATATCGTCAGAAGATCATGAATTAAAGATTACTGGAAATCACAATAAAAAATGTTAACTTTATGTCTCCTTTTTTTTTTTTTAATAGACCATTTTTCGAATGAAACTGAATATCAAAATCGTTAGTATTTTTTTTTTATCAAAGTACAAGTTGAAAAATTTTAAATTAATTGGTGAACGTTCTTGACACTTTGAAGGAGTCGAGGAAATTTTTTTTTTAAATTCGGTGGCTGAGTTAGCTTGGAATTGGCTCATGTATATCTATCTGAAACTTACGAATATACTACTGAAACTTACGGGGCATTCCACGTCAATTCGCACGGTCAAAACCCTTCATTTCTCCGATTTCGATTATCTTGTGAAAATTTGTTTGTCTTGGTCCAAAAACTACCCTCATTTTTTTACAGATTTTTTCCGGCCCCTCTGTCACCACCATAACCCACGATAAACCCCCTAAAAACACCGAAATTCGGACATGAGTTAAGAAATTGAAAAAAATCACAGATAAAGTGCATAATATACCAAGAATTTTCGCGGCAGAATTGGAGTGACTCGGACTTTCGTTGAGCTGAAAAAAAATAAAGAAAATGAAAAAAAAATTATTTTTCGATTATTTTCCGAACGTTTCAATGAAATTATCAATAAAGGAAATAAAGCAAAGAAAATGACAATTTTTCATTTTTCCAATGCGGTTGAAAAAAATTTTCATAAATTTTGAATGATTTTGAATTTGAGAACGATTATTTTTCGTTTGGATACATTTTTCGAAATTTTTACAACAAAAAATTTCATAAAAAACTCTTTTTAGTAGTAAGACGATGTTGTCGTGAAAACTCATATGGTTGTAAAAATCACTATTCGCGATGCTCACGCAACGACACGCCACTAGCGGTCAAAAGTGTAGTATCGTAAGAAGGCTCGGGGATCTGCTGCCTGCTGCTGCTGCTGCGAGTTCACCATTAATTGGTATTCAATCTCGGTGAATAGAAAGAAAGTATGCTCCGTGCAATAATGTTTACGGCTATGGTTGACAATGTATCAAAATAAAAAATAGTCGTTCTCAAATTCAAAATCATTAAAAATTTATGAAATTTTTTTTCAACCGTATTTGAAAAATGAAACATGAACATTTTCTTTGTTTTATTTCCTTTAATGATAATTTCATTGAAACGTTCGGAAAATAGTCGAAAAATAATTTTTTTTTCATTTTCTTTATTTTTTTTCAGCTCAACGGAAGTCCGAGCCACTCCAATTCTGTCGCGAAAATTCTTGGTATATTATGTACTATATTTGTGATTTTTTTCAATTTTTTAAATCATGTCCAAATTTCGGTATTTTAAGGGGGTTTATGGGGTGACAGGGGGTTTATGGTGGTGACAGGGGGCCGGAAAAAATATGTAAAAAAATTAGGGTAGTTTTTCGACCAAGACAAACAAATTTTCACAAGATAATCGAAATCGGAGAGGTGAAGGGTTTTGACCGTGCGAATTGACGTGGAATGCCCCATATATATGTGTGCCCCAGATTATGTGTGTGTGTGTGTGTGCATGCGTGTGTGTGTGTATGTAACCCTGTCAGTCTGTTCTGCAGTCTACGCGAATCCCAGTGCCAACTGGGTTCGCGTCTCACCCCGAAAATTCCGGGAGTTGTGTCAAAGTGTCAGGGACAACGAGGTCCACCAGACCGAAGTGAAATTGAAGCCAGGCAGGACGATGAAGAAGTGAGAGGATGAGCAAACGAGGATAAAGAGGGGGAGAGAAAACCCTGCAATGAGCATAATATATCCAATGAACTCGCTGAAGTACTTTCGAATTGGTCGGATAATTAAAAGCAAATTTGTCTAAATAAATTCAACCACCGGGGGGTCTTTATAAATAGTATATAACCGAATTTATAAAAGGACTCGTGAAATCGATTGCAGGATACTGAATTTTAATGGGGATGTACACATCAATCTTGATACAGGAGATATTTCAGGGAAGAAGTAATTAATGATACGAGAAGGAACGTTCGCAGGTATAATTTGGAAAAAGATAATGATTTGAAGGGTTGTAAATTGTGATTTTTGAATTTTCCATCGTCGAAAAAATTTTTTCAATAAATTTTCTTTTTCTTCTCATTTTTCTTTTCCTTGTAAAAATCTGTGCCGATTCAAAAAATATCATTTTTTGTCGAGATATTACGGTTTAAAGGCAAAAAAGCATGAAATTGAGGGAAAAAAACTTTCTTTTTCGGCTTCAACCCCTGTCAACAACTCTTATTATCGGATCCTCCATATTTTATTTAGGGAAACTTTTTTTCTAATACATGCAAAAATATGGAAGGCTGTTTTTTTCAGTAAATCTGTTTGACTGTAAGAATTTTTATACTATTAAAAATCGAAAGTTTTAGAGATAACGATTTTCGTATCATACAATTTCGCAATTCACAAATGTTTGAAGTTTACCCTTTTGTTTCAGCATCATACATTGTTCATATTTATGAAAAAAAAAATTCGAGCAAAAGGAAATATTCGCTTCATTTTTCATAAAAGTGACAGTTTTGTTAGGTTATAATATCACAAAATTATAACTCGTAACCAAAGCCACAATTTGCTGGTAAATTGTAAATTTTTGTAGATTACAATTACTAACCCTCGCCTCGTCATTTATTTTCAACTAATAATATTTTTCCTAATAATGACCCAATATATTTATTATTATTAATTAATATTTATTATCATTAATAATCTATTATAAAATATTTTTATTATTATTATAATTATTATTATATTCATTATCATTTATATTTTAGCGAGTAATTTTTACTATTTGAATAATCTCATAATTTTGACAATATTTTTTCAAAATTATCTTCCACATCTAGAGGTAATAGTCTTTTGGGGATGAAAATAATTGTCGATAAGGCTTCGAAATGGCTTTTAGAGATTTTGCACGAAGAAAGCTCGAGGGTTGATTGCAAAATGCGATAAAGTGCTTTTCCTTATAGAATGCAAAAACCAAAGAGAGAAAGAGAGAGCATGTATTCTCGTCACAAGCGTTGCCAATCAGGGTGACAATGGCTCGTAAATTCGAGCCAATCAGGGAGGAAACTTGAAGAGCAAGAGATGGAAAGACGAGACGTGACCGCAAGAAGACCACGAGACTCGAAGCTATTGCTTATGAATTATTTAAGCACCTTTCTCTACCCTTCCTTCCTCTCTCTCTCTCTCTCTCTCTCTCTCTCTCTCTCTTTCTATCCATTGCTTTCCCTTTGACATTACAACACGTGAAATAGCAGCGTCACTTCTTATTCTCCTTTATGTTTTGACTTCGCAGATTTTACCACCGGAAAATCACGGTTCGACGATGGTGTTTGCCCCGAAAGGGCAAACACGAAACTCGAGCGAAAAGGGAGAGTGGAGGGAAAAACAGCAACGTATATGAGGGTTGAAGCTCGATTGTTTATAGAGATAACATCGAAAGTAAAACACGTACAGTAACACGCTCATGAGTATAATACTCAGTTTATATATGCCTTAAACATTGTGTGGAGAATAAATACATACAGCTCGTTTTGAAAACCCAGAGAGAGAAAGAGAGAGAGAGAGAGAGAGAGAGAGAGAGAGAGAGAGAGAGAGAGAGAGTGTGAGAGGAATGGTGGGAGGGAGGGAGAAAGGGCCATTACCAGAATTGCCCGTGTCGTCGTAGAGGCAGCAACGACTCTTGAGAATATCACCATTTTCCAGGCTGCATAACACAATCGTTCATTCTCCTCTGTGTCCCGAGTTCTATAAATGTTATGTGCATATATATATATATATATATGTGTATATATAATATATATATATATATGGCAAAATATAGCGCTATACCTGCTTATAGCTTTAAATAGCCTTGGCTTTATCTAACCCCTCTCATTGCGATCCTCGCCATCTACGAACTCGCTAAATCTCGAAAGCGAGAAAAGCGAGCTACCCCACTCAGTTGAATACAATTGAGAGTAAAAGAGAGGGAGAGAGAGAGAGAGAGAGAGAGAGAACACAGCGGTGATTACGTACGCAATTATGACGCGTTGATACGAGACGCTTTCACTTGTATAGCCGAAGTAACGAAGAATATATATATATATATATATATATATATATATAAATGTATGTGTGTGTGTGTGTATGTGCGTATAATTTCTGGACCCGTGAATCTCGCCCTCTTTAATGCGCACCACGTTGGTAAACTCTGAATCGTCTCTCCCTTGGCTTTGCGACGATGAGCTTTGTGCTTTGAATTCCACGGTGCGTGTATAAATACCGGCACTGTCTATTCTCGCCCCCCACCCACCTTGACTCTTGGAAATTTACTGTCTGACCAAATAGTGACTTTTACTACTCATCCTGATTGTAGTTTCAAGTTTCTTTCTCGTCAGCGTCAATTTTTCAAGATTACATTTTTGCAACTTTCGCTCAGTCTGGTTGGCCGATGATAGGCGCTGTGTCTGACCAAATCCGGACTTATACTACTTCACCGGATAGTAGAAAGAGAGTAGAATAAAATGTTATACTGATCGTTTTTCTGGCGCTTCTGTCTTGTTCTTGCAGCTGCTGCCGAGTCCGATTGGTTTGAATTCACTACCTCTGATCGATTAGTGAGTTTTACTACTTATCATGATCATGATTATCATCTTGTTTCTTGTCAGCGTCAAGTTTTCGAGATTATATTCCTGAAACTGTCGCTTAGTCGGGTTCGCGGAGAAACGACGAATGTGACCAAATCCTGACTAATTCCGCTCTATTAAATAATAAAAAGTAAATCGAATTAATTATTTGTTCCCGTCTATTTTTTCTGACGCTCATATATATTGTTCTTGCAATTGCTGCTGGGTTGAATATGTTAAAATTTAGTAGATCTGATCAATTAACGACTTGTATTACTTAACCCATCGTCGGAATTAAGTTTCAACCAACACATTCAACCAGAATTTGACTTATGCTACTTTGATCGATCGTAGAAGGAGAATCGAGTAAACTTTTTGTTTCCATCATTTTCTTCGGCATTTCTATCTCATTACGGTCACTACCGCTGAGTCTGGTTGGTTTGAACTTACCATGTCTGACCAAAACTTTTATATTTCCGTCGATAGTCGGTTATTGTCGGTGCCAGTAAGTCTGCTTAAATTAAATCTAAGATGTCTGGCCAAACCATTGCTATTGCTACTGTATTCGATAATAACAAGGAAATAAAGTTCATTTTGAGTATTCATTGATTCCTCAGAGTTTTCAGCTAGTTTTTTTTTCGATTGCGTTTTTAGCAGAGAATAAATTCGATTCGACGAAATAATGATTTTTACCACTGATTTCCAGGATAGAAGGAACCTCAACTTTATTTATACGGTTGTTAATCATTCGTTTACTCCACATCGCCCTTGCATGTGCCAGGGAAGGTTTCGGAATAAAATTTAAAACGTCTGACCAAGCAGCGATTCTTACTACTGAACATCGTTAATGGAGAAAAACAAAGTTTAATCTATTACCGTTAATTTTTTTCCGCAAATTCTTCGAGACTGTAATCGTATTTTCCAAGGTACCAGCCAGTCTAGTTGGCCACCGTCTTATAATTCTGGGGAAACAGTAAAGTTTACTAGCAATAATATGTATTATGGAGGAAAAATTCCTTTGCATGCTCTTAAGACGCTTTTATTTTTCTCCCTTTCGTCTTTTTCTTATATGGCATATATTTTTTTCGTCCTCGAGCCATATGAATAATACGTCCAAAACCTCAGCGTCTGACCGAACCTACATTCCTTATTTTCACTTAACGAGAGATATCAAGTTTCTTTTCATTGCAGACTGTCATAGGGCTTCAATACAATATTGGCAGCTAGAGGGTAAGTTCACAATTGCCTGAGCTCAAACATGACTGACTATGCACGAGTTTTACTACTGAATTCTCAACTTCTCGATATCCTATTCGTGACATTCATTCGGATTGTATATACATATATTTTTACCACAGTGCCTACGAAAACTTTGCTGTTACTACTTACTTTTTTATTCAAATCTATCTCTCCTCGTTTTATCAGTAAACTTGATGGTGAAGTCTTTCATGCAATTTCATTTACATGGAATATATTTCGATTATTCGAGCTATGATAATTCGCAACGCTGTCGAGATCTTGGTCTCTTGTGACGGAGAATAAAAAAGATTTAAAGCTTCGAAAGTGTATCTATCATCCCCTCAACGACCAAATGAGCGAGTACGCGCATCGAGTTTCCCTTTAACCGCTCGGGATTCACGTATCTCAAGAGGAAAACTTTTTCGTAATCCTCGCTACTTAGAAAGTATCACCTAGAGTCTCTCTCTCTCTCTCTCTCTCTCTCTCTCTCTCTCTCTCTCTCTGTCTCTCTCTCTCTCTCTCTTTCTCTCTCTACCCAATTCTCAAACGCCAGGGACTGGAGGAGGGGGATGAAAAAGTATTTTATACAAGACGAGAGCTTGTTCTCTTCGGCAAGCTCTCGGTCGTGGATCGTCGAGCACGTACGTGGATCGAGCTTTTCCCTGCTTGGAACTTTTGTCGGAAAATCACTCACACCGGCTTGACGGTATACAAAGAGAGAAGCACGCAAGCCCGCTTTTGAGTGAGTAGTACGAACAAGACGAGGGCGCCGAAACATTCTCTCTCACAGTCTTGTCCCGGGACCTCGAATATAAATTCCTCTTTGACTCACTTCGAATTCAGTACTCCCCCCCCCCTCCCACCCCCCCCCCCCCTTCCTCTTTTGGGCTACCCTTCTACCCCATCGTGGAGTATATATATCTCATCTGTACGACTCTCTTTTACCTCCTAAGTTGTCTCGACTCCCGGACTCGAGTCTTGTATACCTGAGTGCGAGAGATTTGAATAAATCATATCTTTGTCTTTCTGTTCTTTCTCATCGCTAACTTTTACCGCACATACACACATGAGCAAAACCACGAATTTTTGTTTTCATCCACTTTATATTCCATTATGAAATCTCATATCTATTCGTATGAGGGAAGAAACGAAGAATGAGAGCATGAGCGATAGGCTGAAAACAAACAAACAAACAAAAAAACATCACAAGGGATACAACGATATTCTGAAAACTTTCGAGCACTTTGTAAGACATGTGTCAAGATTTTCATGAGTGTTTGATGTCCAAGTAGATAAAATTAGTAAAAATGGAATCGAGCGTTTGGGATTTATTCTTTTATTTTTCGGAATTCATCGTTTCGTTATATTTTAGCAATGATTTTTATTCTTCTAAATTGAAACATCGATTCGCTGCAGGTCAATTTTTTTAAACCCCAACTAATCGAACCAAATGGGAGCTCGATTGAGAATAAAAAATATTTGACTCTTAGGAACAAAATAATATTCGAAATTGAAGATGACGAAATTTTTATGAAAATTTGCATCTGAAGCGTTCATTTCATACTGCCGATTGCTAATGAGACAAAATTTCCACTCGATTCAAACCGGAACCCACGAAGGTGGATTTTTTAGAGAAAAAAAAATGAGAAAAGTAGTGCAGAAAAATTGAGCATCGATCAGGCAGTATTAAACGAGTCTCAGATATTATATGGCTCATTCTTTCACGTCGAGGTACGAACTGTCTTGGTGACAGTTTTTGTTTCGCGTCAAGACACAAGCAATACAATCGAGAGGAGAACAATCCCTTTTGTTCTTCGATCATCCAACTGTGAGATTAGAAAATTTTTAAATCTATACCCTTCTACGAAGCAAATTTCGTCGGGAACCTCCTAACGTGCGAGAATTCGTCCGAATATTGGAACTTTCTTGTCTAAGTTGAGGTGTCAGCAGTTACCTATCAAGTTCGGACCAAGAGGGTAGTTTGCTAGAGCAACCCTTCCCGGAAAGGATGAATACATTTCCAAGTTTCTTGACCATCAGTGCAGTGCACACCTGGAACCATCGTATATGCATATGCTTGATACACGTGCCTGCATAGTCCTGTGTGTGAGAGTGTGTGTTTCCACTCTGCACGTTTCAACTCTACACGTTTTGACTCCATGCTTCGATTCTACGCGTTCTAACACAACATTCTCCTACTCCATACATTCTATTTATGCACGTTTTAATTTTACACGTTTCGACTCTACATGCTCTAACCCTGTACGTTCTAACTTCACACATCCCAACTGTAAACCGTCCGACTGTATACGTACCAACTCTACTAGTCCTAACTATATACACGTCTTCACTTCACGCGTTTTGGCGATACACTTACCAGACCTATACGCCCTGACTTTCTATGGTCTAACTCTGCACGTTTCAACTCTACACCCTCCAATTCTATACATTTTAGCTTTGGGCATTCCAACTTAAGACATTCCAATTTTAGACATTCCAACTTAACGAGTTTCTCCTCTACGCATTTCAATTATATACGCTTAAACACTACACGTTTAAGCTCTACATCTTTCAACTCTGCACCATTTAATACTGCACGCGCCAACTCCACATATTTCAACTCTACACGGTTCAACTCTGCACGTTCCAACTCTGCACATTCGAATTGTAGATCTTATAACTCTGCACGTTCCAATCATATACACATTTTTACTATACGCATCTAAATACATCTTAAAATCCACATTTTGAGTTTGTGTATGTGTGTGTATGTGTGCACGCACGCGCTTGCGTGCGTGTGTAGACGTCAAGATCTTTTGTAAATGAGAGAACGAGAGAGAGAGAGAGAAAGAGAGACTACGAGAGAAAGGGGTGGAAAAGTGAACGTGTATTTCTCTCGTTTCTTTCAGACACGAGACCAACATACACGTACCAGCTACATAGGAGCGTCGAGTTTTACGCGTGTTTAATCTGGAAATGGATCATCCGACAGACCAGTAGATGGAACTCTATGGAACGTTATGTATAGAAAATAAGCTTGAGGGGCGTGGGGGTTGCATAGTCGAGCTAGAAACTCACGATTCATACGAGTTGGAAAAAGGACCGAAAGCCTGTCTATCTCACACATGGACACACACACACTAAAAAAAACACACACACACACACACACACGCGCGCGCGCGCGCGCGCGGTCGAGGCAAAAACCGACCAACGGCTCTTCACTTCTTTCCATTTTCCAGCTGGGAATACTACACGAGTGCTTGTTTTCATGAGTGTAAGCGGGCACGAGCCGGAACGAGACCGAGATGTCAAAATTTTTATGCGTATTCGTGAAAATACTTTACAAGCTCTTGGATAAACGTGAAACTCGAGTGGAAGTGAAAAGATTTTGACACATCGTTGCATATGTTCGCCAGAAAATAGAAGCGAAAGGATTGTAAATTGTAAATTTTTTTAATGCAACAAGAGACAAGTTCTGAAAAATAGGATTCCACTCAAAACCCGTTAATCAACGCTGTAAAAATTTTCACGTACGAATAATTCGAAGTCAATTGGAAGAGAAAAAAAAATTCATAATAAATGAAACTCCAAAGATTTGTTCGTTTGAAAAAAAAAAAAAGAAGAAATGTTGGATCAGTCGACATCATCCATTACGATAATAATGGAAAACCGATCGAGCTTCATAAATGATTTATAAAATATAAAAACGAATAAACTTTGGGATATTTTATAAATGATTTATAAAATATAAAAATGAATAAATCTTGGGATATTCAGTATTTTCTGCAAAATTATTTATTTATTTATTTTTTTAAATTTTAGTTGACTCCCGGCCGTTTTGGTAGATCTTGGGACACTTTAGTAGATTTTCAAACGTGTCGCTACCTTGAAAAAATGTTCATGTAGAATTTGGTGTATAGCCGGACCATTGTTAACTGTTTATTTTTAGACGTTTTAGTGGACTGTGGAACATGTAAACAGATTTTCTGACCCTTCGCTGAGCCCTGAAAAACATCAGCAGGAGTTGGAATAATTTCGAAAACTTTTGTTATCGTGTTATTTCTTTTGAAATAATCGCTGACTATGAATCCGAATGACGATGTCTATTTCTTTAATAAGGACACAGAGTGACGGTATACAAAATACAAGGTATATTAACTTTGATACTCTAAATAACGATGTGCCAGTAACGCCTGGATTTCCGTTGACGGTGCTTCATTCCAGCTACATCTTTTTTCGTCGTTTTTTTCTGGAGAAACCAAGACCAGGCAGCAAGAACGAGCCGAAGAGTTTCATTTGCGTTAGTACATCCGCGGTCCAAAAGAGAGAGAGAGAGACAGAGAGAAAGAGAGAGATAGAGATAGAGAGAGAGAGAGAGAGAGAGAGAGAGAGAGAGAGAGAGAGAGAGAGAGAGAGAGAGAGAGAGAGAGAGAGAGAGAGAGAGAGAGTGAGAGAGAGAGAGAGAGAGAGAGAGAGAGGGCACGAAGGTTAGAAGAGCAGGAGGCATGGTCTTTTCCAGCGAGAAGCAGCGGATTGGATTTGAGGGAAAGAGCGTCGAGGAAACGACGAGGTTCTCGGTGCCATTAGAGGATCTAGCTGTGGCTAACGTCATGCGTAATTCAGCAAGAGGATTTCGAGAGAAGGTTAGTAAAAAGGCGCATATAACTCTTCGGTTCGTGGCACAAGAGAGAGAGAGAGAGAGAGAGAGAGAGGGACAAAGCTACCTGAAAAACCACCACCAAGCCACGCGAGCGCAAACCTCATGCAAAAAACCTTATTCTTTACATAGATAGATATACACATAATATACTCCAGAGCTTTTTTACCCAGCCACATACATATACCGAGTGGGTTTGGATTGCGAGAGCAGAATAAACTGATCCTCAGTGAGCGCATCACGAGTACGCGTTCATTCAAGCAGATTATACGTGTACATCAGTTGAGAAACATCACGCGATATACCGGGTCCTGGAAATTCGAACTTGGTCCTAAATTACGAACTTCACAAATCTGCACATTTTAATTGTACCCCTTCAAACTCTAGACGTCCCAATTGCACTTGTTCTAATTATACTCATTCCAATTACACATGGTTTAATTGTACACGTTACCATTCTGCACGTTTCAACTCTACAAGTTCCTACTTGACACTATCCAACTCTTCATGTTCGAACTTTTCACGCTCCAACTCTATACGTTCCAACTCTACGCGTTTCAACGTTACATCTCCCAACTCTCCACACTCCAACTTGAAACGGTCCAACTTCACACATTTCAACTCTCCACTGCATTTTAACCCTGCACGCTCGAACTTGGCACGTTTCAGCTCTACACATCCTAATTCTTTACGTTCCAATTGTATGTACACGGTTCAACTCTGCACGTTCCAATTATTCAAGTTCCAACTCTGCATCTTACAACTCTCCACGCTCCAACTTGACACGTTGCAACTCTGCAAGTTCCAACTCTGCATGTTCTAACTTTACATGTTCCAGCCCAGCACTTACCAACTCTACACGTTCGAACTCTTCGAACTGAAACTCCACACGTTCCAACTCGACACATTACGACTTACTATTTACGTAAAAAACATTAGCTGGATGGCTGCAAATTTACGAAAATTGGATCGACCACAGGCTTTTTTTTCGAAAAATTCAAAATTTCGTAAAATCCTAAATCCTTAAGTGTTTTGTCAAAAATCGAATTAAATAATAGGGTTTCACTACTTTACTATGTACAAAATTTAGGCCCGACCGCTCGAGGCGTTCGAGAGATATAAGTGTTTGAAGGCCAGCACATACCCAAACACACACACACAAACACGCAAGCGCGCGCGCGCGCGCGCGCATACGTCCAGAAATTTTGTCTAAATGTGTCTTCGGTATATTTTAATATATCTTGAATACATCGGCATCAATTATTTTTCAATTAAAACAAAGCTTCCTCCACGAAGATGCAAAAATTACGGATATTCCATAGGAACAAATTTGTTTTTTCTATTATTTTTTTATTATTTTTATTTATTACCTTTGCCCGGGGTCCTTCCCTTTTTTGGCAGTCTCTAACCTATTTTATCCGTGTTCCAGTTTTTCTATTCCACGAGTCCCCCTTAGAGTGTTATCCGCAGCCGCTCCTTCCTAATCCCCTTCAGTATCGCATTCGCACGAGGGCACAGGGAAACTGCGGAAAACCTGTACTGATACAGTTGGCTCTTTTGGCAGAGTTTGCATTCCCCACAGGGAACCCGAACTCTTCCGAAAGATGGCCTCCCGCTTAGCGATTCGATGCACCAGCCAGCGCGTGGCCACCGCTCAAGTATTGGCCTCTACCAATAGTGCTTAACTCGGTGATCGCCAGAGCCGCGCGCTGACCGCGTATACACATCGCTGTCGGTTGTTTTATTTCTATTTATTTGGCTAATTAACGAAAGAGAGCGTTGTTGTGCATACAAATTTTTAGATAGATTAAATGTATACAGAGATAATGGAAAATGGAAATATGCAAAATACGCGAAATAAGCCCGGTTTCCATATAAACTCATTGCAAAATCCTTTCGATCGGTATTTCATTTGAATCGTGTTTCTGCATAGTTTGAAATATAAAATATAGCACCTGCTATGAACCAGTTTACTCAAACCAGAGATCGTTGGTAACTCCCACGAGGAAAGTATAAGTATGTATGTGTGTGCGCGCGCGTGTGTATGTTTCGCAAGCATATGTAGAGTGCTACCGTGTTATTGGTCAAATGAGAATTTTCCGGAGCAACGAAACATGAAAATCTTGACGCACCCCCAGTCCACTTTTATTTATTTTCATTGCATCTCTACTTTTCCCTTACCATCATCAATTTTTCTTGCTATTTTCCCGAAATATGAGCGATGAGACTGGTACAAAAATTCACCCCTGAATGACACAAGACACGAGACGACCCGACTCGAGATAATATTAAGGCTTGAATGAGCTTCGCTTCGAAAAACCACTCGCTGGGCTACCGTGTGTCCTCGATGGAACAAAAATAGGTCGATAATCCAATGAAAAAAAATGTGACGAAGATAAGGGCCGATACCGAAATACGAGGAAAATATGAGGAAGAGGTTGAGAAAGACGTTGTTCAAGGTAAAGATTATGAAGCCTGAGGGATGAACGTGGACGAGATTTGCGATATACGACTAGTCGGTTTTTCCACGAGACAGAAAAAAACCCTCGGCAAGTGTTCGCGAGGATAATGCCGCAAGGGTTGTTATTTCCAACACATCGAGAGAGCTTCGCGGACAATAAATAAGGTCTAAATCGAGAGACCAAGTTGAGGGAATAGTCTCTTGCGAAGGCTTTGCTCTTCCCACCCCCCTTTCTCGCTCCCTTGTACACCGTTCGCCGGAGAGAGAAATCGCGAAAGCTTCAACCCTGCTATTAACTGTCCCGGGAGTCTCATCTCCTCTCGTTATTACATTCCTCCTTAGCCGCAAAGTGTATTATTTCAGTGACAATTAATTTAAAAGGATGGCCGTTGCTTTTGGGAGTCTGAGAGAATTTTGATCGATGCCCTGAGCGAAAGCATTATGGGCTAAAGAAAGTCAATGTACATACATAGGTGTATATATATATGTACATAGTCAATGCACATATATATATATATATATATCTTTCTATAATATAAAGATATATCGCCGCTGCTGCCGCCGCCGCTGTTTCAGGAATTGAGCTTATACCGGGTGTCCAATTTGAAAAGAATGACCAACCGAAACCCAAAACCCAAACCCAAACCCAAACCTAAATGAGGGCGCGTAGCGCCCTACGCACCCCTAGTATATCTCTCTATAATATAAAGATATATCGCCGCTGCCGCCGCCGCCGCGGCCGCCGCCGCCGCCACCGCCGCAACCGCCGCCGCCGCTGTTTCAGGATTTAAGCTTATACCGGGTGTCCAATTTGAAAAGGATGACAAACCCAAACCCAAAACCCAAACCCAAACCTAAGTGAGGGCGCGTAGCGCCCTACGCACCCCTAGTATATATATATATACTAGGGGTATATATATTATATATAGGGGTATGTATATTATGTATATTATATTATGTATATTATATATGTATATATATATACTAGGGGTGCGTAGGGCACTACGTGCCCTCACTTAGGTTTGGGTTTGGGTTTGGGTTTGGGTTGGTCATCCTTTTCAAATTGGACACCCGGTATAAGCTCAAATCCTGAAACAGCGGTGGCGGCGGCGGCGGCAGCGGCGATATATCTTTATATTATAGAGAGATATACTAGGGGTGCGTAGGGCGCTACGCGCCCTCATTTAGGTTTGGGTTTGGGTTTGGGTTTGGGTTGGTCATCCTTTTCAAATTGGACACCCGGTATAAGCTCAAATCCTGAAACAGCGGTGGCGGCGGCGGCGGCAGCGGCGATATATCTTTATATCATAGAGAGATATCTTTCTATAATATAAAGATATATATCTTTCTATAATATAAAGATATATATTGTTCTATAATATAAAGATACATCGCCGCTGCCACCGCCGCCGCCGCCGCCACCGCTGTTTCAGGAATTGAGCTCATACCGGGTGTCCCATTTTAAACGAAGGACCAACCCAAACCCAAACTCAAACCTAAACCCAAACCCAACCCAACCTAAATGCGCGCCCTAAGTGAGGGCGCGTAGCGCCCTAAGCACCCCTAGTATACATATATATACATGGGTGAAAACGCCAATTATATGTGTAAGCCTTCGGGCTTCAAAATATCGATTTTGCTGAAATTTTGATATGTTATTGTGTGTGCCAAGATATGTGAATCCCCCAAATTATAGACCTCTCGACCTTCTCGTTAACGAGCTACATATTAATGAATTTCTCCATTTGACGTACGCGATTGTTTTTTCTTTATTTTTTAACACTTCAGGGCGTTGAAAAAAAAAATAGAACCCAACATAGTTTTTTTGTAAAAAAGTCTGATCTTTTCGAATATAAAATTCATTTTCAGGTAGAACTTCAGCAACAGTTAAAAAATCACGTGTTTTTGCAAAAAAACTTTTTTTTCAATGATAGTGCGCGATTTTTATTTATTTTTTTTAATTCTTGAAAAGTATCGACCAATATTTATTAATCGAAAGGAATCGATCGGTATGGATTCATCAAGAATAATCAATGAATGTTAATGTACAAAAAAGAATCGATTGATGTCGTTCAACCGAAGGCATCAATTGATATCGTTCAATCGAAGGCATCGATCGATATCAAGTACAAGCAAGAAGGTCAATGGATGTCCTTCGGATAATGAATCAAAGGATATCTATTAACCCTTTGCACTCGATGCCTTTGATATTTAGTTAGTAAGTGTTGACCAAGAGTCACCTCTCGAGTGCAAAGGGTTAACATCGATTAGTCGAGAGGATTCGATTAGCAGAGATTAATCAAGAATAATCGATGAATTTCGATGCACCAATAAGAATCGATCGGTGTCGATTAATCAAAGGATGTCTATTAATATCGATTAATCGTAAGGAATCAATCAGTATAGTTTAACCCTTTCAGGGGCGCAATTGAACTAGAAATTTTATCAAACAGTTCTTATCATATTCTTATGTTTTTGGGGTCGCTGATTACAAATTGGAAGTCAAAATTAAAAAATTCAAGATGGCGGTGGCAATATGGCGGACCTCAAGCAAAAAAATGAAAATTTCTAGACAATAAAATTTTTATTATATTCTGCATGAAATTTTGAACAAAAAAGTTATATTTTCATGTTTTTCAAAAAAGCATACTTTTTGAGAAAAAAAAATTGGCGATCTACCAAAAAGAATCGAGCGATATTATTTAATCGAAGGCATCGATCGATATCGACTATTCGGATGAATCGATCGATATCGATTAACCGAAAGAATCGATCGACATCGATTGATCAATGCATATCCTTTAAGGATGTATCGGACGTATACCTTCCCAACCAAAAGTGATTTTCGTCGACAATATTGCATACTTTATGATAAGATAAAAATCGGAAAAAATTCAACCACAATAAAGACGATAAGAAGATTAATTTTGAATAATAATAATGCCCAAAAGTTATCAATAAACTGTTTAAACAAAACATTGTTTAACAATCTTTTAGAAAAAGTTTTTTCTTGACACGTGAAATGAATTCGTTGATTTTTCTGACTGCACATGAATTTTTAAAAAAATTTCTTATCATTTTGAAACTTGGGTTTTCGAAAATTATTCAATTTTGAAAAATGAAGCAAAAATCGTGAGTTTGGGATATGTTTTTGTAATAACGTTGTATATTACAATTAAGAATTTTCCAGGGCATTGAACGAATAGTTTCGTAAATACAACCTTTACAAATTTTCGAAAACCGAAATTTCAAAATGATAAAAGAATTTTCAAAAAATTCATGTGTAGTCAGAAAAATTAACGAATTCATTTCACATGACGAAAAAAAACATTCCCTAAAAATTTGTTAAACATTGTCTTGTTTAAACAATTTATTAGTAACTTTTGGGCATTATTATTATTAAAAAGTAAACTTCTTATCGTCTTTATTGTCGTTGAATTTTTTCCGATTTTTATCTTCTCATGAAGTATGCATTATTGTCGACGAGAGTCACTTTTGGTTGGGAAGGTACGTCCGATACATCCTTTAAGATCGATCAATCGAAGAATATCTATTAAGGTAGTCCTAGCGTTTTTGCACATAGTGCACAATCGCATGAAATTTTGATACGTTAGTCTTAAAGCACCCTTCAATGCACCTGCAAAGTTTGGGTTTGGATTATGAACAGGACTTAATCGAGAAGTGCTTTCGAATTATGTGGGGGTGAGAGAGGGGGTTGAAACGTAGAAGCAAGCATTATTGAGTTATTTCTTAATATCGCATTTTTTTTTATTTTTTCTTTATCAAATTAATACAAAAATGTTTCGTGTTTGCCTTTTTTTTATCGGCTAGGAAAATGATGATTTTTTGAGACGAAAATTAGTACGTTTAAATTCTCTTTTAATGAGCCCAAATTAATTTTTTGTAAAATTAATTTAATAAAAATAGCAATGCTTTGGTGGTCTAGGAAACCCACTTGAGCAGTGTGTTTCACTTAAGCAGTGTGGGAGCACTTAAGCAGTGGGTGTTTCACTTAAGGATGTATGTTAGCTAAGTCGATTACTAGTATTCTAATTGAAAATTTTAGATGTTAGAAAAGACGATATATATCATTTTTAAAGATTTTTTGCCAAATTTTCGCCCATGTGAATTCTGAGATATACGAGCTCAAAGTGAGACATTTAACATGGGATTCATACAGCAGCCCATGGAAAATAGCATTTATTCTAGAAAATCAAGTATTTCCCGACTACTTTTTGAGTTACAAAAATGTTCTAACGTAACCCTGTAGTTATTGAGATACGTGAAAGAAAAAAAATTGTTAAGTGCCCACATACTTTCCGAAATATTATGAGTTAAACTTCGCGTTATGAAAAGAAAGCATTTATGTCGCGCGCGCAGTTCTCCTGCGCAGCTTGCCTCTCACGTCGCCACAGCGCCGCGCTTTCCCCCTCCTTGCCTAACTAACATACATCCTTAAGCAGTGTAGGAGCACTTAAGCAGTGGGTTGTTCCTCACCTGATCGGTGTCGAAGGAATGCCCCTTCATGTGGCTAGCGCTCGCCTTTATAATGCCACCCGGTGTCGCGTCCACGGTCGAGAATTGCTCCGCGCCGCCGCCCTCTCTCGGTTGCTCATGTGCACTGAGCCGAGCTGGTGGGGGGGTCACGCCGGCGCGAGAATTCAAAGTCCCGTGTCACGACACTCGGGGACTGAGGGGCGGGGTTTCAGGAGTATGGGGGAAATTATGTAGAGTTGCATGAAGTGAATGTGTGTGTATATATATATATCTATGTTCTCTAGTGCGTAGTTCTCTTGTTATATAGTTTATCGTTTGGCTCGTTAGGATTTTATTCTTATTTTGGTTATGGTTAAAACTACATCGAGGGAGGATTATTTGAGGAATGCGTTGGCACATGGGCCTGCGCATAACAAACTTTTTAGCGAGAAAAATTGAGTTAAAAATCACGATTTTAGCATAACGACTATAGGAAGAATCATGACCGCGCGGAGATTACCTCGAAATTCGTACACTAATATAGTCAAGAATCACACAACCAAACGCTCATTTTGTTTTAAAAATATTGAGGATTCAGATTTTCACAAAAAAACATAAGCTCAACGGATGTTTGAAAAAGATTTTACGAGTTTTCGGTAGCCAAGGGTACCGACTCCCTCTTGTTTCATGCATACCCCGTTCACCGCGCGCTCCGCCGCGTCAACGTTTCCGCTGATCCCCCCCGCCGGTCGCGCTAGGACTACCTTAATATCGATTGATCAAAGGATACCTGCCAATATCGACCAATCGAAGGTATTCGATTGTTAATTTAATTGATAAAACGTATTTTGATCAATACGATCGATACACGAGACCTGTGAAAGGGAGGAAAAAAATGTTGTTTCTCTCTTGATCGTGGCCAGCACTCTCGCTTCCCCATAGCTCGGACTCAGTCCGAGCTTGGTTAACTCACTATAGGACGAATTGCATAAATCTTGGCTAGCCCAACGATATATAGTAGAGCTAATTTAGCGGGTAAATGTCGCGGGTACGGGAAACAAAGCTGAGCGCGGTAACGGCGCGACAGCCTGTGTGCTATATCGACGTCAATATATATCCCTTGAATACCGGGAACACGCGAGAAATCGTGTTTATGTACTTATATATATATATACATATGCATATGTACATATATACTGTATCATACCGTAATTATTTATGTTTCGTACCAGCTTGGTCGCATTTAATTCCGTCTGCGCGAGAGAGATCGCGCGGTTTCTGTTTCACTTGGTTGAATCATCGTTAATTTCTCTCACTTCGAGAGAAAAAAAAACAGCAATATGCCAGATTACCGCTTGAATAATCGTCAAAACTCCGTGTTAGTTCATTTTCACTGCATGATTTTCTTCTCTTTTTTCAATTTTGCAGTTTATCCGTATGTCTGTATTCATAAGAATTGAATAATATTAAATAGCAACAACAACAACAATAATAATAATAATAATAATAATAATAATAATAATAATAATAAGCTTGCAAATTATAAATTTGCGCATTGCTTTCTCATCAGTCACAAAATCTCATCCCTCACAAAAGTTTCTCTATGATGAGGAAGTTGGGTTTTCAATTTTGACTTCGTTATAGAAGATGCTTTGTGAGCGAGATAAATCGATGAGGAAGCAATGTGCAAATTTAAAATTTGGCCTCATCCCCGAATCAGTTCCAAATAAATGAAAAAAAAAAATTCCTGAATTTTTTGGCCAGCGAGGTCAAAGTTTCCCATATAAGGATGCGATTTTTCGGGATTACTGTATAAAATTCGAAACATCAATATTTTTCAGCCGAAAAATCTAAAACTTATAAAACTTCATCTCAATTGATACAGCAACATGAAAAAAAATTTATAACACGATTTTTTTTAAGTTTTATAGGGGGTTATTTGACGTCGAATAGATTTTTTTCCCCCAAAAACACGGTTTTCAACGATTTTTATTTATAATAATTGATGAAGAAAATATTTCTCAGTTAAACGGGTTGAAATTTTCTTAAACTAGTTTGCGATAATCCCAGTTCATGAAAAAAAAAAAATTAAAAACACTATTTTTACAAATTTTATTTTAGTTGTTCCACGTGTACTCGGCATTTTTCCACGCAAATCACGGTTTTTTAGGTATACGTTGATTTTTTATGTAATGAAGTATATAACGCTTACATTTTACAGAGAAAAAATAGGACTGATGTAGATGTTAATTTAAATTTTTTTTTAAATCCTATAATTAGAGAAGAATTGAAAAAACTAAATTATTTCTGATCTCAAATAACGTATATAGAAGTTTGGATGTCATGAATTAAATATTTTTTCCATGTGGTAAGACCATCAAAGACTAATGCTCGAGACTCAAATTTTTGAGTTCAGAAATATTTTTTCATCGGTACTATGACGAAAACAGCCCGCAAAAACCGTGATTTTCGAGGAAGAATACCTATAGTATACGTGGAACAAGCCATATAAAATTTATAAAAATAGTGTTTTTAATTTTTTTTTTTCATGAGCTGGTATCTTTGCCAACTAGTTTCAGAGAATTTTAAACTGTTAAGCTGAGAAATATTTTTTAAAATCAATTATTATAATTAAAAAATCGTTGAAAACTGTGTTTTTGAGAGAAAATAATATATTGTTCACCGAGCGAGAAAACGGTCGTTTGCACGCCGAGTATGAAGTTGAGCACCAAGGCAAAGCCGGGGCGTTCTCAACTTCATACGAGACGCAAACGACCTTTTTCTCCGAGTTGAATATACTATTTTTTACAACAGCGGAGCGAAAAGAGCGAGTTTCTATCCGCAAACGAGGGCCGGCAATCGACTGGTTTCCATCCTCATTTGCGGATGGAAACTCGCTGTGTTCGCTCCGCTATTGCAAAAAAATTTATTCTGCGTGAAATAACCCATGTATAACTCAAAAAATAGCGTTATCGATTTTTCTTCATGTAGCGGACCCAATGTAGATGAAGTTTCAAAAATTTTAGATTTTTCGGCTGAAAAATATTCATGCTTTCGAATTTTATACGGTAATCTCTAAAAACCCCATGTTATCCTTATGGGAAACTCTGACCTCGTTGCCCAGGGTCGATCATCAAAATAAAAATCTGAAAAAATTCAGGGTTTCTTTTTCCGTCGATTTGGAACCGATTTGGGGTCCGAGATCATTAAAATTTGATAAACCCCTAAATAAGGACACCCTTATATACATAGATTCAAATATGTGTAGAAAGCATCTTAAAATATCCGCAAATTAGAGCGATCACAGATTTGTTTATTTTTAATTAAATTTTTTTTGAAATTCGAAACCCTCAAGCGATTCCTACCAAATTCAATACCATTCATTTTTATCCTATAACCTATCAATGTACAAAATTTTGGCCCAATAGACAAATATTTGCGAAAGTCAGAGCTATCACAAATTTTTTTTTAATATTCAAAAAATTTAAAAATCTGATTTCCTCGAATGATTATTCCCAAATTTGATACCAAGCATCATTGTCTCTTACACTATGTGTGTAAAAAATTTCGAGCCGATAAATGAAAATTCACGAAAGGCAGAGAGAACACGAAGATTTTCGGAAAAATTCAAAATCATGAAAAATGGGACGCCCGTTATAGATTGTGGCAAAATTTCATGAGCATGCTCAAGTTGTGTAAAATTTTTCTATCAATTTTGTTATCGAGATATAACACGCGCGCGCGCACACACACACACGCCAGGATATTTTTTCTAAATATTATTTCTCAAAGTTTTGGGTCATTTTAAACACAATAGCATTAAAATCTCGAAATTTTTTTGTTTCACGTTCACAAAGCTTCTTCTATGAGGAAGTAAAATAATAGTAATAGTAATAAAAATAGTAGTAACTAGAATAATAAATACAGTCATATAAGTAAAATACGAAAAAAAAGGGAAATCGCTTACCGAAGCGATACAAAATCTCATTTTACAATTAGACATATGCAAATGAGACGCGTTAAAAAGATGCATTGAAAAAAAAGCGTTGTCAAAAAAAAGAAATAAACAATAAATCATTCATAATTATATATCAGGATTTTAATAAGCAATAATTAACGAATAAATTGAATTTGTACATGTTTTTTCTCTCTCTGAATACATGAATCATAGAATTTTTATTTCGTTTTCACTGATAATAAATTGAATTTATTATCCTAACGATTCGTGAATGGACCAACTGAAGCCGCGAATTTTACACCTTGTGTGCACAGAGACAGAGAGCTTTTGTCTCTCGTCAGGATAGACCCTCAGGCTCAGAGGCCTAAGATCGGCGGATTCTTCTGGCTTGAAAGCAACCAGCGGCCATAAGACTGACGGGCCGAGAGGGACGGGGGTGACGTAAGAAGAGATGAGTGCGTCAAAAGAAAAGGGATGGGGGATAGAAAAGGGTTGTTCCTGGTCTGTGCTTTTACCCTTGGAAAATCTTTATGAGGAAGAAAAATAGAGAGAGAGAGAGAGAGATAGAGAAAGAGATACAGAGGAAGACGAAGAAAGACAGAGACCCCTGTTGATTTTATGCACCATTAAGAAGCTCGTGTTACCCTCCCCGGAAGTCGGAAATCATGAAGGAAGAGGCATTCGGCCGAGCTCAGAGCCCCAGGACGAGAGACTTTTCCTTCATATCGCCTTCTTCTCAACCTTCACGATACCACGCGAAAAAAAAACTAACAAGCTGATTTTTATAGAAACGTGTGATCATGGAGAGTTCAAAGTTTCATCGAGACTTTGCAACCCTTGAACTGAACGATATTCCCTTTGTTAAGAAATTTAGGACCGAAATTGAATATAGTGAGGAAATTTTGGGATTGAAATTCGACGTGTAAAAAATTTTGAGGTCACGCGTGACTGTCTAGGGATTCTCATTGTTGAAATTAAATAGAGACGGTAAATTATTTTTTTGCAAAATAAATCATATAGGGAATTTTTTAGTTGAAATTTATTACGTGGAAGATTTCAGTGTTGAAAGTGACTGTATGGTGTATTTTTTGTGGTGAATAAAATTACACATGGTATTTGAGTATTAAAATTGACCGTCGATGGGATTGTAGGGTAGGATTCAAAATTCTAGAGAATATTAGTCTTAGAATCAATCGCAAAGGGAATTTTTATGTCGAAATTTGACGAGCTACTATATATTTCTATTAAATGAACTATGCAGCTAGTTTTTTTTCGTAAAATTCTTTATCCAGGGAATTATGAGAATGGTAATTGATTGTATATGGTATTCCAGTGTAAAAAGTAATTTTTTGATATTTTTTTGCATAAAATTTTTGAAAAATTTATTTAAAAAAAATACAATTTGAAAAAAAAAACGTTCAAGTTGATGCAATTTTGGAAAAGTTATGAGCATTAAAAAAAACCATTTAAAATTTGGAAAAATTCGTATCTCGTGAACAGCTGGATAAAAAAATTCGAAAGAAATCACGGAGCTCTTTTTCACAGAGTATAAAAAGGTAAAAAGATGAAGACCAAATAAAAAATGTCAATTTCGATCGTCGGTTGAGTTGGCATAGAATGCCCCATATATATGGGCCATTTTACCAATTATCCACCAAGGTTCGGGCCCTAAAAATTAGATTTGCCTCAAAAAATAAACTTTCTACGAAAATCGGCTTCCTCCACGAATAAACCAAGTTATTCCAAAATCTTTTTCTAAATTTCAATTACTTTCCCGACGGTTGTTGCGTTTTCGAGAGTTCAATTCTAAAAATTGAAAAAAAAAAAATAATAATTGATAAAAATTCCAGTTTTGTCGGCCCATCTTCATTTTGGTTGGGATATTCTTGGTTTTGGCTACAAAATTTATGTAATTTTTTTCATAATTTTCAAAAATGTCGCAATCACTCTTTTCAAAAATATCATTCATTAAGGAGCTCGGGGGGGGGGGGGGGTCAGGGGGATTGGTAAAAATCTTTAAAAAATTTGGAGATGTTATTTTAGGCTCACAGAACGCCTCCGGTCGGTTAAACTCAAATTGGAGAGGGTGAGGGTCAGACCCCAGTCGAATTGACCTGGAATGCCCCATATATATACTAGGGGTTCACATGGCTCGGGCGCCACGCGCCTTCGCTGGGATTGAGTTGTTTATATGTTTGGGTTGGGTTTAGGTTTGGGTTGGGCTTAGGTTTTGGTTGGGTTTGGGATGGGCATCCTTTTCAAATTGGACACCCGTTATAAGCTCAATTCCTGAAACAGCGGCGGCGGTGGCGGCGGCGGCGATAGTGGCGTTGGCAGCGGCGATGTATCTTTATAATATAGAACGATATATATATATATATATCGTTATATATTATAAAGATATATCACTGCTGCCGCCGCCGTTGTTTCAGGAATTGAGCTTATAACGGGTATCCAATTTGAAAAGGATGACCAACTCAAACATATATATAGCTTATAACGGGTGTCCAATTTGAAAAATATGACCAACCCAAACCCAACTCAAACATATAAACAACCCAATCCCAGCGAGGGCGCGTAGGGCCCGAACCATACAAACTCCTAGTATATATATATATATATATGTAGGAAAATTCAGGTCAAGTCAACACGACAGTGAACCTCAACATTTTTCTCATTTCATTCTTTTTCGCATGTCGTTGAAACTCAACTTTTTCGAGTTATTTTCAACGAAAATAATGAACCAATACTGTTGGACGTTATTTAAAAGAAAAGAAAAAAAACGAAATATAGCTCAACTTTTTTTTTCTTCAGTATCTTTCGAATAAGAGATGAAAAAACATCGAAGTAAATTTTCAACCGTACTATTATTGTTTTTTGAAAAATTATCAAGAATAATTTCTCAGCAATGAAAGAAAGAGAAAAAAATGTGAGAAAATGCACTCAATGAAACTCCACTGAGATCAGATGTGGTGCGTATTACGGAAAACGTATGACTAAGGAATGAGCGAGCTTCCACAGAGAAGGATGTAGCATAGTTGAATTGGGGCACGAGAGACGAAGAGGAATGAAAAAAAGAAGAGAGAAGTGAAAAAAAAATCGAGAAAACGAAGAAAAGAAGCTTGTAAGATAGTCACGTGTATGTAGGATCACAGGGGAGATTGGAAAGGTTTGAAGTAAGGGTGGAGAGGGTAACACAAAGTACATATATGGCAGACGGTTTGTATTTCAAATTTAAAAGCATTCGACAATGGACGTTTCTCGCATTGTTGATTCAGAAGCGTTGACAAGAGAGAGAAGGAGAGCGAGAGAGAGAGGTGGGGAGCGAAGAGGGAAAGAGAAGAAGGGATGAAGAAGTATATAAGTATAGCGACACACGATTCGACAAAGTAAAAAAAAGTACAAAATTTTCTAAAGTTAGTCTTGCAGACAATTTCCGCGGATATCAACGGTTCTGTCATCCCCCTCTCCCTCTCTTTTCAAGCCAAGCCCGCTCCCTGCAATGATTGAAGAACGAAAAAAAAAAAATCATTGTCCGGAATGAGTGACTCTGCTTATTTCAGTCCTGGGGATAATTCGTGAAGGGTGTCGTCTGTCGAAAAAAAAAAAAAAATTTCCAGTCACCATCATACTGGGAGCCCCAATTTCCGCTCGCCATTTTTTGCGCCTCCCCTCGCGACGCTCTCCTCTTCACCATATCTCGAGGAATAAAGGGAGCGAGAATGAATGGAAAAAAAAGATAGGAATCTTCAAACAAAAAAAAAGGAAAGAAAATAGAGAGACGAGAAAATGCAATCTTGCAAGTTTGCAGCTTTTGCATACGCGAGAAATTATGGGAGTGGGGAGAGGTAGTTGGCCAAGGGATGCTAGGGGAAAGGGACGTTGAAGTACGTAGTGAGATGCAGAGTGAACGTGCACAATATACCCAGAAGACCGAGGAGAACGAGGGAGTGAGAGGGAGAGGGAACAAAAAAAAAGCTGATTTCATGCGTCGGCACGCACGTAACCAACCCCTTAGACTGGCTCGAGAGTGGCGTCCTCTAATTCTCGAGGAGGATCACGAAAGATCCTTGGTGAGAAAAGTAGAAATGGGAATGAAGGAAAAAGAAAGAGAAAAGCGCCAGGCAGAGGGAAAGGGAGGGACGAGGGAAAGAGAAAGGAAAGTACTGATAAGAAAGACAGAATGGAGAAAAGAAAGCTCGAGTACTCTGGAACAGATCCCCCCCACCCTAAGACGCATCACGAGAGTGGATGGTGTGAGGAGTGTGGAGAGCATCGATAATCGATTTACCATCCGTGCCTGCCTCATCATCAAGCGATTTTATCGATGGGATGAAATATCGCTGCTGGTCAACGAGTGATTCGTTGATCCTCTCCAATCTCTCTTCATGCACTCATCCCACCATCGGCAAGGGACTCGGAATAGTCTTAGCGACCATTCGATCACAAAAATTCCAAAAGTATTGATTTATTTTATCCATTTATCCTCGGAAATTCCCGTGAAACAACGAAAAATAAGAAAATTTCAATATTTCCAGGTTTTTGAGAGACATTTTTTAGGTTTTCGATAAAAGCTCAGGCTGATTCATAATCGGCGGTAAAATTCCGTACCATTATGGCCTTCTAGCATATTGACGAACGGAAAAAACAAACGCCCCATGTAATCGATCTTCCTGGGGGTTGAAAAGCTCGAATTTTCAAATATCCTTAACTCGGCTTCCGTTCGGTCGATTTTGAGTTAATTGCAAAGTTTTGAAAACGCCGCAGGTAGACTAGGCCATCGCGTTATAGAGAATCCCGATATCACGAGTTTTGTCGTGGTGAGAGCAGTTTGAATATCGTTGAGATCGATGTGACAGCGAAAATTTGTCAACTCGATGTTCAATGTTGAAAAACCGTTTGAAACGTTTGAAAAAGGAGATGATTTGATGAACCAAAAGACGTTTTTAATTTCAAACGAGAAATTGTTCGATTCAGTTGGAACTTGGTAGTTAGGGGTGTTTTTTGGGGGTCAAGGTGAAATTTTCGATATTCGTCAATTCGATAGACTAAAAATCAAACGGAACATTCAATCGAGTCTAAAAAGTTTTTCATATAAAAATTCCAGAATTTGAATTATCAACACTGACTGCGGACTTTTAAATACGATTCTTTTTCTCCTCGTCGTCGTGTCTCACAGTGTCTACGCTGAAGACCCGCGTCGAAGAGGTTAAGCCCTCATTCTTCTTTCATTCCCGTGGTACCTACTTGAGTCTCGACGACGAACGAGTCTGAAGAACGATGACGGGGGATGAAGAGAAAGAAAAAAAGGTGGCAGTGTGCACCGGCAGGGTTTCCCGAGGGTTGAGTCGTCTCTCTTTTTCTCTCGCACGCTGCTTGTTCATTGCAGGAGCTCCACTGTTGCGAATACTTTTCAGAAACGCCTTCCACCATCCTCGACACCCTTCCCTCTCACCCCACGCGTATACATATTTCTGTCGCTAGGAAAAAAAAAGGGGCTGAACCCGGTTGTCGCGGTTACGCATTTTACGTCCTTTTATTTGCAAGCTTTCGATAGAAAAATCGCCAACTACGGGTAAATGCTGGGAAATACTCGATGGATAGTCAGGAATGCGGGAAATGCAGAAATTTGTAAAGAGCTTTGACAATTTTTCCTCTCGCGTTCATTTTCACAAGACCTCGGTTGGTTTACTCGTTCGCGTTCACATTTCACAGGGAGCTGTATAAAATCCGCCTTTTTCCCTGTACATAGATCGATTCAGACCGTACGCACCCATCCCGTTTACCCTCTATTCCATCATGGCCATGCAAGTTTCACCTTATCGAACGAACGACCGTCGATTTATCACGATAAACTCACTCTGGTCCATCGCTGTCTGCCTGTTTCTCACGGCATGTTTAAAAAAAAAATTTTTTTAAACAAATCCTTTAGGCCATTTTTCAATAATTTATTGTTGCTGGTCAGAGTCTAGTTCTTCGATTTCGGTACAATTAAGCCTAAACATACGAACTCGTTGAAATGTTATAGAGCAACGGTTACGAATTATAGAAAATCATTGGTCTGACAGGCCATATAAGAGTGCCTGAGGATAAAAAAGAATGGTGTTTCAAGCTAGGATTAATCTATAAATCAAAGCTCTATGAATAAGCGACAACATGGATTTTTTTTTTTTTTTTATAGATAAGCATGAATAAATGTCATTGAGAAATGAATATTGTTACGTGTTTGCAATAAGAATTATTATTCGAGAAATGGGAATGAGTCGAACCCAAAAATACGATTTTCTATACCTAACACTCATTCGATTCTTTTTGTTTTTTTCTTTAGTCTTCCAGATATTCCCGATATTCGAAAATACTATTCTCAAGAAAAATAGATCTACTTTTTTCCGCGGAATTCTCATCGAAAATTTTTCAAAAATACGAAAAAAATGCACACCTAATTTTTTTAACACTTTTTTTTCACTTCATGAAATAAATGCTTCTCAATTCAAGCATTCCTCTGTTCGTTGGAAAAAAAATATGTCAATTGAAACAAATGAATTTTTTCTATTTAAAAAAAAAAAAATATAGAAAAATAGAGACGAAAATTTATAAAATAAGATTACTCACCTTCTTGCCGTCCAATTCGTGATTGCCCTGGGCCAGTACTTTGTCAACGCTCGCAGGATCCGCAAAAGTGATGAAACCAAAGCCCCTGCAACACAGATACGTTAAACGTTTAACATGAGTCATATGTCGTCTCTGATTACTGAATCATAGGTCTATATATCTATAAATAGCATCGACGGATTAAATGATATCGGAGTACAGATATTGTTCGAGGGTATATGAATTGCTTTTTAAGAAAATCGCATCAATCGAGAAAGAGAGAAAAAGAGAGAGCGAGAGAGAGAATTTAATTGAATTGAATATGTATTTCACTCTAGGGGTTAGCCTATGGAGCAGATTAGATATGGTTTTACATGTGTGTTATAATTTTGGTCTTATATACTACTACTTATATACTAAGGTGATTTAATTATAGCCGAGGAGTGAGCAGTTAGACACAGAGTTAAAGGCACGTTAAAATATGTGTTAATGATGTTGCATTTACGATACTTAATTTCATACTGTATTATTTTATTTATTCATATATTTCTAGAAAGAGAGAAAGAGAGAGAGGAAGAGAGAGAGATCGAGATAGAGACGTCAGGGGATGAGAGAGAAAAAATAAAAACAGGTTGACAAACAAAAGTTTTTTATTCTCGTCCTTCGAAATACAAAAAATTCGAGCCTCATATTTAGCCTTGTTAAGGACCCGATAAGGCCCTCGAAAGATCCTCATGAGTCTCGAACAAGTCACTGAAGAGACTGTCAAGACCCTGAGTGTCTTGATAAACCTTTTTTTTCAGATGATACGTAAAGCTCGAAACTTTCTAGCGAAACAATATGTGAGTGTAAGAGTGTAAGTGTATGAGAGAGCTTTCTGTTAAAAATATCTGCTCTCGAGTACTGTCAGACGGAGCCAACGGTGGCAGAAGAGGAAGGGAGTGACGTGGCAAAATCTCTTGATTCCAGGCCGTCTGACACTTACATTTACTCTTGCATTTACTTCTTTGGGGTCTCGCCTCTTCTCTCGCCCGGTTGCAGACTCTCGTTTTATTGAGAACGCCGAGAAGCATGTTTCAAGGTACACGAGGAAGGTTGAAGGTTGTGGAGAAGGTAGAAGGAGTGAGGGAGGGAAAGGAGAGGAAATACAAGCGAGTGTCGAAAGGTGAGGAGGCCAAAGACGCTGTGGCCAGCGGGCTCCGAGTTACTGGTTGAGCACAGCGTGCCACACGTGAGAGGAACATACCGGAACATGCACACGGTTTGGTACTCACTCTTGTGCTCAAACCCCTCTGATCCGACTCAAGCTTTTGAACTCAAAACCGTATTCAGACACACGAGCTCACTCACAAGCCACCGGTTATAAACACACTAGGATGCTTACTCGGTGTCCTACTCATGCGTGCACTCAAACTTCTTCTCTCCCAATCGCACTGCTCTCACTCAAAATCGAACTTGAACTCAAAATCATACCCAGACACACGAGATCACTGACACACCACCAGTACGGCATATACCAGCACATTCACACCGTGTCTTACTCACACTTCCACTCAAACTCCTCCATTACTAGCTGCACTCCCACTTAAAGCACACTCACACGGTGTTCTACCCGGGAAAAAATAATGAGATATGATCATATATGATAATCATATCTGATCATATACGAAAATTGGCCAGGTCTGACAGTATATTGTCATGTCCACTCATATACATATGATCCGATATGGTAGTATCAGGTCATATATAAGTCAATATGAACCGACAGCGATAAGTACGCGGTCGTCGTGCGGCTCTGGCGATCACCGAAGTTAAGCAGCATTGGTCGAGGCCAATACTTGGAGCGGTGACCGCTTAGCCGCGCACTGGCTGGCGCATCGAATCGCTGAGCGGGAGGCCATCTTGCCAGAGTCTGGGCGCCCGCCTAGGTAGAACGAACTCTGGCAATAGAGCCGACTGTATCGCCACAGATTTTCCGCAGTTTCCCTGTGCCCTCGTGCGAATGCGATACAGAAGGGGATAGGAAAGAGTGGGTGGGGACAACACTCTGGGGGGGATCTCACGGAATAAAAGGAATAAAAAGGGGACAGCTTAAAGGGGAAGGACCCTGAAAGCAATGGAACAATATATTTAAAAAAAATATAAGTCAATATGACCAGATACGGTCAGGCTTGGCCTATTTTTCGTATATGATCAGATATGATTAATCATAATATAATATATGATCAGATATGATCGAACCTAAATTATGATTAGATATGATCATATCCAATCATACATGATGTGATATGACCATATCCTAGTCTGATCATTACATTTGATTGACATATTTTTATTTATACGGGGGAAAAGTTACATTGGTGTACCATTTGAAAATTCGCCATTCATCATACCATTCACGAAAGGATAATGGTAAATGAATGGCGATTTGCCAAAGGCACTGATATATATACTAACTGGATACGAGTTCACTATGGTGGGCATCGGTCGGCGCTTGTACCCATTAGAAGCTTGGATTCGACCATCGCGACGCCTGGCAGTCAGCCTCCATACTACGTTGTTTACGTTTACATAACCAAACAAACGGTTCTCGAGTCCCTATCACATGAGCCTATTCAGTCAAGGCAGTGACTGAATTGAAAAACAGAAATGGATCAAGAATATGGGCAAACCAGATTTTATACCTACGAAAACAGCGGTTCTTTGCTCTAACCATTTCACCAGCGATTGCTTCGAACACTGGTGGAACATAACAAGGCTGCGCAAGGGTAGCCTACCCACAATTTTTATACAAAACGCGATTGGAGCGCATATAAATTCTGAAGAAGGCCAGGCTTCTAATACAAGTACGTATATTGCATACTCGTTAATTATCAGGTATGCACCATTAACTGGAGTGTTCACAATATATGGGGAAACAAATGTTTATAGTTGTGGTGTTCGTACGTCGTTGATTATTTACTTTCAGTTACGTTATTTTTTTTTTCTTCAAAAATGAATAAACTGATAATTAATTACTGCGCAGGATTAAAGGTTGATGTATCAAATCCGACGGCAAGTGCTTCGCCATCTGCGCCAATCAGTGGACCAAGCTGTGCTGAGGAGTCCAGTTCGGTAGAAGAAATACTTCCCGCACCGAGTGAGTATGCTACTTCAGTAGTTAATCCAATTTGGAAAAAGCAATATTTACAAATTTGAGCCAAAGAATTTGTAATTTGTACGTCCAGGTGCAGAAATATCAATACAAAGCTGCGCTGTTTTAACTCCAAAGTCTTCTACCTGTCGGACGCAACTAACACCAAAGACATCACGGCAGCGAGAGCTACTCAAACACGATCATCACTATGAAGATACTCCTCGAACATGCCAAAAGAAATTGAATCTTATGAAGCAAAAATATGAATCGTCTCAAAAAAAGGTCAAAGCTTTAAAGAGACAAGTCAGTAATCTGAAGACTACTGTGAATTCCCTGAAAAAAGTGGTGAGTACCTTGAACAAAAAAAAAATGGTTTCAGAATTTTTACATCGATATAATCTATTGTATATGTCGCGCTCCATGTCAACTCGGCCACCTCGTCATTAGACAATTTTCAGGGTAATTTTTTGATTTTTTTTTTCTATGATTTTTTCTTCCTCCCGGAATTCCACTGGCTATTTATTTTCCTAATAGAGGGGGGCCATTTTCCTAATGAGCTTTTATCCAATGACGGCATATTTTTTTCCGAAAAGGGTAAAAAAAATAAAAGATTCTTTTTTTAATCGTTTAAATCCGATTGGCAATTACAAAATTATGATTTTTACAAAATTGAGAATTCATCATTCACTATCTCGAGAACCAAAAATAGTGGGGGGGATGAAATTTTGGTGAAATGTCATGGATATACTGTCCGTCAAAATGCCCCTACTGAATAATGTTTTCGAGACAAAAAAATTATTCAGTATGAGCATTTCGAAGGACAATATATCCATGACATTTCACCAAACTTTCATCCCCTCATTATTGTTAGTTCTCGAGATAATGAATAATGATTTCTCAATTTTGTAAAAAACATAATTTTGTAAATGCCAATCGTATTTAAACGATTAAAAAAATTATATTTTTTATTTTTTTTACCCTTTTCGAAAAAAAATGCCGTTATTGGATAAAAGCTCATTAGACAGCTTTTGGGGTAAATTGACAAAAAAAAAACACTTTTTTCCTCTTCACTGATGCCCTCTTCAATCTTAAAAAAATTCTGTGGAGTTGCATATTGCCCCCCTCTATCAGAAAAATAAATAGCCAGTGGAATTCCGGGTGGCCCTTCCGTAGAAAAAAAATCGAAAAATTACCCCGAAAACTGTCTTTTCAATGAGCTTTTATCCAATGACGGCATATATTTTTTTTTCGAAAAGGGCAAAAAAAATAAAAAATATAATTTTTTTAATCGTTCAAATACGATTAGAGTTTACAAAATTATGTTTTTTACAAAATTGAGAATTAATTATCTCGAGAACCAATAATAGTGTGGGGATGAAATTTTGGTGAAATGTCATGGATATATTGTCCTTCGAAATGCCCATACCGAATAATTTTTTTGAGACAAAAAAAAATGACGTGGCTGAGTTGACATAGAGCACGACATATAAGTAATAAATTCAGTTTGATCAGCTGCTATTCGCTGTTGAAAAAATTACTTATATTTTCTGTGAATTCATGTCATTGTAAATTATTGTTCTTTTTTATTTTATATTTAAATGCTGTCAAGCACCTTTATTTTACAAAACGCATTTTTGGCATTATTAAAACATATACCATAATAGCACCACAAAATGTGTTCCGTTTTATTATTCACATTAATTTCGTATATGATTCCTACTACGTATGGTTTCCTGCTACTACTCTGCTCCGCCCTCTTTTTTGAATACGCCGCGCCCTACGTAGTACCGTGGCTGACTGCCAGGCGGCTCCCCAGCTTCTAATGGGTACATCAATATGGCGGCGAGCTCGTATCCAGTTAGTATATATATCAGTGGCCAAAGGTAATATTCGCCATTCAAATGGCTTTTTTCTATTAATGGCAAATGAATGGCGACTTTCCACTGGCAATATTTTCCACTCAAATGGCTTTTTCCCATTAACGGTAAATGAATGGCGATGTTCGAGTGGTAATATTTACCATTCATTTACCATTATCCTTTCAGGAATAATGATCGATGGAGAATTTTCGGATGTAACATTTTATATTAAATCGTTTTTTTTTACACAGTTTAGTGATATCTCATTATTTTATACAGTACACACTTATAAATATTCATAATGGCCTTGATATGAATAACTTGGCGAGTTCGTAACAGGTATAGTCCGTATAGTCATTTTACATAACTCGCCAAGTACTTCGTTCGAATTTTTTTTTTCAATGAGAATTTTTTTCAATAAACATTTTTCAAACAATACATTTTTAGATTAAGTCCCTAAGTCCCGTTTCAAGACGTTTTCGGGCGTTGTGACCTACTTATAAATGGTTAATAAACATTGTAAACAATAAAAATGCTGGATGTACTTGGCAACTGTGAGTTGGATGATTTGAATTTATTTGAGAACTTTTTGTGAGGATTTATTTTACAACTATTTATGTTTGACATATTTTTGTAAGGAAAAATACAACGATGCAAGGAAATGTACTTGTCTGAACTTTTTGTACACCATTTATGGTGTTTTTTCGGGGGATTTGGCTTCTTTTTGCAAAGGATTATACACATTTTTACCATGTAACTTCTACGTGAAAGCTTCGAATGGTGACTGCTCTGCTCAGGCTAGAATTAAACAATTTTTGAGGGGATGAATTTCGTCTTTCCAAAACATTTCGTCATGCGATGGTTTCATTATTTTACGAATTCAGAGACCCCAATCTAGCAACTAAGACATTAAATATCATTCGAATTTCTTTTAATAGATCCTTAAGGGGGTCAGGTACCGAAAATTTCACATCCAGAACCGCTAACGGTAGACTCGCTAATTTTGGTCTTGATATCATTTCTCGTATCAAAATACCTCACATTGATAAAATTTCGAAAAATTAATTTTTTCCACGTGCTTAAAATAATTTTTTTCGAATCTGTTAAGATAGGTATCGGAAATTCCATCTGCTAGATTGTTCATTGTGACCCAAAGAATATGTGAAAAAATCTACAACCCTCAAAGTTCAAAGTTGTAGGAGGAGATACCATTTAAAGGCACAACAATTGTCCAAATGTGTGATAAATTAATTGGTAGAATATAATAAGGAGAAAATGGATTCCATGACCTGAATAAAAAAAAATCTATGATATGATCAAGTAATAAAACTTTACCTGGACGAAATTATATATCAACACTTATCACAATGAAGAATCTAGCAGATGGGATTTTCGATATATCAACGGTTTCGAAAAAAATTATTTTGAAAATAGGAAAAAAATTAATTTTTCTAAATTTCATGAGGTATTTTGATATGAGAAATGATATCAAGACAAAAATCAGCCAGTCTCTACCGTTAGAGTTTCTGGATGTGAAATTTTCGGTACCGGTACCTGACCCCCTTAATAAGCTTAGCAAACTTCCGAGCTAACAGAATTCTTCTTAGCAAACAGAATGTTCCATGCGTACAACATGTTATCAATGAGGTTGCCCGATTTTTGAGAATGCTCGCATGACCTATCCGAACAACTTTGAGTATTTAATCCTTGATACAATGCACCATCGCTAAGATATAAAATCATAGGCATCGCTTTTCGATAGTCTGTTTATAATATTGAGCTTTATTTTTTTTTTCTTAGCGATGGAATGGTAAAGCTTTGTTTGTACAGATACCAACTGAATGCAGACTTAACCCAACCCACGTAATTCTGCTCATAAAAGACACACACATAATTAACTGAACACAGAAAAATTCGACACATTGAACTGTAAAACAAAAAAAAATCCCATGAAGCGACATGACCCAGACAAACTCAGTCTATAATTAAATTGGTGCAGAAAAACCCAATGCGCCATCGGCTTGCTCCAATTAAACCGGACATATTGCCAATTCAAGATGGAAAAACTCGATGCATCACCAATTCGACATGCAAAAACTGCCAGGGCACGCCAACACAGAAAAATTCTCCCTTGGCGTAACTCGCCACAGCGAAACTTTCGTGGCACAGCTCGGCCCGCTCCAACTCTACACAGTCCAACGGACTATGGTTGCGTCTGTTGAGAGTTGAAGCGGACCAAGCTACGCCGCATGAGAGTTTTCGCTGTGCGAAACTCTACCATGGGAGAGTATATCTCCATCGAGATAGCCCGTAGGAGATTTTTTGTGCGTCGAGTTGGTGATGCGTCGAATTTTTCTATTCCAAATTGGTGGTGCGTTGTGTTTCATTGTAGCAAGTTGATGGCGCAACGAGTTTATTTTTATCAAGTTAGATATGGGCCAAATTTACTGGGTCAAATCCCTATATGGGGAAATGTTTTTGTGACGGCTTAGCGATGTAACTAATTTTTCTGTGTTTAGTTGATGACGCATACTATTTTTCTCTCTAGAATTGCGTGAGCTTCTCTGGTTTGCATTCAGATGAAATCTGTGATAATAAGGCAATGCAGCTGGGACTTTGTATGATGTCAAATAGAATACTCGGAGTTGATGGCGTAGATCATGTGCGGATTAAAAAACATGAGAAGAGCTCCGGCTTATCGATAACAAGCAATGCTAACGGAACCTTTTGAAGTCCTGATGATCCTGTCGAAGGTCGAATCATCTTACACCTATCCTAATGAGTCTTGTCAAGTATAAGCCTAGTAATACATCTCTCCTCCGGGTTCAGGTTGCTTGATCTCACATACGATCACAAAAAAAAGCTGAGTCATATACTCTAAACATTATTTAATAACTATTCAATCAGTATTTAATTCGAAATACACTAATAACATAATCTCTTGATCGGCGATTAATTTGACGATTTTTCTTTATTGAGAAAAAAATGCTGAATCGTGAGGAAAAAAAACACAAATCTTTTTCATTAATATACTCTAAACTTTATTCAATAGCTATTTAATCAGTGTGTATTTAGAAATACACCAACATAACCTCTTAAATGGCGAGTCATATCACTACGAGAGCGCACATATAAGTATATAATCGTTTTTTTTCACCGTTTCTGTCCCAAAATGAGAAAATCATATACCCTAACACTGTTCGTTATTTTTTTTTAATATATTTTTATTGTAAAGTATGTAAATAAACTGCGTAATATGTACACATTCGTGTCACGATCACAAGATTCACATTGAGTAGAGTTACAAGATCAGATACGCGGCTGTTTATAAGTGAGGGTAAAAAAATATATATTTTTATCACCAAAATATAAAACATAATTCGCACTTTCACTTAACAAAAATTAATATCTCTTTTCTCACGTCATATAAATTATCTGATATGCCAGTTATCCGTCATAATTTATTTTAGCCATATTTTAGCCAGTGTATACATATACGTAAAAAAAAACACATTCACTTTTATTAATATACTTTAAACACTATTTAATATTTATTTAATCTCGATTTAATCAGTATTTATTTCGACACTAACATAACCTCTTTATCGGGGAGCGATACCACAAGGAGAGCGCACATAAGTATATATATACCAGTTTTACGTGATTTACATCAGCCTGCTGTCACAGGCCGTGGTCACAGATGAGAAAAGCTGAACGGTTGGATTCACGGTTCACACACATCCCAGATAGACCACTGACGTCTAATATACGTATATTTTAGGTATATATGTATATGATATGTATACGTCTATGATAGACTTATATTATACGTATATTGAGTGTATATTGTGGTGCTATTTAACTGATGTAGTGAAAGAATTATATATATGTATATTTTACGTATATTATACAATAAGCATTTGGCATCAAATTATATACATATATTATATGTATAAGGAACATCTACTTGACGATAGAAACGAAGCCAACTGCATTGCTGTCAAAATCACGTATTATATACGTATATTGGACGTGTGTTTTTCAATAATATCTCCGTGGAATTTTATACATCTCATATACGTATAATATTCGTTCATTATCTTTCGGTTGTAATTCCCGGATCTGAAGCATATATATATATATATTTAATGTACATACGTACATTGAATATTTATATATATTTATATATAAATAGCATCAGATCTGGGAATTACAACCGAAAGATAATGAACGAATATTATACGTTTATGAGATGTACAAAATTCCACGGAGATATTGTTGAAAAACACACGTCCAATATACGAATATAATACGTGATTTCGACAGCAATGCAGTTGGCTTCGTTTCTATCGTCAAGTAGATGTTCCTTATACATATAATATATGTATATTATTTGATGTCAAATGCTTATTGTATAATATACGTAAAATATACGTATATCACGTATACATATCATATACATGTATATTTGTAATATATGTATATTAGACGTCAGTGATCTATATGAGATATATATAAGTGGATGGATAAATTCTTACAATTAAAATATATTTTATAACACTTTATTTACATAATATGATGTATACTATATAAATACATTATAACACAAAGATTTCGCGCAATAAGTTTTGCGCGCGATCCGAATTGAGATCATGAACCTATTATATATATATATATATATATATATATAGTATATATATGGACTCCGTCTACCGTTCTAAACGTGATGGCAGCAGAACTGAGTGCGACAGAAAATAGAGGGACTATGTTCTATCTCTCTTTGCGAAGACTATAGTTAGCGTGAATCAGACAAGTTATGGAATTTTTAGAATTTTGGATCCACCATATTGGATTCACCACGTTCAATTTTGTAATTTCTTCAAAAACTGACATGGTTATACTAAAAACGGGTTGAAAACGCGACCACCACCATCCCTTGAGTAGCTCCTAACATACAACTGATCAAGTGTTCTCTGGCGTGTCAAATACATGATATGAATTACCAAAGTTCATAAACAGTCGATAGCGTAGTGGGTAGCGTGTTAGAAAGATAGGTAGGATAAGTAGGTAGGTCGCAGGTTCGAGTCCCCGTCGAAGCAGAATAAAATTCTATCGAGAAATCCGTGCAGAATTTATTTATTTTTTTCAGTGTAACTTTTCTATGACCTATAACAACGACAAAATGCGTATGGAACCGCCAGTAATGTTTTTCGTTTTTGTTTATGTTTTTTAAAAATATTATTGTGCTGTGCGTAGATTTTATGTATTTTCGACGTCTTATATACGTCATTTTTTATGTATATTCGACGTCTTATATACGTCAAATATACAGATATTAGCCGGACATTTAGCTCTTCAGTATACGTACTAAATACGTCTTACAGACGTCGATGGCGACGTCGTATATACGTATATTAGATGTCAGTGTTCTATCTGGGATGCTTCACACAGAATAAAAATCAGCTGAATGGTTAGATTCACGGTGGTGCGAAAAATTAGTGGAGCGAAAATATGATGATATCGTTGTACGTCGAAAAATAAAAATAAAATGCGATATCTCCCATATGTCAATAGCTACAGCATTCATTTGGGTACCAATCGGAAGAGAAAAAAAAATAAAAAAAATTCGCATTAATATCATTGCCGAAGTCCGTATAATTCCTTAATAATATGAAAAATAAGTTTCGTTATATAGATATACTCCCGTGTATAAGCGATATGTGTGGCGTATAAGAGGCTGTAGTACCTCTCGACATGTCGGTATAGGAGGAAATGTACTTGTCTCCAGGCTCTACCGAGCCTCTTAATATGATTTATATGAGTTTTCATATGATTAAATATGGTCCTGTATGTTTTGATCATGACATGTCGGGTCTTGTATCGTCATATATGGTATCAAATATGATCAGATATGACCATATGATTCTAGGTACGATCAAGGATAGATAATCATTCGATCATACGCGAGTCTATACACTAACAGATACTATCAGGTATGGCCATGTATGATTATACAGACGAGCATATACTACCAGGTATGGTCATGTATGGTTCTATCAATGAACATATACGACCAGGTATGGTCGTATATGATTCTATACACGAACATATTTTACCAGGTATGAACATATATGATTCTATGCATGAACATGATTCTATACACGAACATATACGACCCGGTATGAACATATATGATTCTATACACGACCATATACGACCAGGTATCAACATATATGATTCTATACACAAACATATACGACCAAGTACGGTCATATATGAATCTAGATACTACCAGATATTACCATATAAGATTTTATATAAGATCAGATGCGATCGTATATGGATCAGATAAAATCGTATTTGAATCGTATACGATCATATCTGATCCATATACGATCGTATCTGAATCATATACGATCATATCTCATTATTTTTTCCCGGGTACTTACACTTGCACTCCCATCCTCCACTCCAAAGTGCACTCCCAAACAAATTCAGACGCAAACTTAAAATCGTACACGCACATACACACACACGAGCTCACTAATACATCACCAATAACGAACACACCGGCACACTCACGCGGTGTCCTAGTCACAGTTGCACTCACATTTCTCCACTCCTACTAAAACTCGGACTTAAACTTAAAATACCATTCAAACTGATACACGTCCGCAATCTAACATGCACACACACACACACACAGAGACAGATATAAAATCAAAGATAAGCTGCGCAAGAATATACAAAATTTCCTCCAGAGTTTCCTCAAACGGTCGGTTTTTTGTTGAATTTTATTTCCTATGCTACGAAGAGCGAAACAAATATCGGCCGGCGAGGAACCATAAATTTCCAGCTCCTACAACTTGTATACAGATATATGCATTAAAAGACAGTTTGCCGGGTTGTGCACAGCATAGACGTAAGCGCGGAGCAAGCTCGACCGAGCTAGAGGGAAGGAAGGGAGTGAGTGGAGGTGAAATGGGCGGAGAAATTGTTGTGCAGAATCGTGAGTGAGAGTGAGAGATGGGGTGAGAGGGAAAGCGATCTGCAACAAAACAGGAGAATAAGGGCTACGCAACGTGTGTTTGCCGATGCTGGAGGGTGAGGAGGTCGCCGCTTCTGCATAGAGAAGGAGCCGGAAAGAGATAGAGAGAGAGAGAGAGAGAGAGAGAGAGAGAGAGAGAGAGAGAGAGAGAGAGCGAGTGAGAGAGCGAGAGAGTGGGGGTGATCAGAGGATAGGAGAGAGCACACCGGACCCGAGCAAAGCGGTTTGCATTTTTCATGCCCCTGAGGCTCGACCTCGGCTGTTATTGAAAATATTTACATGTTATTTATAGGTCACACATGCTTTGGGAGGGGAAAAAACCCCTGTACGAGATCAGGGTGGAGATGGGAGTGCGAGCAACGTTCCCTTCGATTTCTTTAGCTCCCGTGGCATCGTCCGGTATTCCGCTGCACCATCTTCGCGATTCCTCGCGATTCCGGACCTTCCGTAACCGTGAGAAAGCTGAAAGATTGAATTCGTCTCTTTTGGCTTCTTCCCACTCTCTCATAATCTCGCTTTCCACGCTTTGCAACATAGCTTCCAAGAATCGACAAAACCATTTCATGTCTCCCCCCCCCCCCCGCCCCTGCCCGGATCGTCTCGCTAACTCTCGCGTTCTTCTTTTCCTTTGCAGATCTGCGTGGCACTTCTGTTCCGGGCCCTGACTTCGATCAGCCTGTATTTTTCATCTCCCACGGTTCTCTCTCTCTCTCCCTCTCTCTCTCGAAACTTTCTCTGGCCATTTTATCTTTATTTCATAAACGCGTGTGTGGATTGAATTTTCGATGGATTTTCACAGTCGTCAGAGACCGTTTTCTCCCGATTATTCTACGTATATAACGATAAGATATATAAATATAAATATATATATATATCGCGGCTTCCACTCGGTCGTCTCGCATGCTCGCACTTTTTCGTCGATTCCCCTTGTAAGCACATGTTATGTTTGTGTGTTGAACGCTTCGGATTTCATGCCGAGCGTGTACGAAAAGCTTCAGCGTTCTGCCGTGTGCAATCGCATCCGTACGTATAAGTAGAGAAGCGACGGAAAAAAAAATATGAAAAAGAAACAGGAACGAGAAACAGATAGAAAAAGAGAGGCAGAGAAGATCGTACGCCGAGTTTCTCCACCAGTAAGGCAGAAAAAATGGGCTAGGGGGTTTTGTTTTTTGTGCGCAACAGCTTGCACAATAAACACGCTCGAGTTCCCATCGATGCCTGCTTCACGATCGTCATCGGATGATCTAATATTGCACTGTATGACCCATCATGCGAATGTTGTGAAAACTTGTACTCTCCGTGTCGCATAACACGGTTGCCAACCATTTTATCCTATTCGTTCTACCGTGTGCATAATATAATAGCAACAATATCGAGAAGCAATGAAAAAGACTCAGATTGAAATTATACATCCATATATTTATGTATGTGTGTGTATGCGTGTGCGTGTGTGTGCGTGTGTGTGTGCGCGTGTGCGCGTGTGCGCGTGTGCGCGTGTGCGTGTGTGCGTGTGTGCGTGTGTGCGTGTGCGTGTGCGTGCGCTAGAGATTCGTACAACCAAAACAATACCGAATAATTATTTTTTTTTTAATTGAATGCTGCTTATATGGGAGTGTGAAAAACCCAATTGAAACGAACCCAAACAGTCATCCTTTTCAAATTCAATGCCACTTATACAGATCTTCAATTCTTGAATATGGCAGTGGTTGCAGCGGCGAAGTATTTATGTCATATAAATGAAAGTAAGGATAATAAAAAATTGACAATTTTATACGCAGTAGAAAATATTGAGTGTTTCACCGGTTCCTGATAAGAAAGATACAGGCCCTGATGCAGGGTTTCAGACTTGGGTCAGGGCTGAACGTAACGGCTGAAATGTTCTACTCTCATACACGATCCTGACGGAGCATCGCCGGAGCTTCGATAGGACCAAATGAAAGATTATATTTCCTACTTGAATACAGCCCTGGTCAGGCGCCATTCTAGTCTCAATAAGGCCGATTCAATTCAATATTACAGTTAGATGTAGTCTTGCTATTGACCTATTGAGGCCTTGTCGATTTTTAACTTGGATACAGCACTGAAATCACCAGATCCTTGTTTATGAAGGGCCGAAAGCACCGGATTGAATTTCATGCTTAGATTGAAGTCTTGTTTGAGCCGGTTAAAAAAATTCTACTTAGGTGCGGCCATGATACGGCCAATCAATTTTAAAGTAGATTGGCAGTAATTGGCGATATTTCCTATTCAGATGTGGCACTGGTAAGGCACCATCGGTGCCGTAACGGAAACGAAGTGATCTATGAAATCTTCAGCTCGGATACGGCCCTGACTGTACCCAATTGAGGTCTTATCTGAACCGGTTGAAGCAGAAAGAAATTCTGTTTGGGTATGGCCCTGATATGACCGATCAGTTTCAAAGTAGACTGTGAATGAATCTCAATGTTTCCTACTTGGTAGGGCACCGTTAATGCCGTGACGGGGACGAAGTAATCCAGAATATGTTTAACTCAGATACGGCCCTAATAGTGCCCAATTGAGATCTTGTCTGAACCGGTTAAAGCACAAAAAGAATTCTGCTTGGCTACGGTGAATACGGTCGTGATACGACCGATCAGTGTCAAAGTAGATTGTCAATAATGGTCGAAATTTCGTACTTAAATACGGTCCTGATAGGATCCCATTCATGTCCCCACCAGTGTTGGTTGCAATACCCGAAGTTGCAAGACCCCGAGAGAGTGCTATCGGGGCCCTAGCAAGGCCGTTCACAACGGGCAAAATATTTAACCTACGTACGGCCCTGGTAGGCCCCCGGTAGGTTTTTCTCAGAGTTTTACATCACGCCCGATTTTTTTTTTTCTGTGGCATTTTCTTCAAAATTGTACGGGGAATCGCATGTTTTTTTGTTTCCTAATAAATTTTTCTGAATGAAATTTATCATTTTAATGTTTATGACATACATACGAGAATGTATTTAATTAAAATTTTTATCGAACAAGTGTCAATTTTTTTCATCTACCGATTTGCATTTAATTTCAATTGTTTTTATAAAAACGCTTGAAATTAAAGATGTGTGTCTGTACGAGTATATAAATATTTGTGTGCGTGTGTGTGTGCGTCGTTCACGTACCTTGGCGTGAACATGAGGCCGGCACTGTCCACCATATACGGGGCGGGCTCACCGCTGCTGAAATTAACACACGGCTATTTTCACTTTAAAACACTATTTTCGTTTATTTATTATTATTTTTTTTTTTATGCACCGACGAATAAGAATTTCCACCCCTGCCGTGAAAACGTCAAATTTTTCTCTCTCTCTCTCTCTCTCTCTCTCACCCTCTTTATCCCTTCATGTGCATTTAATGTGATTTTAATACTCTTTTAACGGGCCATATGTTTCGGAAATGACGAAAAACAAGGCATACAGGCCCACATGTGAAACGCCTCGTGGTAACAGGGTAGGGGTGGTTTCATTGAAATCTATATTTTTTTAAATATTTTAATTTCATTTAGTCTTTACATGGACAACGGCTGACTGCTTTCTCTTTATATGTCAGGTTCGAACTGGAGGGATAAAAAAAAATTAGTCGAGAATTCGTTATTCAATGACTTTCGTTGCAGGGTTGATGGATATTTTTTTTCTCACCCTCGTGGATCCAGATAGAAATGATTCTATTCCGATTCTTTCGGTAATCCCTCGATATTTCTATGTCTTTCCCTCTCACTGAATTTTTTTCAAACTTTGCCAAAATTTACTATCGTTCATATAATGCTTTCCTTATTGATTAAAAAAATTTTAAGCCGAAAATTCTTGAAATACGTCAAATTCGATATTCAGTGATGTTTTTTTTTTCAATCAAACTCCATCGTACTTTATTGCTGTGACCGGGTGAGAGAGAGGCTGAGAGAGACAGAAAGGTGGATACAAGAGTCAGCAGCGTGAGAATCACGACAAACGAATGCCCGCTGAATCGGCAGTCGTCCAATCAACATTAAAACACCAAATAGCACACGAAACACCAAACACCACAGAGCAACAACACTGAATATATATATACGAGAGAAAGAGAGTGAGAGAAAATGAAAAAGAGAGATGCAGAGACCAAAGTACAGAAACAGAGAGAAGCCATCAATGGAACAGAGAGAGAGAGAGAGAGAGAGAGAGAGAGAGCGATAGAGAGAGAGAGAGAGAGAGAGAGAGAATGTATATTATATACATGAAATACTTCGCACCAAATATAACGATTTCTGGCTAGGTGCATTTTTGGGAGTTCGTAATTCATAAACTGTGACGTTTAAGTTGAAATAAAAACTCACGGAAAGGAACTGGAATATAGGTTGTAACCTGTTTACAACCTCAAAAAATCTCGAAATACATTTGAAAAAGACTTTTTGATTGTACGTTGATTATTTTTTGATCAGACTAATGGATGCGTATTTACCGCAGATAACAATAATTGAATAATTAATCATCGCTTGGCAAAGATCTTATGGGTAACTTTTCGCCAAGTTCTTACCCTTGTAGAACCCGTTACATCGGTTCGATTTTTATTTTGAAACACTATTTATGATGTAACTGAATGAAATTTTTGATAAGAATAATAATAATAATAATCACAATAACGATGACGATGTTCAGACCAACCATGATAAACATGATGTAATAAATAAGTTGAAAATAAATATTTTGCAACCGGTTTGCTTGACGTTTCAAAAAATCAACAATCACTAACCATTTCGTGCTGCAAATTGATAGGGAATCTTTCAAAACATACGAACGCCCTATGGAAAATGGCATTTGATTATCGTCAATATGGATATCTCAATGAACAAAACGAAATAAAAATGTATCCTCTGGGGACACATTTTTTTAGGTTGGCTAATGGTGTGATTGGAACGTGTACAATCGAAACTTATACAGCTAGAACTTGTACCGTCGTAACGTGTCTGTTAGAATGAGTAAGGTTGGAACGAGTCAAATTGGAATGTATGCCAGTTAAAATGCCTTAGGAGGGTCTATAGTACGAACGTTTGAAGTTGGAACGTGTACAGTTGGAAAATGTAAAGTTTGAACGTTTGTAGTTGCAGCGTGTTTAGTAGAAACGTATACGGTTAGAATGTGTACAGTTGGAACGTGTACAGTTGAAACGTACAGTTGAAATGTGTACGGTTGGATCGTGTACAGTTAAAACGGGTAAAATAGAAACGTGCTAAGTTGGAATGTGTACAGTTGAAAAGTATTCAGTTGGGACATGTTCAGTTGGAACGTGCACCGTAGAATATGTAATGTTGGGACGTATACAGTTGGAAAGTTTAAGCGTGGAAAATGCACAGTTGGATCGTATTCAGTTGGGGCGCATTCAGTTGGATCGTATTCAGTCGGGACGCATTCAGTTGAATCGTATTCAGTTTGGACGCATTCAGTTGGATCGTATTCAGTTGGGACGCGTTCAGTTGGATCGTATTAAGTTGGGACGCATTCAGTTGCATCGTATTCAGTTAGGACGCATTCAGTTGGGATGTGCACTGTTACAATATTTGATGTTGGAACGTGATCAGCTGGAAAGGGTAGAGTTGGAGCATCTGTAGTTAGGACGTGTTCAGCTATTCCATGAGAGATTTCCCTTGCCTTAAGTTGCCCCACCGGAGAGTTCACGGTGTTCAGTTGCTGAGATGTTAATTTTTCTTGGCAGGATTGCATGTTTGCAATTGGGCATGTGCGCGATTGTAATCTGTACAAACGGGTTATCGCGCTTAAAATTTTTTTTTTAAATTGTGATCGCAATATTTCTCCCATAAATTTTCTCCCTCGAAAATTCATTTCTCTTCACATTGAATACTCCAAATACATATGTATGTATCTAGATACGTGCCTGCAGAGTTCTAGTTCTCTTTGCATATCCACACCCACACACAGATACGAAAGTACATCGCGTGCATCATCTCGCCCACGTATGCTCTGTGACGTTTCCGTTTGTCTTCACTCTCTCTCTCTCTCTCTCTCTCTCACTCCTTTCTCTCTCTCTCTCTCTTTCGCTTTCTCTCTTTCTCTTCTTTACTCTCACCTAACCGGAAACGTGGGAGCGAGCTTTGCAACCCTTCTGGGGTTGAAACTCGCTGGGTTTGTGTGCATTAGGGTGAAAAGTAAACTGGCACGCATTCACACAGTTTCAGAGGCTTAGGTCGATAGAAACGTTCAAACGTAGAGTTTGCACGTTCGGTCGTCTTTTACCAGACATTCGATATAAAACGTGAATAGGGGTAGGGGGAAAGAAAACAAAATGTCAATGTTAAACTAGCTTTCAAACAAAAATCTTACAGGAAATGTGAAATTTTACTCACTCTCTCTCTTTCTCTCTCTCTCTCTCTCTCTCTCTCTCTCTCTCTCTCTCTCTCTCTCTCTCTCAACTCTCTCAACTCAGGCTCAACTCAACTTTACTCATTCTTGCTTGAGCACTGGACAGTTGATGCGTTCATCCATTCATTAATTCATTCATTTGCTATTTCTCAACACAACTTATCATACTCTTCATGCTTTTTGCTTAACCGCTTTATACTTAACTGCTTTATACTTGCTTTATACTTAAATGCTTTGTACTTGCTTTATACTCGGCTATCCACGTACTTTTGCTACCTTTTTCGCGAATGCTATATACGTTCTCTGTACCGTTATGTTTATAAAACAATAGACTTTCCTCTATCTATCTATCTATCTCTTTCTCTCTCTCTCTTACACACACTCTCTCTCTCTCTCTCTATCTCACACTGTTTTTCCGCTTTCTCTCAATTTTTTGAAATCAGGCTTGATGTACAAACAAGTAAACAAGAATATTGCAATTGGCTTTCATAATTTTTTCGCTATTTCACCATCGTTCCTTCATGTCCGAGTTTAAATTTGCATGAATACTTACATAATTTTGAAAGTCAATCATTTAAAAAACATGAGAGAATTTTAGATTAAAAGTTAATTATTATCGTTTTTCTCTACCTCGAAATTACGTTTTTCATGAGTTTGAAGCTTGGAATGATGTTTCGAAGAATTACAAATTTTTTAAAATCTTGATCCTCTTCTCTTTTGGTTACAATTAAAAACGTCCCGTTATATAAAACACAGTTTTTTTTGTTAAATTGACTAAAGAGGAATCATCAGAGTATATTTAACGCGATCATAATGTCAAAAGAACGCATCACAACCTCACAACTAAATTTATTAGTTGTTTTTCAACTACAATTTTGTGTTGTGTATTAACTCATGCATTGTGTCGTATCGATTGAATAACACAAAATTAACTATTTCGTTGTGTTGAAAATTTTTGACTGTACTTTTGTGTAGAAAATACGAACATTTATGTTGATTACAGCATTGACATTTTTTAACGAGTTGACATAAACATGAAATGTTGAAACCACTTTGAAAAAGTGTTAGTTTTGACACAAATAATTTAACATGTGAAAATTTTAACATTTACACAAATTATTTCCAATGGTGTAGCTCCTTATCTGGATAATTGTTCTTCCCTGATGTAATGCTATGAATTTCCGCTAGAAATGCACGGATATCAATATATTTTTCTCTATAATCTTTCAATTAACAGAGGCAAGAAACGAGACGAGAACATAAGGAAGAGAGATGAGCGATTGATGAGGGTTGAAGTTGGAGAGAGCTGCAGTAAATTAGGGTGAAATTGTTTTCGCAAATATACGTGTTGTGAAAAAGGGTAGTTTTTCCCAATTTTTTGTTTTTGTTTTCTATCGCTTTTTCTCATCTGCATGGGGGCTGAGTTGCCACTTGTCACCCCAGCTTATCGCAGGGCGAATAATCTATAAAAGGCTGAGTGGCAAGGGTGCTGACATCTCCCTTGTCTATTTGAGCACGGTTTCAACACCACTTTTCATTCCCCTTCTTGCACCCTAACCCTACTTCCTATATTTCCTCTCATCCTGTGACTCTCTCGGGAATTTTTGTGAACGTAGATCGTACGAGTGAAATCTCGAATCCTATGCCAGAGAAACCTCTGCAGAATGGATGAAAGGAAGAGAGAGAGAGAGAGAGAGAGAGAGAGAGAGAGAGAGAGAGAGAGAGAGAGAGAGAGAGAGAGAGAGAGAGAGAGAGAGAGAGAGAGCCATGCACTTTCCGATGCAAAGCCAACCACAATCGTCGTTCTAGTTACGAAACAGTGTCACTGTGAACTGAGGCGTGTATCTGCTTGTCACACTAAGGAACCAACGTAAGAAAGAATGAAGAAATAGATTCTCTCGAAAAAACCACCCCTATCCATCGAATATAGTCAAGAACCTGGGGCAAAGAGTGCTCACTTCCGGTTCATCGTTCAATAGTCTGACACGCGAAATATTGAGTATACGTCGGTTTCTCAAAGTACTACAGGCGTTATCTCCAGAAATTTTTCATCGTCACCGATTGAGGATACTTGACCCTCATTTTCAGAAATTCATCTGTCAAGTGTGCCAAATTTCATGATCGAAATTTTGATTTTTTTCTTAAGTATTCGTGAAATTCTCTATTTTCCGCCTATTTACGTTCAGTTTGAATCACAATAATGTTCTATATTGATTTCGGAGAAATAATGATAATCGAAAATTTGAAAATTTTCATCAACGATCACAGTCGAGTGAAGTTGAAATTCTACAGCGAAGAATTCTACAGTGACTTCTACAACCAAAATGACGCTACAATACGGCACGGAAAAAAAAACGAGTAATATAGAGGTTGAGGGAAATGAAGAAACTCATGGAGGCCAAACAAACCAACAAAACAAAAGAAAGAAGGTCAAACTGTCAAATTATTTTTCAAAAAATCGTATTTCAACGCTGTAATTCGACCTACGAAATTCTCTTCTCGCCAGGCTTTCTTCCTTCCTACATAACTTTTCAGTCTCGTATTTTCGCGGAATTAAAAAGTTTTCTTTCCCATTGCGATCCAGAGACAACCTGATGGTCCTGAGAGCGAGGAAGAGAGAGAGAGAGAGAGAGAGAGAAAGAGAGAGAAGGAATTTATTTATCCCTGGCTTGGAAGTACGTGCTCTCTTGACGAATAATCTGTCGTGGGAACATTGTATTTGAGAACGAATTTTTTTTTCTTATCGAAAAGTTGATCGAACGAAAGAAAAAAAATTATTTGCAAAAAGAAAAAATTATTATTGACTTTAAAAAATGTGTTTAAATGAAATAAAAAATTGTCTACAAAATAAAATATCATCGTAAAAGGTAGAACCTGTTTTTTTTTTTTGTCAACTCAGAGAGAAGAAACAAGAAATAGTCGAAGATTTTGAAAAATTAAATTTTTCGAAAAATAACAGTAATTTGAACTCGAAAGTGTGATTTTTAAATCTGAAAACCATTCGTTTTTTTTTTTTTTTCATTGGAAAAAAATGACAGGAATCGAAAAGTTTCTACGACCAGTTATAATTGCAGCAAGAATAATTTGGGAAAAATATAACCAAATACAATTTAAAAAATAAAATCCAACCCTTGTCACGATCCTATACATGTAGCGTTCGAAAATTTCCACTGCAGTCGTTCAGCGTTTAGTCGAAAAAATCGTCTGGATTAAATTCAACACGATCAAATAGTTCGAGAAACAAGGTAAAGTAGATGGTGAGAAGAAAAAAAAAACAAAAAAAAAACGGTGGTTGTTAGACAGACATTACGAATGAAATTACAGAGTCAACTGGGCGATATGGTAACGGTGAAGCCTTTAGACTCGTCGTTCTCGTTCCTCGCGTCATAGTCGTCGTCGTCGTCGTCGTCGTAGTCAGACGACGACCAGCGACTTTTATACTTTGCCACTCGTCCTAACGACTAGCTGAATATTTATAAAGCCTTCGTCGTCGTCCTTGTACCGTCGTTGTTGGAGGGTAGAAAAGGGTGCTTGTTTCTCTCCATTTCTCTCGCCTATTTTTCTAAAAAAAAAAACATCTTTTACTTTCTCCAAAAGTGATCGCCTTGTGTCCCTACTCATCCCTATGTGCATAAAAGTATAGGAAACGATTTTTTTTTTAATTTGAGACAATCGAGTCATCATGAAAATTAAACTGTTTATCAATTCATTTAGAAATAATAATGAAAATTGTGCTCCAATTTGCGAAAGACTCTTTGATCCCCTCCCTCCCCCCCCCCCCAACCCCTAATTGCAAAAGTGTCGAAAAAATCGACAAATTTCGGAAAAAGTCTGAAGATTTGGGTAGAAATTTTTTTCACGCCAAGTCAGTTACGCCAAGAAAAGAATTTGTATCGAAATTAACTACTGTTTTTTTTTTACAATTTACATACAAATATTGTATCACGTAGTATTTATAGAAACATAAAAAATGTATATAGGGTAGACGTACCAGTTGTGGCCATTGTATCGTTTGTGGCCACTCCGCATTTCCCTCGAATTTCTTAAAGTTTCAAGGCCATGTTCACTACATTGAGCGTAATATTTTGATATTCAAGATGCTTTCGGACCACTATCGATTGCTTCATTGAATATCTACTAATTTATTGCAACAAAATATGACGAAATGTGTCAACGCTGAGGGATTTTTGTAGTTTTCTTGTACGGTTTCTCATATCTAAAGTCATTCCGCCCCATCAAAAGTTTATATTTTATCGGTTGAAGCTCATTTTTCGGGTTATAATTACAAAAAAACTGATATCTCAGCTAAAATTCCTGAAAAATACGTGGTGGCCAAAAGCGGTACCTTCGAAATGCGATTGTTCTATTTGTGGCCAGCTTATGGCCAATCCCAATTCAAAGTTTGGTGGCCACAACTGGTACTTCGGATGGCCAAAAGTAGTACAATTGTGGCTACAAATGATGAAAATGACAGCTACAAGATAATTTCCTATTTTCTTATTTATCATGATCAGAAAAGGTTCTGAATGATAACAATTCGATTCTGTGTAACTTTTATGTAACATCGATCACTTTTTTAATTCTGAATTTTCAATAATGTGAACACTGTTCGTAAACGAATGTTCGAAAATGTTTAAAGTGGCCACAACTAGTACGTCTACCCTAATTGAATATAATTTTTTTTTCGTTGGGCTATTGATTTTTCCTGGAATGCTCCATATATGTTATAGCTCTGGATGTAGCTGTGGAGTCCCCCTCCGCCCCTACCCTCTCTCCCACCACTCACTATGTGTGTATGAGAAAACTGCAAGAAATAGTAGAAACCGCAGCGCCACCGCGCTCCATAGAGTTTCATTGTAATTGCCTTGTTCTTCTTGACTCTTCCATGAAAAATGGGCATATCGCGGGTTGAATTGCATTATGCAAATCGAAATTCTCGCTAAGTCACCCGAAATGGCAAGACAGCGAGTTATACGATTCCACGAGAGAGTTTCATAATGAAAAAAAGCTTCCTATCTCCCTCAATACTTTTGATTTGGGAAATTCTATATTTAAAAACAAAACAAAAAGATGTCAGTAAACGTTATTGAGGAAAGACTCTAGTGATTTTCAGGCAAAATGATTATTATTATTATTGCGTAATGTTTATGACAATGTGCTCTGTTTGCTTGCGAAAGGCCACGATTTATTTCCAACCTTGAAAAAAAATTTCAAAAACGACAATAATGAGAAAAAAAGTGCATTTTTCCCCATTATTGTCGTTGTGAAACGACTCTTCAGATTATAATCTTGATTTTGAAAGTCTTCTACACGTATAATAATTAAGCTATATTTTTTTTTTTTGGAATGTTGACATTTTTTTATGAGAAAATATAGAATTGGTTTCTTTTGTTCTTTTATTAAAATTCAAGCCACCAAAATGAAATGAAAAAAAAAAAAAAAAACAACAAAAGAAACAAAAAAAGTTTCAAATGGAAGAATTCGATACCCAATGGTAGCTAAAAGAATGGAGAAAAAAATCTGAAAAAATTATGGCACGAGTTTTTCAACACAGACACCAAGCTGTGTAGCTTAGATAAAGATCCCGACAGCGAAGCCCAAGCTTGGCCGATAATTGATGATTTTACTCATATATATTGGCACAGTGTAGAAAGTAAAAATAAATAACGAGCCAAGTACGGATAGCCAGAATCTTCAAGGGTCTGACATGTGCTAGCCGACTGTAACTTTAAAATTATTATAACCTGTAATAATTGTAATCAAGTAGCTTCTATTTGAAAAATCTTTGATCCTAAAATAGTTGATTTTCAATATTTAAAAACATCCCTTGCGCCACGTTCTTCGGATCAGGCTAAAATTTGGTACGTATCTTTGCCCACTCGTCATCCAACGATTATTATTATTACCGGATTTGTTAGCTTCGACTCTTGATAAAACGTTATTTGAGGTTATGCTTCATAAAATTTAAAGAGAAAATCTTTTCTTCACATTTTTGTGTGAAAAAAAAAATATTTTCAGACGAAAAAAGTTGAAATTCCGGTAATTCATAATTTTAGTATAAGGAATTCAATTTGAGTCTTTTAAAAAGTAGCCCTTGCAGTTGGTGATGCAAAAGGCAAGAGTTTTCTTTTCAAAATTTCATACTCACTCGCTTTACAACCCAAATATTTTAGTGAAAAATTCAAAAACTTTTATTCTTAATTCTCAAGGTTTTCGTAGGAGAAAGCAAATAAAAATGTATAAATTTGTTATAAAAAGCTGCACAATTTAATTATGAATGAAAATTAAGGGTGTATTGTATTTAAAAGAACCAAAAAAAAATTAATCATTTTCACCCTCCGGACTTTCGAGCTTGATGGACCAAACGCAAGCTTGAAACAGACTGAAAGCCAATGACGAGTGAGCGAGAGAGAGAGAGAGAGAGTATGCTGGGCAATTTTTAATTTCATTTAAATCCTTAAGTCTAAAATCTTTTCCTCATTTTTCTGCGTTTGGCTTCGGAGGTTTTACCAAGCTTTGCTACCCTCAATGAAACGAATAGAGGACAGTTCATAGTGACTGAAACATAAAAAGAAAGAAAGAGAGAGAGAGAGAGAGAGAGAAAGAGAGAGAGAGAGATAGAGTGAGATTGTGACCGAACTGGATATGAATATTCATTGGGCATTTAGGTTGCGACCTAACTCAATTAGTGGCTGAATAATTGTCTACTGTCCGAGCTTCAGAAAGAGAGGTAAAGAGAGCGAGAGAGAGAGAGAGAGAGAGAGAGAGAGAGAGAGAGAGATAGAGAGAAACAGAGACAGAGAGAAATAAACGAGGGAGAGGCTTTACCCCTCCCGAGAAATTGTCGGAAGTAAAGTTGAGCATATCTACTTTTCCCGGACGCTTACTTGGATATACCCTTGGGGGGAATTAAATTTTTTCATATTGTTTCATTCATCGATTAATGAGCCGAAAAGCTTCGATGAATCGGCGAGAATAATAGCATTTAAATTACAAGACAATCCTCGATATTTATCTTTCTCGTGTCAATGGAAGAAAGTTGAGGAATTCTCTGAGCTTTCGTGAAGCTTACCAGAGAATTAAAAAATTAATAAAAAAAAATTACATCAATGTACATTTCTGTAACAGAAGTTGGGTTTAATAAAACAAAACTGTAACTCCGCTTCAATGGGAACTTGTGACTTGTCCCTGTGATCATGCTCTTCGCAATTGTACAAGCATCAAAATGACACTTGCTTCATTAGGCTACGATTTTTTTTCAATTTTTTCTCACATTTTCAAACTCGTGCCCATGATTTTTGTATACTTTTCCTGCCATTTAAAAAAAATATCTCACGGCCAAGAAAATTCAGACAGCGAAATAAACCAAAGGCTCAACAAAAGTCTCTGGGTCCCCTGCGAGAGCTTTTCAAACTCTGCGGAATGCAGAAAAATTGATCGAGGCGAATAGAGATATGGTTACGTAAAATTCCGCTGTTTTATGTTTTCTAATAATGCGTAAAAAAGTGCAATTTTTAAATTCAATCTTCGATTATAATTTGCGAGCTTTTGTGGTTCGCAAATTTTCCGATGATTCCCAATCGTGTTTGGGGTTTTTTTTTTTATTGGAAAAATCCATATGAAAAGCCAAAAAATTGAAATTAAAACGCATTTCGGTCCGTGTAGATTATTGCAAAATAACCTGTTAAGATATGTAACATATTTATGGCTTTTCCAGTATTACAGATAATAACACAGAGCCAATGAAATATCATTGATTAATTCCACATGAAATATTGGTGACTGCACAATATAGAGAAAACGATATATGTATAGATATATATGTGTATATCCATATATATATATAGGAAGATGGCCGATGAGGATAACGATTCGGAATCGGGGCGTGTGCTTCGTTGCACGCAAGAGAATTCCACCAGTCGATCCAACAATCCTCTACCCTTCTTGCGTCCCTCACGTCTTGTTGCTAATATATACATATATATATATACAGACATACTTGTATATCGGTTATTCCACGTAGAATCGACATGACTGTGACACTCACCATTTTTAGCTTTTTCTTCCCTTATACTAAGAAAACAGCTGGATAAAAAATGTATATATATATATATATATATATATATATATATATATATATATATATATATATATATATATGTAAATACAAGAAGAGAGAAAATAATCAAAATTGGCATTGCTAACCATAATCGATATTGTCGAAATTTTGCGAGCCATTTCTTCGAGGAAATGAATTAAAATTTCGAGCCATTGCTACAGGATCAATTTGTACATAAATCTGAAATTGACTAAGAGTTTTTTTCTTGCTGATTCGCAACATTCAGGCTAATAAACTAATTGGTTCACTGTGTACTTAACCAGTTAGTAAATAACTAATAACTCGTCAGTAGCAAACTAATTAACTAGTGACTAACTAGTTAGTCGCTAGTTGATTCAAGGTAAGTGGCTACTAACTAGCTAGAAATTAAAGAAAAGAATGAACAACTCACTAAAAGGTAACTGACTTGTTAGTTAGACAGTAACTGGCTGTCTCGTAGTGACTAGCTGACTATGTAACCGACCACGTAGTTAGTCGATTAGTTAGTTACTGCTAACCAACAACTGGTTAGTAATTAGAACCAACTGGCCAACTGACCAACTAACTAGTCCGTTACGAACTAACTAGGTAATTAGTCAGTTAATTAGTAACTAACTGACTAGGTAACTAATCAGTTAATTCGTAACGAACTGATTAGATAAATGGTGAGTTAATTCGTAACTAACGAGGTAACCAGAAATTTAGTCCGTAACCGACTAGGCTAACAAGATAACTAACTAATTAACTAGATATCTAGTGACTTAGTAATTAACTACACAACTAGGCAACGCTTTATCAGTTAGTCGTTAAGAGGTAACTGTGTATATACTCAGTGCTGGACTTACTAGTTATTGATTAACTAACTAATTAAGAAAGTAAAAATTCCCAGTAGTAGCTATATGGCTACACAGAACAGGATTAGTGTAAAATTATCAGTGGGTTTAGGTATAAATCCTAAGGTATTAATCTAAACCAGATTTTTGATAGTGTATATAGGAAAGAAAACATTGAAAATTGAGAGATTTATTATTCAGCAATTTTCGCATTGTAAGCAATACTGATACCGAGTTTTACAAGAAAAAAAAAAGATGGAAGAAATAAAAAATGTTTTAGAAGAAAAAAATCAACATTTAACGATAGGTATAATTGAAAAATAGTTAAGATATTAATTTTCAGAGATTTTTTTCGAAGAGGTTTTTTCGAAAAGGGTACATATCTGGGCACCTTATATTTAAAAAATCAGAGTTTTTGAAATGAACTATTTCCGGTTATCAGTGATAAAGTGAATTTAACGCTAAAAATGGCATTTTTAAACATCCCGCGCCCCCCCTAAATATTGTCAAAAAATCGAATCATTGCACGGAGAACTTTATTTCAGTGATATCTTTGATTTTTGAGGGTAGCCAACAGTTTTAAAAATTTTCGACTCAACCTAATATGTATAATATATATATATATTTATAGGGGTTGCCACGTACAGAGATAGACAGTGTGTATACCATATATAAAGGGGTAGCTCACCGTTCCCGAACGGACGAAATCGTTAATATTCATGGCCTCTGGGGGAAGTAAAGGGGATCGAGGCTGCTCTCGGATAACACTTATCTCTATCTACTATATATATTCTCATGGGTGCTGAAATAACTCGATAGTGGCCAGCTCTCTCGCAAGCTCATCGTCGATCCTCTGACTCGACGCTTTCTCATCTCTATACATTTCTCTATATCGTTCTCTACTGTATAATCAGTACTGCTGATCCCAACACGAGAGGCACAGCTTTCACGCTCATTTCCCTTCTTCATGGTGAATTGCATTGCTCCAACAACATTAATCATCAAAATTTTTATTCATAATATAATCTCGATAGGATAATTCTTGATTTTTTTGCTTTGTTTTTGGAACAGATTTATCAAAATGAAACTTTGCATCGTTATCATAAATCAGATGGTTGATCGTAACGCACGTACTTGTGTTCTCTCGCGTAGATTAGCGTGCTTACTCCGCGCTTACTTACTTCAAACTGACAATTTTATATAGCCGTTATTTGCATTTTTATCAACGTACCAAATTCAATTTCAAATCGACAATTAAATGAACGGCAAACTTGTGCGATGCAAAATAAAAATAAAAAGAATCTTACAGCAAAGTTCATTCTTAGTTGTATTTCGCGCCTCTTCCTCGAGATAAACAGTGTAGTACCCCTGTTCCACGCCAGTGATGCCACAAGTTTAAAGCAAAAAACTTTTTGCCTGCGTCCGTCGTCATGACAACGCGTACTACGATATTTCTCATTCCTTCGTTTTGTGCCGGTGTAAACACAAGCTTTTTTGCACGATAGTGCAAATAATAGAATAAGTAATGTAATATTAGACGAAGAATCGACGATTTATCATGGAAGTGATATCAAGGGTAATCGCGGAGATCGGGGACCCTTACGGAGAGACGCCGAGAACAAATTGAACATAGAGGACACTCGCAGTAAGTACAACCTAGAAGAGTGTCAAATTAGTGTTTTTTAGATGAGCCAAAAAGAATTGGACGATTCTTGAGCGATAATCAGAAGATCCGTGACCAAATCCGCTCAACACATATGAATCCATGGCGGTTATGTGTTTCGTGATTTCGGCTCTTACCAAAACGCACATTCGTGTCTATTGACACGGGATTCGAGCTGTAGCGTGGGATTGCATCTTCCTGCAGGGTGATATCCTGTGTCCTGTGCGTGATTCAATATGCTTGTGCATTCGGCTCTAACCGAATCGCACACTCGTGTCTATGTACACGAGATTCGAGTTCCAGCGTGGGATTGCTTCAGCCCATAGTTATACTGTGTGGCTGAATATGCTTTGTGCATTCGGCTCTAACCGAATCGCACACCCGTGTCTATGTACACGGGATTTGAGTTCCAGCGTGGGATTGCGTCAGCCCATAGTTATACTGTGTGGCTGAATATGCTTGTGCATTCGGCTCTAACCGAATCGCACATCGTTGTCTGTAGACACGAAATCCGAACTCGACAACGCGGGATGGAAAAACGCAGAGCCAGCGTAGGTTGAAACCGATGCGGGCAGTTCCTGTATGCTGAACGCTGGCATTACACGAGTGGTCGAGACCTTAATCTCTGCAAAATTAGGGTCTCTTATTGTTAGTTCTGTATAGAACGCCGTCTTTGCAAGACGTGTGGCCGCTGCGTACTCAAAGAGATGGTTGTCAAGGCGCTATGACGGAGAAAAGGTCAGTATTTTTCTCATTGGACCATCCCAGAGGTCTATATAAACAGATTACTGCCTCTGGCAGTGAATATTTCTTCACATAGGAATACCAATTGGTACTATTCGGCTATGTATTAGCCACATGCTGAAAAAGACAGCAAATGAACCATCTCAAAGGCCAAACAGGTTACTGCCTCTGGCAGCGAATATTCCTTCAAATAGGAATACCAATTGGTTCTATTCGGCTATGCATTAGCTACAGGCTGCTAAAGACAGCAAATTAACCATCTCAAAGGCCAAACGGATTACTGCCTCTGGCAGCGAATATTCCTCCAAATAGGAATACCAATTGGTTCTATTCGGTTATATATTTATTAGTCACAGGCTGCTACAGACAGCGAATATTCTCAATGATCCATCTCAATAGCCTATATAAACAGGTATAAGCAGGTTACTGCCTCTGGCAGCGAAAGTTCCTTCAAATAGTAATACCGATTGGTTCTATTTGGCTATGTATCAGCCACAGGCTGTTGAAGACAGTAAATATTCTTTCATACGGAGTTTCATACTGACTTGATCAGTCAGCAAATATGCTCTTTAGCTAATATTCCTCCATTGGAAAAGAAAACCTTACTTTGCAAGTCAGCAAAGCTAATTGCAGCGTATATTCCTCCACAGGGGAGAAAAGACTTACTAGATCAGCCAGTGAAACAACATAATCATGAATATTCCTTCACAGCAAAGGAAAACTGACTATCTCAGCCAGCAGGACCAATTTTCAAAGAATATCCTTCTCATCAACAATGGAATCTTATATTATTTTGCTGAGAAGCTACCTTTCAGGGGGTATATTCCTTCAACAACCAAGAATCATATGAGGTAGGCGATTTTTTTTGACTGGCCGAAATCTCAAAATTTCTTCTCGAAGAAAAAATGATTCGCGAGATGGATACGATAAAAACTGAATGTGAATCTCACAGGCGCTATGCCTGAATGAAAGATTGTAAGCTGACCAGATGTTTTTTTTTTTTAACTTTTTACATACGGAAAAAGCCACCCGGTTAGTAGGTGAAAAATTAATTTGATAATTTTGCCATTCTTTTCCCGAGATATTCAATGTGACTCTGCAAACAAGCCGATACTCGAGATATACAGATTTTATTTGCAAAAATTTAGCTACCCGCATACCATGAAGGATCTTGCTCATAGTAGAAGTCAAAGGTTTATGAATATTTTCATTAACATCTTCACTTGTAAAATGGTCATCAGCTTAACAAATATGAAACTAGCCAAACGGGCCGTATTCAATCAAAGAATTAATCGTTAAGAACATTCGGCTACTATGGTAGCACGATGAGCCAGCCAAGAAAGATTGCTGTCTCAGAAATGCAAACCTTTTTTGAAAATTAATTTTTTGGTTTTATCGAGTGAATAGTTATATATATATTAAAAAATAATAATAATAATATTAATAATAATAATAATAATAAATTAAAAATTAAAAAAAAAAAAAAAAAAGAGCAATGCGGGTATCGGGTACATTATGAAATAATTACCTACTCATTAAAATTTTCCTTAGTAAAACGTTTCTTGTCAAGGCTGAATCTTGTATTAAGTTTCATCAACTTGGTGCAGGAAAAGGAAAAGACGAATACAAGATAATGGAATACAAGAGACAAGAGGAAAGAACTAAATCATTTACCTGCAAAGGTTTTACGAGTCATCACGTAACAACCACTACCCGCAATCATGAATTCTGAGACTAAAGTGACTGATCGCTTTATTACAATTAATGCATTTTGACAAAAGGCAATTCAGTTTTCAGTTTCTTGATATTAGAGATGCAAGAGTACCAAAGACTTCGTTTCCTTGGCATCTCCGATATGGACATTTTTATGTCCTGATACTCATATCAAGGAATCATACTTATAGCAAGGAAAGGTAGTTGGCGCTTTCGCAAGTTCACAGGTGGGTAAAAATAGCCTGCCGGAGTTGTATCACCGTGACTTATAGTCACGAGTCGAGCTGAGATTCTGTTTGGAAATGGGGCGAACACTTTTCTGTAACAATAAGTTGATGACACCATCGAGAAAAAAGGTAAATAATCTCCGATTGTCATATTGACTTTGAGAATCGATACCTGTTACGATGTTTTCAAAGATTCAAAATTTAATCGATTTAAGAATCGGGCAGTCTAACTATGTCACGGTTGCCTAGACAACTTTTAGCAACAGGTCTAACATCGTTGCAAATCGATATTAATAATCTTAATGGTAAGCTAGCCACTGACTTTTGAATCGGGAAATTCTCCTACAACGGAGAAGGAATTGTATCGTCATTCGGGGCTTTCTCTCGGGAGTCGAACCTGAGTTATCTCGCAGTCTTTCGGCTACCACACAAAAGCGCTGCACCTTGCTTTTAGAACTGCATTTTTCGGATGGGTTTTTTTTTTAACCATCGAGGTCGCAGAAAAAGCACATAGGAAATTTTTTCCCAATGGTACCCGTGGTGAAAAATGAACCAGGGCTCTCTGCGTGTGGGCCGAGCATGCTACCACTATACCACTGCTCTCTCTTTTGAAACGGTTATTATTACTATTGCCTTAAATTCTTGATAATTTAAGGACTTCAGACTCGAAAGGATTACAAATAAATAATGCATCAAAGACGCTATGAGTCTGGCATAATTAGAGTTACCTTGAACTAACAATTTTTGAAAATATCTCAAGTCAAGAATTTTAGATATTTCATGGCGTGATCAAAAAAAAAAAATAAAAAAAAAAATAAATAAATAAATAAATAAATAAAAATAAATAAATAAATAAATAAATAAATAAATAAAATAAAATTAAAAAAAAAAAAAAAAAAAAAGATCACATCGTCTGACAATAAAAAAAAAAAAAAAAAAAAATATTAAGTTAAAATGATGAAAATGATGAGTTAAAAATGATGAAGCAAATTGTATGAGACAAGTCACTGATGGGTCAGAGAATACCCTATCAGTGTTAACTGAGCTTCGTATGGGTCATTTTTTTTTTTTTTTTTTTTTTTTTTTTTTTTTTTTTCAAAAAAGGGATCAAAAGACATCTCATAAATTCGCTTCAAATCTCAATAGAATATTAATATTGATGAATAATGCAGAGGCGACTGCTCCACAACCTGCGACAAAACCCATACAGCATGTAGCATTGCAGCGTTTTTTCCAGCAACGTTGCAACAAGGTCTCAGAAACATTGTTGAAATCTAATTTTAATTGCAGCACTACAATTTTGCTGCAAAGTCTCTGTAATGTAATATCTGATATCATAATATATTATAATATTTATACTAAATTATATACACCTACGTAATTATAAGAAATTACGGAGATTAGCATACGCACGACTTATGGGTCATGCATGCTCATTATCTACCGCAACATACTTTAAACATCTACACTGTTTATCTCGAGGAAGAGGCGCTTCATACAATTACGATCGAACTTCACTTACAAGTAAGTTCGTTTAATCGATTAATTCTCGTTGATTGTATATGTGCACCAGGTGAGAGCTGAGAGATTTTGAAAAGCTTATGCGGGACGAGAGAGATGATGTGAGATGCGAGTCGAGCGATAGATCGGGAATTTGACGATTCCCCAAGTCCGAACGTGGGGAATGACGTGGAATCGGCGGGGGGAGGGGGGGGGGGGGGGCAAAAATAAAAGGAGAATAGTATGGTCGATGGGGTGAGAAAAACCAGGAGGAAGAGGAGGAGATGAAAGAAAAAAATGAGGCTTCGAGACTTCTTTTTCCTGGACCACCTGTTGATACGATCCTGAGGATTCCTGACGCGTTTGCGGTCGAAGCCAAAAATCCCAGTAGCCCCCAAGAATCATGCAAGAGAGAGAGAGAGAGAGAGAGAGAGAGAGAGAGAGAGAGAGAGAGAGAGAGAGAGAAGGAAAAAGAAGAGCAGGGGGTGGCGATATAACGAGGGTTGAAAACGTTTTCTGGAAGAATTTTCCCACGTTAATATATAAAAAGAATTATGCAATATATTGTGCAGCACTAAATGTGAATTTTAAAGGTATAAAATACCAAATGGGGCTGCAAAAGATTTGGTGGAATACTTGGAGAGGGTTAAAACCACCCTCAAGTACAAATCGCACGAGGTAAGATGTATTTTACATTAATATTGCAAATGCACGAAAATAGTATATTATGCACCTAGGGAAGAAAGTACGCGTTTTTTGTCGAGTGCCGATGATCGCAGAACGAGCTTTATGTTAAGGGCGCCGAAGGCACCCCAGACTGAAGACGAGTTTTGCAAACATTGCGCGAGACAAAAAACGCCTACTTCCTTTCAGTGGTGCATACGATATTTTATAGAACACATGCATTAAAATAGTACATTATGCTGCAAGGACGGAACGACAGTGATTTTTGAGCAGGGTGAAGCCGGCTGCAGCCAATTTCACCCGAGTCAAAAATTTACTGTCGATCCGTCCGCGCTGCATATTATACTTTTTGTAATAACTGCACGGAAAGTGGTTTTTTTTTGTCGCATTTCGGAGCAAAAAATAATTCTTTTTGAGTCAGGATTCAAGTCGTTAATTTTTTTGTCCGTGGATAAAAATGCTGGTCAAAAATGAAAATAATTATTCGAGTGCTTCGAGTGTCGCCGCGCGCGGTGATACGTTACAAGTGTTACGAAAGCATTTTTTTCTACGTCCATAAGTTGAAATTACAGGTTGAGTATAAATTCTTAATAGGTTAAGTTTGAGCTGTAAATAAACAAGTGCAAGTGTTGCGAAAATATTTATTTCCACGTCGATAAGTTGAAATTACAGGTTGAGTATAAATTCTTAATGGGTTAAGTTGGGGCCGTAAATAAACTTTGGGCACCAGAATGAGTATAATTTGAGTAATAATTGAGCATGGCTCTAAGCTCAAATTTTATGAGTTTGGTACTGGTTGAGTGAAAAACTGTGAATTGGTTGGGTAGCAGTTGCATAAACAACAGTTGAGTAGTAAAATGAGTATAGCTTGAGTAGAGATTGAGTAAAGCTTGTACCGAACGTGTCTAAGTTGAGTACAGATTGAGTTCGAGTTATCATTAGTATTATTATTTGACTATAAGCTGCGAATGAAAATTGAGAATAAGCTGAGTACAAATCAAGTATGACTATGTCCTTAATTTATGAAAACTGAGTGCGAAGATGAGTATGAAGTGAATGCACATTAAGCACGAAATTTTAGTGTTAATTTATGTTAATTTATAAAATTTCAGTACATATTAAGTGGCACTGTCAATTATTTGATTGACAGGCTGCAAATGAAAGTTTAGTACGAAGATGAGTATAAATTGAGTAAACGTTGAGTACGGATTGAGAACGAATTGTGAATAAGTGGGTAGATTGCGTTTGAATTGTGATTGAGTACGGATTGACCATGAATTGTGAATAACTTGATTTCTGGAATTAAATAAAAGTTTACACTACAAGATGAGCAAGTGCTAAGTACAACATGAGAAAGCATTGAGCAAAAGTTGAGCACGAATTATACGCAACTTGTCAAAGTTGATGACTTATTGTCAACTTGTCAAAGTTGACAATTTCTTGATAAACTTTCTAAGCGCTGTGAATTAACACTGAGTAAAATCGCACTAATTTTACTCAAGTAGTCACAGCTTGAACTCAACGTCAAAGCAACATGTACTCAGCTCATACATAAATCGTACTCAACTAGCGATTCATCCGACCGAACAATTTCATGTTTTCTTTTTAAGCAGCGAGTATTGCTACAATTGTAGCCAATCACGGATTCATCTTTTTGAGTATGTAAAAATTACTTGAAATCCATTTAACCCACAGCGTTTTAAAAAACTAGCGTACATAAAAAGAAATATGTTTTTCTTTGATTTTTCATGGCACTTACTTTTTTACCATCAATTTTTTAATTTTCTTTTGTCCATTCCTTATCCCTACATTCCCGTTTCTTTTCTTTTCACTCCTGAACATTTTTTTACCCCCATATATGCGAGTCCAAGGGATGATTTTCCACGCTTCAGGAGAACAAGGAGAACGATAACTTGCGTAACGGTGGGGAATGCAATTTTCATGAAATTCTCCGTATAAAGTGACAACGAGGAGACCTCGGGTTATAATAACTCCTGGGTGAATGGGACCAAATAGATTTGGGATGAGGATAATGCAAGAGATCGCGACAACGAGAGTGAGATAGGTCTGAGGATGGAAAATACAACTGGCTTATATTACGAGGCACGTTTGGAGAATTCCTCGTGTAAATGTTTCCTCGACTCTGGTTACTCGAAAATGTTATTCACGAATGTTTCTCGCATTCTGAGACGTCGGACCAACTTCTCGGTTGCTCCGACCAAAAATACCGCGTGGATCCTAATCCTCGTACTGACTCGACGAGTCAGCCTATTTTATCTGACCACCATGAAATTTCTTGCAGTTGGTGGTACTCTTACGATGTATAAATAAACGCTTGCGAATGCCTTTCGGAGAGCGTAGAGCTGGAAAGGGGACTGAGAGATACAGAATAGTAAAGTTCTAAAAATCACCGAATGCTGGAGAAAATTTCTTGAGATACATTCATACGCATAGGGGATGATACATCGAATCCACTAACGACTGCCGCATTAGATTTCACGGATTTATTTCTCACCTTCGACAAAATGATAGATATTATTGGATATATGTCGCAAAATCGAGCTCTTACTCTTCGGAAGCACAAATTTGAATCCTAGTAAACAATTCCCCAAGCCAGATCGCTGGAAATTGAGTCAAAGTGGTGCCTTGTTTGACCTTTATCCATAATGTCAATTGTCAACTGTCCGTTATGACACGGATAAAAGTTCAATGAGGCACCTTTTCTACTGAATTTTCAGCGATTTCCCTTTAACGGTATTCTCTCAAGATCAATATCCATGTTCCAAAAATATGAAGGTCGAAAAAAACAAAATATACAGTTAATATAGAAACATCCTCATATATACATCACAAGATCGATAAAATCTTTTTCGTCGAGTGATACGATCGTTTTCCAACCCTCTTGGATATTTCCTGATATGCATAAACTGCAGACTTGACAAGAAGAAAAAAAAGACGATGATGAACCTGATGCAGGATGGGGCTTTTCCCCTTCCAGTGAGAGCAGAGTCAGTGACGACAAGGCCGAGGAGAAAAAAAAATCAACCGCTCCTTCCAATTCGTGAGGGAGAGCTAGGAAAAGTATCAAACGCTCGATAAAGGGCAGGGGCGGAGGGATCGGAGGGGATGAAAGAGAGAGAATATTTAGGTGGAAGTAATGGGCAAAAAAGTGGCCACGATGAAACGTGAAAAGAAAGAAAAGACGAAGAGAGAAAAAAAAATACGACACACAAACGTGGCCTGCTCTGGATATTCTTTTTCCCAGCATCTTGCCTCTCCCTCTCTCTCTCTCTCGCTCTCTCTCTTTCTCTTTCTCTTTCTCTCTTTCTCTCTCTCTCTCTCTCTCCCTCTCTCTCTCTCTCTCTCTCTCTTTCTCTCTCTCTGTCTCTGTGACCCTCTCCTCTCACCACGCACCTTTTTTCTTGCCTTTTTTCCTCTTCTGTATCTTCGTTTTCTTTTTCTCTTCGCGACTATCGTTACGGACCAGTTTTACCCTGCACGACGTTTCTCCTTTCAACCCTCCCTATTGCGTAGGATATTGGCAGCCATTGAAGAAAACTCGCCATCATCCCGTTCACAATTTTTCTGGACAGCACTCTATATACACATTTATATCGTGAAAGTAATGGTCGATAGAAGAACATGAGAAAATACCAGAAGTCGATCGATCTGGAAGATTTTTTTCATTATCATAGAGAAATTTCCATCCCTTCGGTTTTTTGTTTTTTTGTTTTTTTACTGCCCGAGGATGGGGAAAAAATGGTTTCTCGTCTTCTCGGACACTTTTTTCACGATTTTCCGCCCGGGTTTTCGTATTATTTGCTTCGGAAAAATGACGGTAAGATTTTTTTTCCGTACAATAATAGTATCACTAGTTCGTTAAATTGTACATCTGGATAATGTTTGGAAAAGCTCGATTCGATGGCCGATCGAAATTTCGTGGTTTTATGATCGAGAATACATTTCAGTCAGGACTTTGAACTGGGAAAATTGATCGCGTGCAACGAGAGCATTAATAAAGCAGTGGATTCGCTTCTCGAGCCTCACTGAAAGCTTCACCTACTTTTTCATCCCTTACAATCTCTCTCACTCCTCTCTCTCTCACTCTCTCTGTCTCTCTCTAGTTCTCTCACTTGATGGGAATTTCTTCTCGTTGTTCTACACCGAGAGCCGAAAATATATTCCCTCCTGGAAACAATTTACATTTTATCCATCGCACGCCATGAACAAAGAAAGAGAAACACAGAGCTCACCCTTCCATTTTGGCAAAATCGACCTTTCTCAAAGAGGCAAATTTCTGATCGAATCATCGATATAATACTATTTTTTTTTTTTTAATAAAATCTTACAACGATATTAATTTTTAAAAAGTATTACCTAAACATTCTCTAAATCAGGAAAAACAATTTCTCGACTGAATTCTCGAATCTCTCGAATGGACAAATTTTTTCGTTTTATTCTATTAGCTAATAATATCGAAATTCAATTTCGAAAATCTTGTCATAAAATTTGAGAATAAGCGGATACGGAAATTTTATTTCATCGATTTTTTTTCGAAGAACCAAAGAAATGTAAAATTAAATTTAAAGAAAAGCCATCCTTTCTTTCAAAAATAATACGTCAAAAATGCTGAGTAATAAAATGTGTCTGGATCTTGAAAAAATAATTTTTCAAACCGGCTAACATTGGAACTGAAAAACTTGATGTGAGAGAAGCATTTCCTATATTTTTAAGGATTACGAAAAACCAATGATGATAATAATAATAACAATTAAATGGATAGTTTTTTTTTAAATACGAACGAGCGCAACAACGATTATATTTTGTACAGTGAATTGAATAGAAAAGGAAACCGTGCTTTTCACTCGTTGTTGTTGAGGTTGAAAAAAAAATAATAAAAATAATAAAAATGAGAGAAATAAAATAAAGAAACGGAAGAAAAAAAAGGTCATGCCATAAGCGACGAGGTCGCCATACGTGGGTCTCTCCTTAAGCCGAGCGTAGGGACACTTGGGCAACGCTTAAAGTGCGCACATTATAGGCACAATGGGGCTGAAAGCTCAGAAAACTCGCTTTTGCGCGAGCGACAGATCAAGAGCCGGGAAAAAAAAAACGTAACGTTCTCTAGCTGCGGCACTCATCGTTTGAAAAAGCAAGGAAAAAAATCGTTGGACATTATAATATTATATATATATATATATATGTTCCCATATATTATATTGATATAATATTAAACATTTCTGAACATGGTTAAAATATTACGATCGCTACAGTTTTTGGCCACATTTTTGGGTTCCAGTATTTTTTTTCCGAAACTCTAATCGATTTCACATAAAAAATATTCCAAGGCAATATCATCGATGGTCACTAATTTTCGAGATACAAATTTTCGAAAAATAATATTTCGTGAGTTTGCATATTTTCTATCTTTGATATCGGTGACCATAGGTGCTATTTTTATCTGAGCTTTTTTACGTAAAATCGAATTAAGTTTTGGAAAAAAATACTGGCACTCGAAAGAAGGGTAAAAACAGTTCAAGAAAAACTAATTTTACGGAAAGTTGCATTTCTTTAATGGTTACATTTTTTGCTTTTTTTTTTTTAATTGATCAATACGATAACGGTCAAAAGAGAACCAGATTTTTTGGGAAAAAGACAACAGTTTTTTTTCTCATATAGAATTTTTGTCGCACAGGGATTATCAAAATGGCAGACGTTTCAGTATATTGTAAATTCTAACTTGGTGGTAATTTCATTGGGGTAATTTTTTTTTTCTTATATCTCGAAAGCTCCAAGAGAGAGAGAGAGAGAGAGATAGAGAAATTTCAAGGAGCTAGAAAAGACTGGGATTAAGCAGCAAGGGATGAAACACCATCTTCCGGTCTCGTTAAGACGAGAGACGAAGTGAGTTTCTGAACGAGAATTGCTCTCAGCAGAAATGTAAATGACCGTCTTATCGTTTCTTCGCTAACTCGCTGTTATTCGTATGAGAAAAGGGACTTGGGAGATTCTCAAGTCCTAAAATCTCATCGGGCATATCTCGTTGTCTCTCGCCTCATTTCCAGCTCGTATAGTCTACGTAAAATAGTAATGGGATTGTTATGCAAACCGATAAAGTCCCATTTCTCTTGTTGTTCGTAGAATATTTCAAGAGTCATGGCGACATAAATTTTTAAGGCCGTGATAATCCCATTTTGGGGTTTGTTTTGGAGCGTTAAATTTTGCAAATGAAAAATCTCTTACCCTTATCTGTCATAAGTGGGCATAAATTGGATAATTTTCGTCATAATATTATATTTTTTCGGAGAATTTACTCAAATTCGAGGTAAAAAAGGTTCTTTGGTATTGACAGTTACTACCAACGATTCAAAAGATATGGATTTTCAGATTTATGAAGCGTGTAAAAAAATATATATCGATATTCAGAAATAAATGCATCAAAAACCACAGCGATAAGTAGCATACGACTTTTTCTACATTATTTCGACTGAATTTTCCGAAATAAAAATATTAGAGAGGAAAAAAAATGAAAAATTAACCCTTATATAGTATTGCCATCGTCCTCTGAGTTAAAAAAAATTCGTTGCCAATTTTAAGGGGTGTAAACCACCCCCACCACTTATTTTCATTTTTAAGGGGTGAAAACCACCCCCACCAATTTTTTTTAATTTTAAGAGGTTCAAACTACCCCTATCACACATTTCCAATTTTAAGGGGTGCAGACCATCACCACCACAAAAATACGCGATCTTTCTCAACAACTTGTATACTTTTTTACGTCATAAGGTCTTAATTATTCAATCGGTCAATTTTCTCTTCACATACCCAATTTATATCCAATATTTAATATCCAATCTTTAATGTCCAAATTTATATCCATTATTTAAGGTCCGAAAACGATTGTTTTTAAAAATTCGTTTTGACATGCACAATGACCCAAAAGTTATTCGCTCGATCGACTTTTCCCTCTCCACGAATACTTTTCTCATTGAAACGAATTTACATTCACAATAATTTTATTCAATTAAATAACTTTAATGGCACAATTAGCACTAATATTTATTGTTAATATACAAAAATCAATATTTCTCGTTGCAACTCTCGCCATTCATTAAATTTTGCATCTTTTCTATCGAATTTTTTACGTTCCTTCGAATATACGATAAAATATCCTAAAAATTTGAAAATGATCGATTGTAAAATTTGCTTGAAAAAAAATACCTAAGAATTTTTTTCTCGTTCTCTTCTGTCTGTCACTATTTTTTCCTCCCTATTAGGATATTTCTCGTCTTAAACTGGGTCCTCTTGAGGCCCTGGTTGAGCCTTATATTATTCTGCAACGTTTGAAATTTTCAGCCACATCGCTTCCTTTCTTTTCTCAGTTTTTCTCTCTCCTTCTCTCTCCCTCCATGTCCGATTCATTTCGGAAATTTCAACTTAATTCATTGTAATTCGAAAATTCATCTCTCTCTCTCTCCCTCCCTCTTTCTCTCTCTCTCTCTCTCCTTCTCTCTCTCTCTCTCTCTCTCTCTCTCTCTCTCTCTCTCTCTCTCTCTCTGGAAAATTATGGGAGCACTGGGAGGCATTATTGGAAGAATGTAGTACACGAGGAAAAGTTGTGTGGAGCAACGAGCGAGAAAAGAGCATGAGTAAAGATCTCACTCTTTCAACCATGTCGCCTTATATTTCACTCCGTCGAAACGTATAAAGGCTGTTTCCCTGGCCAACCTACCATCCGCACGTAATTTGATATAAATTTTTTTATCGTTTTTTTGTTTTTCACCCCCCCCCCCCCGTTACCCCTAGCATTTACTAAGCGAATTAGGCATGCTGCAATACGCCTCGGTATGTTTGCACTGTCGGAGAGAGAGAGAGAGAGAGAGAGAGATAAAGGCAAGCTGGAAAGTCTCGAAGCTGTGGCTTTGAGCGAAGCGCGTAAAACGCGTTTCCCAATTTATCGAAGATTTTTTAAATGAATATTTCCTCCGGGAACAAAAAAAAATGAGCCACCAGCTTTCCATATCTGTTTTTTTTTATGCCACAATAAATATGCGCGAAGGCAAAATATTGCAATGAATCGTCACGCACGTGTTCGTTTTTTCTCTCATTCGGAGTCATAAGACGACATTTTTTTTGTCGCACACATGCGCGCGCGCATATAATATAAACATACACCAGGGAAAAAATAGTTTAGATACACATAGATCAAATTAAGAACTACGTACTTTTTTTTAAAATCTGCGTAGATCTAAGTTTTGGAAAATCGTAGACTTACCTAGATCTACATAAATTTACCTATATTTACGTAGATTTACCAAGTTCTACGTAGATTCACCCATACTTAGAAAAAAATCTGTCCCTGATAGCGAGAATTCTGGTTCCCTAAGCCAGAATGTATTTTGAGCCGATAGCGGCGCCACGGTCAAGCTATGGAAACTAAACAACTCCTTAAGACATACGTCACTTACTCGAAGAATACGGTATCGCTGAGGGAGCCAAACAAGAAATATCTCCGGCAGCGATGACAGTGTATATCCTGGTCGAATCCTGGTGTATATAGTCCCGGTACAATACGGGGGCAACGGGGGGCTCTTGTATTACTATACACTACCATACATCCCTATAGCCCGCTCTACGCAGCAATCGTCACAGCCAATAGAATTCTTAGAAAGAGAGAGCAAATGTCCTCCATCTCTCTCTCTGCTTAACTCTAGCGGACACTTTTCGAAGGCCTTTGTTGTTTGTTGTGTTTTTGGGATCGCGCAGTCCGTTGAACGTATCGCGCCCTTAGCCAGAAGTTTTGCCGGGTCGGCCTGAGTATCGCGCTCGTATCGATACGTATACCTGTCACAGCTATACAAAGAATCGCTACTGTATGGGCTAGAAACATTATTTCTAATAACTGGAAGTATCCTGTTTAGAGTCATATGTATTCTTATTGTAGCAAACGTATGAATACTTAAATGTTATGGCCCGTGTAGCGATACGCAGTGTTCATGTGATTATTTTAATTGGTACAGTAGCGAACTACTCTCAGCGATATACCGGTCCGCTGGAGAATTGAAACTTTTTTTTCAGTGCAGATCTGCATACATAGATCTACGTAGATTTAAGTAGATCTACGTACATTTACCTAGATCGACGAAGTACTCAATTGGATCTATCTAGATCTGAATTTTTAAAAATCGTAGATTTACCCAGATCTTAATTAGATCTCCGTAGATCTACCTGAATCTCAATCAGATCTATGTAGATCTAAATTTTTGGAAAACCGTCGATCTATATTTTTAGAAAATAATACATCTACCTAGATCTCAATTATATTTACCTACATTTCAATTCAATCTACCCAGTTCTAAATTGGATCTACGTATATCTGCCTAGATCTTAATTTCATAAAATCGTAGATTTACCTAGATCTGTATTGAACCTACCTCGATGTAAATTAGATCCACCTAGTTCTCTATTACACCTACGGACATCTACCTAGTTCTCAATCAGATCTACGCAGATCTAAATTTGGGAAAATCGTAGATTCACCTATATCTCAATTATATTTTCCTACTTCGAAATTAGATTTACGTAGATCTATTTGAGATCTAGGTGAATCTACGTTTTCAATTATTTAGATCTACGTAGATATAAATTTGATCTACGTAGATCTAAACTATTTTTTCTCGGCTGTCTAAGTGTGCGTGTGTGAGTGTGTATGTGTATGATGGAATGCTCCTCTGAAATTTTATCCTAACCTCTTGTACATTGTCCTCATGATCAAGCGGCCCACCGAATAAAAAATATCCCTGGTCATTTTAAGACTCCCGTGTTCGCTTCGCCCTTCCCCGTTAATTCCACCCTTAAATTGCATTACGACCGAAAGATAAAACCAAGGATAGATATTTTACTGCCACCGTAGACGTATCTTCGTTCGTGAATAGATCGTAAAACCGGAAGTGACGTACAATGCGGACTGTGTTCAACGGAAAGACGGAAGGGCGTAAAACACGTTATAAATTTACGTGCAAGCTCTCAAAGGCTCGATACCTTTTGCTTGACAGCACTCAATATATATATAAACATTTTGCTGCAACGTAAAAAAACGGGGGTAGTTTTTTCCTCCCTTAAATCCGCTAGGGACGCGAGGCAGAGTGGGAGTATGAAAAGTCTCTCGCGGATTGTCCTGGTTTATGGAGCAAATTAAATGCTCGTAAACCTAAGCAGTTACGCGCTTAAAGGAACGAAAAAGAACAGGGGATGAGAGAGGGCGAGAGAAAGAGATAGCAATGAAGAGTTTTGGAAGAAAGAGAATATGGGGGGGGGGGGGGGGATTAGCCGTATTTAATGCCCGTAATACAAACGATCAACAAGTAAGGTGACACCTAAAAGTCACGTCTGTGCGAATAGAGAGGGGAAGAAAATAGAGAGCGAAAAAGAGAGAGAGAGAGAGAGAGAGAGAGAGAGAGAAAATGACTATGGGTACATATAGTTGGGGCTCTGGGGGTTGATTTGTTTTTATGGCCTCGTGCCACGCTCCGCGCGTCAAGATTCCAAGGGGTTGGGTCACACACCCCTTGCCTGGGTTAGTCGTTGATGCCTTCCGGGGATGCACCACTTTCATCCCTCTCTCTCTCTCTCTCTCTCTCTCTTTCCCTTTATCTCTCTTGGGAAACACACGAGGAACAGGTTTTCGTCTATATTCCATCATGCTGACTCCTCGTCACTTAAAATCTACCCCACCATGCACTTTGAAACGTTTAAGGATTGTGCTCGACGCGTGACTCTTCAATCCAACCCTCTTTCTCTCTCTCTCTCTCTCTCTTTATTTCTCGTTCTCTCTCTCTCCCTGTTTAATTATTCAAGGGTAAACGTCCCCTCGGGTACGAAAAAAATTAGCCTATTTTTATTTCTACCAATAACATCCCTGGAATCCTCAGAATTTTATCTAAATTGTCCCAGAATTTCTTCTAATTAACCCCCAAGTCAACCCCTCATTCCTTATCTCCAATCAGAAATCACAGGATCATCGAAAGAGTGATGCCATTTACAAAATATCTTGTTTCAGGAATGAATAAAAGTTTAATGTCGAAAGTGTTGGCTGTGACGTAAAACTTTTTTTCATTCGATGTACTTTTTATGAAAAAAAAAATGTGGTTTTCATTCATTTTGACTTTTTCATAGAGTAATAGCTTTGTGAGGGCGATACGACGATGAGGAAGCAACGCGCAAATTTCTAATCTACGCGATATTTTTTTTCGGAATTCGATCTCGATGACAGTACAATAAAACGAGAACCAATTTTTCAATAACATTTTTAAAAAATTTAATTTAAGGAAAAACTGAAATTTTTCACCCATTTTTGAAAAAATCATTGACAACCATCATTCAATAATGTTGACATTACATAAAAAATATAAGCCCGATATCGTGAAATTTGATAAAATTAGAGCGGTTGAAATTTTTTTTTTCAACTCAAAACTTTTCGAGATTTGAAACCCTTGTCGTAAAATGAATGGAGGCAGCATTTACGGCGTAGTAATGATGGTTTTAATGTTTATTCGATTAAAACAATTCCTTGTATTTTTGTGAGTGTGTACATTTTTGCTTTGTGTGTGTGTGTGTGTGTGTTGGTGTGTTTGATTGTATGATACATGTTGATGAATGAGTAGAAGGGTTGTATGTTTAAAAAGTTATATTAAATTTCCCTTTATGGTAAAGAGAACAAAATGCAATGAGAGAAGTGAACGGGTTTATTTATTTTTGAGTATCGCAGAAAAGTCCTTTCAATGTGATTTCAAAAAAGTGAAGGTATATATTTCACTATCGCAGAAAGTTCTTTATCAAGATTCAAGGAATTAAATATGTATATATTTATTTTGAGACTAGCGGGATATAGTTTTGATTCCCAAGTATCGAAAGAAAGTCCCTTCAATGCGATTTCAAAAAAAGTGAAGGTATATATTTCACTATCGCAGAAAGTTCTTTATCAAGATTCAAGGAATTATATATGTATGTATTGACTTTGAAACTAGCGGGATGTATCTCCGAAGGAGTTATTTTGAATGAGGTAGGTGAGATAGAAAAGGGAAAAAACCGGAGAGGTGGGTTCTTTTTCCCTTTTATAAAAATAGAGCATTGATATCCACGTGTTCGGCAGAGCATCCGTACATATTCTGAACGAGAAAGGCGATTATTCGCCACCTGGAAATGTCCGCCTATTCGGAAGAGTCTGATTCGTATTTAATAACTGATTTATATAACGGGACGCTCGGGAGCTACGTCGAAGACGCGAGACCTTGCGACTCGTCGCCCTCTCTCGGAGTGTCCGCGCGGCTCCGCTAGCGCGCTCTCCTATTTGAAAGTTTAAAAGCGCGCGGAGAGTTGGCGTAACTTCTCGAGAATGTTACCGAGCCTTCCGAGAATGTGACGCGACTTCTCGGAAGCGCGTCGAGAGCGCAATTTGCTTGTTATAATTAACGAGTAATTAGGGGGGATTATTAAGGGGGATTATTAAGTTTGTCAGGAGTAAAAAAGGGTCAAATCCTCACGAAGGTACGAGCCCATAGGCTGCGTACAACACCCTCAAAAAGAATTCTCGTCAAATTTAATACTATCGACTCTTGTCTTATGACCTATCGATGTACAAACTTTGGCCCTGATGGCCAAATAGTTTTACAGTTTGAGGCTGTGAGAATTTTTTTTGTTATTTTGATAAATGCAAAAATTTTTGAAATTCGAATCATTCGAGCGATTTTTGTGAAATTCAGTACCAAAGATCCTTGTCATCTAAGATATTTGTGTGAAAAAATTTTTGAGTCAATGGACGAAATTTTACGAAAGTTAGAGAGACCATAGTTATTATTGGAAGAAATTCAAATTCTTGTAAAATAGAAAACTCCGTTATAGATTATGGCTTATATTTTGACGAATAAAGGGTCCCTTTTGGATGTTTTGGCATATTAAAATCACGAAAAAATTTTTCATGAAATAAAAAAAAGAATGGGTTATTTTGAGGACAATTGTCAATAATGAGCAATTGCATAATTTGCTCTAGTACTTGACAAATTTGATGATACATATTTTTTTTTAGTCAGTAACAAAGGCAAATAAATATGGTACCGTTTTTCACATTACTATGCTGGTCCAAATGGGACCCAGATAGGACTCAAATCAGGCCCAAATCCCGATAGAAATCAGATAAATCCTCGATGGGTTCTAAGAGGGATTGAAAAACTTTCACCAGAATTAGAACACGATTTTGGAAAATTCGATTTTTGGGATATGCCCTTCGTAATGAGTAACGAAAAAATATAATCCTCAAAAAAACATTTCCATTGGAAATTGCTCTCATTAGTAATCGGAAACTTCGAATCATCGAACATAAAGAGAAAAGCTCACGCGTGAACATTCTCTTTCATCCCGATAGTTAGTCTATCCATGAGAAATTTAATATTTGGCGCTTTTGTCGATGCGTCGCAGCTGACGAGTTTCCAGGCAGCTTTTCTCATCGTTTCGTACGTCCGTGTCATCGTTAACGCGAATGTTTTAGTTGCTAGCCAGGAAGCTTGGCCGCAAACGTCGCGGCCTAAAGTCGAGCTAGCACCATCGACGTAGCTTTGCCCATGAAGGGAACTGCTGCAGCCTGCAACCGACATTTTAGACCGCCATAAACGATCCCTTTCTACCCTTTTGGGGCATGACACTCACCCTCTGACTCTCTCTCTCTCTCTTACACACACACACACACACACACACACACACACACACACACACACACACACACACACACACACACACACACACACACACACACACACACACACACACACACACACACACACACACACACACACACACACACACACACACACACACCCTGAGCCCTGTTGGATGGAAATCACCTGGTGAATAAAGCTCATAACACCTCGACTCCAGCGAGCAACGTCGACACCCAACCCTTGTTTGCTGGTTGGCTGGCAAGCGATGCAGTTTTGGAATATTTAAGCTTCCAACCTCTCACTCCCTTTCACTCTCTCTCTCCCTCTCTCTGCTCATGGTAGCTCCAGCTCTTTTACGTCCACTTGGTTGCATGGTGAACGGCTGCAGAGTCATCTAGCAAGCTCGCACTTATGCCTTCGAATACCCTCCAAAGACCATATCTTTCCAGCTCGTCCTCGTCGTCGTGGTCGTCGCAACGATCCCTCTGCAAGAGCGCTGCGTTCTCGTAACAAGAACGACTTCTTGGGAGGTAGTGCTAGGTCCCTTCGTACTTTCAGCATGCTGCAAGAGAAGTCTCAGCCACGGAGGATCGTAAAACTATCGCTATCACGTATAGCTTGCGCGTAACTTTGGTACGCTCGTATAGCCTGGAGGAGTCCCGTCGATCGTCCCAAGTCTACATGTTTTAATTTTGTACGTTTCAACTGTACTATCCAACTCTACTCGTTTGAACCTGAAAAGTTGAAACTGTATACGTTCTAAGCTAACACGTTTCTGTTCCACGCATTCCTGCTCTACACGTTCCAGCTGAACATGTTCCAAATAAACATGTTCCAACTTAGCATCTCCCAGCTCAACATGTTGAAACGCAAACTCTACGAGTTTCAACTTTCCACGCTCCAATTCTACACGTTCCAACTCTATTCGTTTTAACATGAAACATTCCAACTCTACATATTCTAAATTTACACGTTCCTGCTCTGCGCGTTCCTGCTCCACATATTCCTGCTCCACACGTTCCAACTTAACATGTCCCTGCTCCACACGTTCCAACTCAACGTGTTCCAACTCAACGGGTTCCAAAAAAACATGTTCCAACTCTACGAGTTCCAACTCTTCATGTTCCAATTCTACATGGTCGACTTTACACGTTCGAGCTCTACACGTTCCAGCTCTACACGCTTCAACTCTACACTTTCCATATCTAGACGCTTAAAATCCACACGTTCAAACTTTATACATTACTGCTCTACAAGTTATTGCTCTAAACGTTCCTGCTTCACCCGTTCCAGCTTAACATGTTCCAACTCTACGTGTTGTAACTCCATGAATTCCAAGTCTAAACGTTTTAACTCCACACTTTTTACGTTCCAACTTGATACGTTCTAACTCTACTCGTTTCATCTCAACACGTTACAGCTATACGCGTTTCAACTGTACACGTTCCAACTCTATGCGTTCCAGTTCTACACGTTTCAACTTTACCCCATTCAAATTCTGTCCTTCCTGGGTCCGCAAATCCACACTCTATACTGGAAATCAGTCAGGTAAACGTGTGTTGTGGAGCGAGTGAAGACGTTTCAGCCTTACACGTTACAATTCTACTCATTAGAACATTACAACTACACATTAAACTCCTACTACGCATGCTTCGACTCTGTATAGATTTCAATTCTATACGCCCTAGTAACTACACATATTAACTCTATACGTTTCAATTCAATACGTTTCAACTCAATACGTGTAAGCTCTATAACTTTTAACTCTTCTCGTTTCAACTCCACTCGTATATTTTTCCTACATTTTTTCTATAAAATTTGTATAATCAACTTTATAAATTTTTAACTTGTAAAAAATATTATGAAATAGCTTCCAGTAATTTGAAAAAAAAACAGCCCATCACGACTGAAAACGTTGCTCATAATTTTCAAAAAAATCTCTTCACAGGGACTTTTAAAATAACTTTTGCGGATGAGCGTGTTATCAAAAACACGCTATTCTGGAGAAAAAAAAACATAAAAACCAAAAGAAAAAGAAACATGCACCACGAAAGACGATAGAAAGGGAACAAGAGACGAAAGCGAGAGGCGTGAATCCGTCACCATTAATCATCCGTGAGAATAATTAACACTCCGTTGGCGCGAAGGGGCGCAGGGGAGGGACAGGACAGGATTCTAATTAGAAAGTTATCGCTCTCGTTGTTGCGCGACGGGGAGGGATTCCCCGGTGTGAGGGCTCGTGTGACTATACAGCGGCTTTATCCATACAACGGAATATTTTGTGCGCACACAATACAAGAGAATGGAAAACACGAGAGGACGATGTTGGTGCATTTGCGTGCAACGTATGGGATACATTTTTATACTCTCGCGCGTTGTTCTGATGAGAAAATTCCGAGAGATGATCCAAGGTTGTGTTTTAATTGCATCACGAGATTGCCAAAAAATAATTAATCAATGTCTTGCTAGCAAAACAAAAAAACAAAAAAAAAAACGAAAACAAATCAGGCGAATAAAACAAATGTGGACATTCGTGAAGGATTATGTACGAGTAAAATGATGAAACGATTATATTCTTTATTTATTTACATTGAGTTATCATTCTCATAACGACTTAGAAATTGAAAATTATTTTTATTATTTTTTCTCACCATCAGTAAGATTCTTCTATGAACGATCAAAATGATGAGGAATCCGGTCCCCAGGGGGAAAAAAGTTTAGATCTACGCAGTGATTATTTGAAAGATCTACGCAGATCTAAATTTTGAAAAATCGTAAATTTACATAGATCGCAATTAGATTTACCTATATCTCAATTCGATCTACCTAGATCTCCATTGGATCTTCCTAGATCTCAATTATAACCACTCAGATCTCAATCAATTCTACCTATAGCTAAATCAGATCTACCAAGATCTCATTTAGATCTACCCAGATCTCATTTAGATATACCTAGATCTCAATAACGTTAACCTAGGCCTCAATCACATCAAGCTAGACCTCAATCCGATCCACCTCGATCTCAATCAGGCCTGCCTAGATCCCAATTAGATCTACCTAGATCTCAGTCAGATCTATCTAGATCTCATAGTCAATTAGATCTACTTAGATCTCGATTAGATCTATTGATCTCAATCTACTCATATCTAAGTAAAACTACCGGGATTTAAATAGATAAACGCGGATCAAATGAGCAGAAGCATTCAAATGTAATATAAATTCTACTCGAATATACGTAAATCTACCGTTATACACGGAGATCTAGGTAGATCTACGGTTTTCCAAAATGGGATCCAAAATATAAATATTTAGATCGAATTCGATCTAATAAATAATTACGTAATTCTGAAAGAATCTATATTCGGTTCAAATGCTTCTCGTGCCTATATGAGAGAAAGGGAGAGCAAGAGAGAGAAAGAGAGAGAGAGAGAGAGAGAGGGACAAACGACAATGATGAAAAGAGACTTTAGGTTGGGTAGTAACGGCTGTACAGGTCAGACAGGACGAAGCGGTTTGCCTACCCGAGTGATTTTGGCTCTGTAGCTCCAGGACTAATTAGCGCAATGCCCAAATCACCATTGGTATAGGCGCATTGGCGGTTAGTAGATAGCCATGTTGTCGATCTCCTACGCGGGTGCCCCGATGCCTCTTGGGTAAGGTTACAGCGTAGGCTCGTTAGACACGTCGGAGCGAGAGCCAGGGAGGACATTGGGGAGATGAACAGAGAGGGTAGAGTTCTCTCGACTCCCCTTACTGTTCTGCTGCTTCTTCCCCCTTTACCCACCTCCTCCCAGTGGGGGGGGGGGGGGGGATTGCCGCACGTCATTTCAGTCGCTACACACAAACCCCAGTTTGCTTCAATGTGCCTTGATTGGACAATGGTCAGCATTCACTACACGAAGCACGCGAATGTGTATTCTCCGTCTCTCTTTCTCTCTCTCTCTCTTTTTCTCTCTCTTGTAACCTAAATCTATCGAGCTTACAGTTCGATTCACGGAATCACGGAAGAGATCTCAGCGCGAGTTTCTAAATTTACCTCGCTCATAGTATGAGCTTCGTGGCAATTCGTGATTTCAAGGAGATTCGTGAAACCTTAAAATTCCTCCAAAAAAAATGTAATAAATACAAACAGGCTTATTTTTATAATTTAATTTCTCGAGTATGAGGAAGCCTGATTTATGTTGTAGAGTCGATATGTTTCTATTATGATACTGGGAGCATGATTTTCGTAGTGAATTTGTTTATTTTTACGCAAATTGAAATTTCCCTAGTGAAATAATAAAAATACAATTGCGAAATGGCGAAGGATACATGCGAGCAAAAATGGTGGGGCCTCGGAAGAAAACAATCAAAATGTGTCAGTCGTTGATTGCTATTTTTCGATCAATGTTATTATTATTATTATTATTATTAAAATTACTTTTGTAATTTTACATTGATTCGGGTAATAACCCGATTCAATAAATATTGAATGGTGGCAAAAATTTTTTTTTAATTTTACGAATTCTGCGACACTTTTGCTGATATTGCAAAAGCCTCGTGGCATACGGGAATAATTCGTGAGCTTCCTCAACTGTCCTCTTTTTTTTACACGCATTTTCGTACTTAAAAATTGTTGTAAATGGGCGAAATTTATCTATCAGCATTTTATAAATAATTAATAAAATATAAAAAAAAGACAAATAATACAATAATAGAATAGAAAAAAATTATAAAATAATTTTACAGTGATTAATAATCATAGAATGTAAAGATTTTTATATAACGCAACCATGTTTTCCTCGCTTTTTGACGCGCGTTTACGGGCGACAAAGTAAGCGTTTTGGGAACTGTCGTGGATAGGAGTACAAAAAAGCGCACTTTTTAGTCCTAGGACAAAAAAGTATCCCAAATTGTACTCCGCGCATGCGCATTTGTTACACACCGTGAACGTTATCGTACGCCGTAATATAAGATCATAAAATCGTACGTAGTAGAGCAAAGCTGCTGCCATCAGTCGTCACGTCGAGGAACTACACTAAAGAAACATAACCTCCATTCCATACATGATATTCTCATTGCGTCGTGTGTCGTGTAGTAGTCGTGTAACAAGCTATAAATGTATATTCTTCTTCAAGCGGTGTAAATTGATTTTTTTTTACTTTAAAAAATTCGCTTGTGCGTACGGGGGGCTTCGCCCCCCTACCCCCACTGGGGCTCTGCCCCTAGCGCCCGCCGGGGGCTGCCGCCCCCCGGACCCCCCGCCGGCCACGTGCGTCTCACGTTTCCAATTAATACATTTTGCGGTCAAACGATGTTTGCGTGTGACACAAAGTTGTCAGTGAGAAGCTCGGAAAACATGGTTTTGTTATATAAAGTATCGTGTGCACCGTGGAGGGTTGGCCTTTTCCCGCGTCGCGCGATGTTTTCAGTACTCGTCTTCGCCTCGCGCGCTCGGCTACGACTCGTACTGAAAACATCGCGCTCGGCGTTAAAAGTCCGACTTACCCTCCTTGGTACACAATGTACTATTAAATTCATATGAATAAAAATATTTTTGCAAAAGCTCATACGCAAATATTTATCGTTTGAAAAATTGTCAAATTCGAGTTAAATTTTTTTTGTTAACTTCGATTAAATTCAAACAGAATAATAATAATAAAAATAATAATAATAATTCAGATCTCCGTAAATAATAGAATAATAATAATAAAATTAGAGTTATAGCAATAATAATAATAAAAAATGCCAAATGAATCATTTTCAAATTCGAGACGATTTTTTTTTTGTCAACTGCAATTAAATTTCAACAGAATAATAATAACAATAATATATTTTTACGAATAATAACAATAGTAATCTTATATAACGATTTTACGTATGTGATAATAATTTACGGATATCTATTCGAGCGATTGATAGAAACGCAAAGTCATGATAAATCGTGGAAAAACGTGTACGACAAAAAAAAAACACGATAATGTTCCATAGAAATCTTTTTCTATGAAAGATTTTTCGTCCGAGCGAGTCTGGGGGGATTTCGTTATCTAAGGACCTAGGAGACTCTCTCTCTCTTTCTATCTCTGCGCACAGAGGGAGAAGGAGAGAGAGAGAGAGTGAGTCGAATGGATGTGGAGGTGCGAGCAGGGCAACCCTCTCCGCTCCTCTCTCACGTCCGATTTACCCCAGGGGTAACAAATTTATACGAGTTGGTCTGATTTATCGGCCACAAGTTTAACAACGGCATTGCTGGACCGAGGAGAGGAGAGGGGAGAAGAATGCCACAGGCGCAGAAAGCGAAAGAGAGAGAGAGAGCGAGAGAGAGTGAGAGATGGCAGTCCTACAGCTACGTGAGAGCAAATAGAGGAGAATACACACATACATCCCTTCGATAGGGGAATTTATGACGCGTGTACCCACCTGCATCTCAAATGTAATGTTCTCGCTCTCTCTCTCTCTCTCTCTCTCCCTACTCTCTCTCTCTCTCTCTCTCTCTCTCTCTCTCTCTCTCTATCTCTCTCTCTCTCTCTCTCTCTCTCTCTCTCTCTCTCTCTCTCTCGCTCTCTGTGCAATTTTTCTATTCACCACTGAAAGTCCATCCCTTTTTGTCCCTACGACTCCCACCCATACATTGGTAAAAAATTTCGTGGGTCACATCCGGACCCCAATGGGGCTCCGCTAAGACTCGAACAGGGCCGTTAGTTACGAAGTTGCCAATATGGTATTGTAATCGAAAATTCGCATTGACGAGTTGTTATAACGATTTAATGAATAACTTTTTTTTACAGAGCTAGGGTCGATGAAAAAAAAAATTTTTATTAAAAAAATCGGTCATCATTGGAGTTAACTTTTTTCATGTAAAAAGTACGAAAACAAATGTCTAAAACTTTGGAGCTAAGAGACATGGAAAAGAGGGTTTCCCAGAAAAAAAAAGTATCCACAAAAAATTTAGCCCCAAAATTCAAGTGTCCTCGTTGGGGTTGAATTTTTTTTATTCAAAAATCCTCCCCCCCCCCCCCCCCCCCCCGGCTTTTGGTTTATGAAGATCTGAATGCTATTCGATAGTAAATATTATCCACCTGATGTGTCAGTCCAAAATAATGAAACGAAAAAAAAAAATTCTTAAGCCAAAGATTCCTAAACTAAATCCTAAATCCTAAAGAAATCCTAAACTAAAAGAGTCAAAGTAAAATGGCTAAAAGTGAAGGGCCTGAGGTAAAAGGCCTGAAAGTCACGGCCTAAACTACAAAGCCTAAAATGCCTGAGGTGAAGGGGTAAAATAAAAAAGCCTAACGGTTAAGGGACCTAACTAAACTAAAGAGGCCTAAAGCAAAAGGCCTAAAAGTAAAGTAAAAAGCCTAAGCTACAAGGCCTGAAAGGTCTAGGGTAAAGGGGCCATATCAAAAGGCCCAAAATTGAAGGGCCCAAACTAAAAGGGCCTGAGGTAAAGGCTTAAACCACAAGGCCTAAAAGGCCAAAAGTAAAAGGGCCATATTGAAACGCCCAAAAGTGAGACGCCTAAACTAAATGGGGCCGAAGTAAAGGGCCTAAAAGTTAAGGAAAGCTCCTATACAGGCTGATCCTAGTCAAGCTTCGATTGATCATTTTAAAAAAAATAATAATAATTCTATAACGAAAATTCTTGATAAATCTCAAGATCAATTCGTCGAGAAGCTTTTTTACAAACGTAAAAGGAATTTTTTTTTCGAAATTTCATGCTTTTTTGTCTACAAGCCTGAGTATCTCGAGAAATAATTCATACAGTTACTCAGAGAGCTTTCGAGCACCATGCGGTATGCTTCTACGAGAACATCCGTGGACGTGGCACAAAGCTACGCTTACTGATGAGAATTCATACAGTACTGAAAGATTTTCGAAAAAAAAAGTTGGTGGAAAATTAAAAAAAAAAAAAATTCAAAACCGAGGTAATCTGAAATTTCAAAAACAGAAAAAACCAATAATTCATGAAACAGAAGCTTTTTATATTGCAAATGACGAATGACAGGGTGCTCACGAAGAGAGAGAGAGAGAAGGGATGTGTTTTATACGTCGAGTTATTATTTCAGACTACGCGGGATCGCAAAAGCCAGCTTTGGGATTGGGGAGTCGGGTGTGAACTGGGTTGTGTTAGGTTGGTTGGGGGCCGAGAGAGACAGCGAGAAAGACGAGACGTTATTCCGGTTAAGAATTAGCAAAGTAATTAAGAGTCGGGGAAATAGAGGAAAATAAGGCTACAGTGGATGAGAAGAGAGATAGGGAAAGAGAAAAAGAGCTAAAAACACACATAACGAGAGAGAGAGAGAGAAAGGACGGAGTGGCGGGGGGGTCTAAAAAGTAAGAAAGCCCGCAGAGGATGGTCCAAAATCTCGGTTATAAGGGTTGGAGTTACCAGAGAAGCTTATATCCGGAACTTATCCCGAAAGTTTTAAAGGGGAAGAATAAAGCACGAGCCAGGGGTCGAGGGGAGGGTCGAGAGAAACGATTGTGTGCCAGAACCCGAAGTCTGCATGACGACTCGAGTAGAAAAATAAAAAATTAACCAAGTTCGAGGGTGTCCTGGAATACACCAAGGATGATTATTATCGCGACTTTCGTGGACGAAGAAAAAAAAAAGGGTGATGAGGTACACTATCTGAGGATGCGACTAATCTTCATCCCCTGTGAATCGCTGTATAGTATCTCGAGATTCAGGCATATAAATAAAAACATAACAAAACAAAAGCGTGCAAATTTTTAAACTTGCACATTGCTTCCTCGGTAATTTTAACTCGACCACAAAGCCAACTGTTTGAATTTTTTCTAAATATGTGATTTTACGAATATTTGGAACATTTCGAGCATTCTTGCATGAAAATCTCGAAAGAAAAACGATTTTTTTTTTCATCAAAACGAAGCTTCCTCAATGTGGAAGCAAAACAAAAGCTTTGTCAATGTACGAGAGAGCCTTTTTTTAAAAGAATCTTGTGACTCTTTTCAGCAGCCTGGACTTGTAAAACAAAATTTATTTCTTTGCTTTCTGTCTCTCTCTCTCTCTCTCTCTCTCTCTTCCTCTAGCTCTCTGGCTCGTAGGAACGAGGAGATAATGAGAAAGCAATCTCGTCTCGTGATTTCGTGGAAGGTTGACCGAGTTTTGGAATCTCAGTAGCGGAAGAGTCATCACGCTTTCTCAGAATGCTATACATATGTATACAGCATAACCAGCAGGATTCCTCTGCTTCGTGAATCAACTTAATTAATATCTTCCTTGAAATGCCAGACTCGACTGATATAACCAGCAAGAGCAAGAAGAGAGAGAGAGAGAGAGAGAGAAAGAGAGAGAGAGAGAGAGAGAGAGGGGAGGTGAATTGCGTTTTATGAATTTCTCGAGGCGGAAGTGGCTGCCCCAGGGCTCGACAAAATTGAAGAAGAAGGATAAAAAAAAGCAGCAACTCGAAGGATGAAAAACGAAAAAAATCGTATGCAATTATCCATATGGACGCATGTCGTGAATATTGGAGGGAGTCCTGAGGGCCAGAGTTGTCGAAATTTTCCCTTCCGAGCGTGCTCGAAAATTTCCGGATATTTCGTGAGACCGGATTACATCAAAATATCAAAACTACCCCCTTTTCAGCGTGGGGCGGAGGGTTGGGGGGCTAGAAGGTTATTGAAGGGCATTCGTATATTTACGAAGTTGGCCAATGCCGAGAACGGAAATGGGGGGGGGGTCTCCTGATTGGTCGAGCCAGGAGGAAATCGTTCTGAGATTGGTTATTATTAGTGAGTTAAAGCGGTTATCGAGGAGTAAAATAGAAAGAGCGAGAGAGAGAGAGAGAGAGAGAGAGAGATGGGAGGAAAGTGTACGGAGTGACGAGAAAATCGATCTTCAATGGTCCGGGGAAACGTGGCAATCATTCCTCGTTATCGAGCACACCAGACGAGAATTCGTTAATCCACGATTTCTGAAAAATCCCATTATAAGGGATTTTCTCATGAATCACGATAATTCGAGATTTTAAATTGTTCGCGATACGGTGATCCAGAAAAAGAAAAAAAAAATGTAAATTTTCCTACCTTTTGCTTATTTTTACATTATTCGTTCTCAATCATCGAAAGTCACTCGTGAATTCCAGTGGGCTGATCGATGGACGTGGAATGTTTAAGATAAATAAAACGTTGCTTACGTTAACCGAATATATTTGTGCAGCTTATAATTATTTGTGATATTTTACAGTTATTTATCATAAATTTACATTCGCTTACAGTCATTTATAGTTGTTTATAGTGAATTATAGTCATGTGTCGTCATTGATGATAATCAATTTTCAGTTATAGTCATTTATTATCATTATGACCGCAATTTTTGATCGTTGCAAGCTGTTTATAGTCGCAAAGTGAGTAAAAAAAGTATTAAAACATTTTTTAAATAAATTTTGAATCGAATCACGAGTAAGTTCTGGTGCAAAATTATTTTCAATCCCCGAGTTATTTGTAGTAATTTAAAGTCAGCAGTGTGATTTTATAATAATTTATTGTCACTTATATATTCATGTATAGTCATCTATAATCAGTTATAGTAATTTATGGTTATTTACAGTCACTCATGGTTAGGTATTGCAAGTTTTTTATAGTCCGGAAGTGAAAAAAACAAAAAATTTCACAAAGTTTTTAAAGGAAATTTCAATCCCCGGCTCCTTTACATTGATTTATTGTGATTTGTGGGCATTTGTAATCATTTTTAGTCAGTTGTAGTCATTGATAGTTATCGATAATCATTTAAGATTATTTATATTCATTTATAGTTACTCACGACCATTGATAGTCCTGAAAGGCGAAAACAAATTCACAAAAGTTTACAAAGAATCTTGAATAAAATGACGTGTAAGATCTGGATTAAGAATATTTTCAAGCCCCCTCATCAATTGTATCAATTTATTATTATAATCATTTGTAGTCATTGATAGGAATTTATAATCTTTCATAGTCATTTATAGACAGTCATAGTCATTTATATACATTAATAACCATTTATAGCCATTTATAGACAACTATAGTAATTTATAGTCATTCATCGCTATTTAAAGTCTTTCATACTAACGTACAGTTGTTTACAGTCACTGTCGAACAATGCCCGCAAATAATCGAAAAAAAATTTCGCCAAATTCGAATCCTGGATTTCATCCCTAACGATCTTTCGCCCTAAGCACTAGCAGAACAATCAGATCATCTCAATATGGCTACAACATTATAATCCCCCATGCGACTCCAACACTTTATTATTATTATTATTATTGTTATTATTATTTGTTTTTCACACCACACGATTCATCGTAAATTTACATACTAATGTACAAATGAGGGAGACTCCGAGGGGATTGCAATAAAAAAGAAAAAAAAACGTAAGATGGAATGGAATGAGAAAAAAAAAAGTTGAGATAGATCTCACGGGGGATGCCGCGGTGTATGGGGTAGACGTCGTAATAAATTGAAATATGCGTTGTACCTCGCAACCAAAAAGTGTGTATATGCACACGGCAGTAATGTAAGCCAACGAGTGAGTACGTGCGTTTTTTCCCCTGCCACATACACATGGGACTTTTCCATAGCGAGAGGAAAGAGGTTTTTTTTTTATTTTTATTTTTCTCGTGCTCCGGCAAACCTGCCGGTTGCAGATAAGAACCGACGTGGTAATCCTCGACGCAATATAAGTTAGCGCGGTAGACGTTACGTATTACGTTATAACGTGTACCAAAGAGAGAAAGAGAGAGAGAGAGAGAGAAAGAGAGGGAGAGAAATCATCGTCTTGGTGATGGGAAAACTTGAGAGAGAGAGAGAGAGAGAGAGCGAAAGGATGGTCTATGATAACACGACAGGATGCAACATGGTGGATTGAGAAAACGAACGTAGCGGCAGATGGTAAATGCGAAAAGAGGGAAAGAGAGAGAGAGAGAGAGAGAGAGAGATGACAACGACAGAGCAATTGCAGTACCAGCAAACATGTCGTGGAGCAAAAGGTCCTGATGGGGGTTGAATATAAGTTTGAATCTCCGCCCAATCAGTCTCGTAGATGAAACACAACAGATTGCCTTGAACATCGTGGACGACAATTTTTATTTCAACCCTTCCTTCCCGGGCAGACTAATGATTTCAGTAAGGGATTTTCTTGCAACCCTTCGCTATTTTCTCACCCTGATGGAGCTGTAGTATCTCGAATTTGATTCAACAACAAGTAAATATAATTGCGAACGACTGAGAAAGATTCTCATGAGATGTAGAAGCAAAAAAAAAAAAAAACGATGCTTGCGAACAGTAGGAGCTTGAAGGTGGCGAAGACAGCGGAGAACCGACAGAAGTACGTGGGATCTGGGTAATTATTTTCTCGTTTCGTTGCATCGAGCGGTAGTGGAAAAATTTGTCGGACTTTTTCAAAGTTTAGACATCAGGCTATGGGGAAAAAAATATTGGCCAGTGATCTGTTGGAAAAAAGTAGAATTATCATTGGAATTATTGAGCTTGATGAAAATTGGAAGAAAACAAGAAGCTTGAAAATTTTTTAATTTCAGATTATTCATTCAATTTCTCAAAAATTGGTATCGATGCTTTTGTATTCGAAGAATAAAAGGACGCGATCTTCGAAAGTTCGTAAATTAACGTTCAAAATAATTAAACTCTGAAACAACGAGCTTACGGATACATTTCGAGCACATTGCCATTGTAAACTGGAGAACAAAAATATTTTCACCATCTCAAAGCTTCCTGTATGAGGAAGCAAAAAGTTGCCAATGAATTTTGTAACTACCACGAATTCCCTCAATGCCTGAGGTATTAAAAATAAATGATGGTAATACAAAAAATTTGATGACTAAAGTGTCAAAATGATAGAGTGAAAAATATTTTACGAGCACCCCGGTTTCCCTTACGATCACGGGATCACTCTCTCTCTCTCTCTCTCTCTCTCCTCCTCCTCCTCCTCCTCCTCCTCCTCCTCCTCCTCCTCCTCCTCTTTCCATTCTCTCTCTCTCTCTCCTCGTTTTACAGGCTTGCATATTAATTCGAACCATGGACACCCGGATTATTCTCCATTATTCAGAATCCGGAAAACGATATTTCAATCGATTCACAGACCACAAGTACACGTCTCGTTCTACTCACAGAGCGAAATGTCCCACAACGTACATTTGGCTACTCTCATCCCCACGTATATTATATGCAGATCCCTGTATCACCCTGTTTCATTAATATTGAGAAAGCTCTGATGCGAATAAAAATTCGTAAAAAGAATTTTTTTTTTTTGAAAAATTCGTTAAATTTTTTTTTTTTTTTTTTAATTCGTCGGTAACGATTGAGTGAAAATTTCCTGCCATACGAAAGAGTCAGAAAGCACTGAATTTCGTTCGTCAAAGTTTTCGTCGAGTCATTCTGTCGTTGCAGAGAACATCGAGGAGGCAAAATAGTCCACAGTAACTTGGGTTAATGGGGCTCTGTCGATTAAGGGGTTTGGGGTGGGTTTAAGGTTGGTGGCAAGTAATCCGGAAACGGTAAGTGCCTCGCCCTTTCCCCGAGCCACTAGTCAATCTCGCCAGGGAACAGCAAAGAGGAAGAAAACTTCTCTCATGGGAGAATTTTAAGTGACCCAAGGGAGAGAGAAGAAGTTCCCCTTGAGTTTCATCGACCATTACTATATCCCCTGGTACAAATAAGCCGAGACATACTAATTTTCCCCCCATGCTGGATCCCATGCAACGCACGAAATACGTAAGCCCGATAAAAAAAAAAAAAAAAACAATCGGGGAGTGCCTCGTGAAGTTCGAGGATGACCGAGCATTTGCCACGAAACCGTTTCGATTCTTTCGAAGAGTCCTCAATGGTTAGCTTTTATCACAGTGATGGAGGGGTGAGGGGTTGGTTTTCAATTTTTGACGATTCATCATAAACAACGGAGATTGATTGTACAATTTTTTACGAAGAAATTTTTATTTCAAGATAAGCCCTTCTCAGAAGGTCAAATGGGCTCTCAGACTTTGGTGCAACCCTTGCGATAGCAGTGTTCAGGGTTGGTTGACGATTGATTCACAGAATGGAGCGAGGACCGTCTACTGGATTGCAAGGACCCCGCGGTTCATCGGGCAAAAACTAGCTTTGACTGTGAGAGACGGCAAGTCAACGTTGCTTCAAGTGGAATCCTTGGTAACTGACACTTTGCCTGAGTCACTTTATCCAGAGAACATGAAATATTTTATTTTACTGTAATTGAAAAGGATCCTTGTTGGTCGAACTTGTTGTTTTCCTATCTTCAATGGTATCGGAGAAGGTACAGAAATTTGTCGACCTGGATTGTCCATACGAAAAAAATGTTCTAGTCCTGAAAATATCATGACGGATAGCTACGATTTTTTGTTTGACTCTGCGAAGCTTCTTTGCTTGAAATTTTCAATAAGCAGCTAAAAACCTTGCGGGTAATTTTTAATTGCAAATTACAATTGTATCGTATAATTTGATTGATTGACTCACGTCAAAGAAAACTGTCAATGGCGATCGCACAGTATTGTCAAGGACTGTACAATGGCTATCGTTTCTTTTGTCTCTTTTTTCCAGTAAGGAACGGTCTGTGCTTTCTTCCAAAAACTACCTATGACTATGAGAGACAAGACAACGACGTTGCTTCAATGGGAGCCTTGACGATTCTCACTTTTCCAAAGTCACTTTACCCGCAGAGAACATGAAACATGTTTTTCTGTCATTTAAAAAGATCCCCGTTGGTACAACGTATTTTTCCCTGTTCTCCGCGATAACAATTCCCAGCGAATAAAAATTCCCAGTCCCGAAAGTGGCAATGACGGATAGCTACGATTTTTTGTTTGACTCTGCGAAGGTTCTCTGCTTGAAATTTTTAATAAGCAGCTAGAAATCTCACATGTAATTTGTAATTTTGAAGTATGTCATTTGTATCGTGTCATTTGATTGATTGACTTACAACAATGATAACTGTCAATGGCGATCGCACAGTCATATCGACGACTGTACAATGGTTATCGTTTTCATTCTTGGCTCTTTTGTGGCGAGGAACGGTCTGTGCAATCTTCTTCCATCATCATAACAGAATTGAAGAGCAAAAGAGTAACGGGACCGTCTGATTCTCAAGGATTGGTTCAGCGCAACGAGGTAAAAGAGGTCGCCGGAGGTTGAGATAAATCTCAGAATTTAATATCCTTCGAGGATTTATGTAATATCCACTAAAAGCCTTTTCCTCGAATCTCTTGCCTCCCGGACTTGCCTATCCATATCGTATCTCCGCGTGTCTCTTATTCCACCACGAACGCATTCTCGTCGTACATACGTTTCTGTCTTTTCACTACTTCTTGGGAAGCCGCGCATTGAGGTAAGATGAATTTTTTCGTTATATTATCGCGGTTCCCATCACCCCATTATTGATGAATAATTTTCTTTTTTTTTTTTTTTTAATACTTCCTGCTATAGCTGGAATCATCATAAATTCGGGGACTGTAAATGACAGCACGAAATAAACTCTCGATTCGTTTAAAAGGCCTCTCGTGTATTTTGTTGCACCAATGCTTGGCCTGGTCAGAGAAAAATACTTGAAAAGTCGATGCAATTTATGTGCGAGAAGCTCGTTGGTAATTTTTTTTTTTTAATGTAGAAAAAAAACCGCGTCGAAGAATTGATGAGTTTTCCCGTGGGACAGGCAGAGACGATAAGCGACTCTCAGAGTCTCGTGAACGAAATCACGGTGCGCGAGGTAATTACTAAATGGCCTAGCCATCTCGTCAGTTTTATAGCGCATAAAGAGACCTTTCCTGACATATATATATATATATTCATATATGTAGCTAGAGAGAGCAGATTTCGTCTGTGCAGGATGACGTGTCTTCTTCTTTCTCTTCCTCATCATCTCCTATCTCTTCTTCTTCTTCTTCTTCTTCTTATACCATGCACAAGAAAATGTCTTTCTTTTCATGGAAAGCAAAGCTCGTTCATCATCGTCCGTCTATCACTCCTCCCGCCCATATTCATCGTTACTTTTGAGCTTTTCGCCTGTTGCCTCATCCCCTCTTTGCTTTTCACCCCTTCCCTTGCTCGCAAGACTCTCCTTACTCTCTCTCTCTCTCTTTTTCTCTCTCTCTTTTTCTATCTCTCCTTCTCTCTCTCTCTCTCTCTCGTGCAAGCTCAACCTTTCTCGCTCCCCTCTACTCTCTTCCCGCTCGAAATTCTCCTTCGCATTCCCGTTCTATCGTTTTCTACCGTCGTTCTTCCAACGATTGGATTAGCGATTCCAAATCGCTCTGAGGGAGCTCCACTCCCGATACGATCAACAAAAATACCGGAGATTGGCAAAAATTCCATGGGAAAAGGGCTCTCCTCGTATTCCATGGAGTGAGAAGAGGAGGAGGAGAATGAAATTCTCACTGTGTGTTGGGTAGAGGTCGAGGCATTAAGAAAAAAAAAAAAAAAAACATTCGAGGGTTCATTTAGGCGGAGGTGGCCAAAAAGCGACGTGAATGCGAATACCGCAGTCGACGATTCGACACTTTTATCTCTCGCACGAATTTTCTCCTCCCTTACTCCCTCACTCTTACAGCTATCCCCGGGATTTAATTGAGAGTTTCAACTAAAGATGCGACCCTTTACTGCCAATATTCTCATTTCAAACCTCCAACGTGTTCATTCGTTTTCACCTTCACTATTTTTCTCTCGTCCTCTTCCACTTCATTCCTTCCTTCTTCAATTTCAGTCACTTCGACGGTTCTAACGGTTCAGCTTTTCTCCTTTAGGTTTCGTTCTTTTTCGAGGGGGGAGGGGGTGTGTTTCTCTTCGTTTTCTGCTCTTTCAAGTGAAAATAGCGAAACAGTCAGTGTGGCAAAGAAGTCGAGAGGAGAGAATATAGGGAAGAGGAGGAGACGTGTGTGGAGTAAATAGAGAGCAGTGGGCTACGTGTTATTTACGGTCCTGCTGCAATCTCATCTTTCTTTCTCTCTCCCTCCCTCCCTCTCTCTCTCTCTCTCTCTCTCTCTCTCTCTCTCTCTCTCTCTCTCTCTCTCTCTCTCTCTCTCTCTCTCTCTCTCTCTCTCTCTCTCTCTCTCTCTCTCTCTCTCTCTCTCTATCTTTCTATCATTCTGTAACTCTGGCTCCATTCTGTTTCCTTTTCAACATGTTTTGTTTTCGTTCTTTCCAGTTATCTCGTATACACCAAACATCCAGACGAAGCAGACTCTCCATCCTTCAACCCTTCACTACCATATTTGTATGTAATAGGGTGCTCTTATGAATCATGGAACGACAAGAATTTGTCTCTCTATGCTGTTTCTCCATATGGGACTTCTACTTTTTTTTCTCATTCTATTCCGAACTTCATCTTTTCCTGCATCTTCAATTTTGAGTAATTAATCCAGCGGTTTACCATAAAAAATTTCTCGCATTATATCGGCCTTTTTCGAGGTCCTGAAAACGCTTCGATATGGTCCGGGTAAGGGATCGATCGAGCTCTGGATCTGAGACAACAAGTTCTCACATGTTCTTGACCTATTTCGTTTTCGATCGAATTTCGTCAGCAAAATGACGATAATGTGGGCCAAAATCTGCCATTTATCATCGAATCATCTGGCAAAATTTTCATTCTGAGGAAAGAGCTTTGATGCCCTCGTGGATACGACTAACAGACATTTGCAATTGTTTCTCCAACGATCAATCCACGTTCCAACTGTATACGTTCCAACTACACATGTTCCACGTATACCTAACATACGTTCCTGAGGTTACATGCCCCGACAAAACACGCTCAAACTATACACATCTTGGCTTAACACGTTCCAACTGTGCATGTTCTTGCTGAATACGTGCTGATCATTGAATAAACAACTTGCATGCAGGAGAATGATTTAACCATGTGCATCTCTAAAATGTACTTCAAGATATTGAGTGTGTTAAATTGCATCATGTATGTACAGCTCACACGTGTAGACTTTAGATCTGTGCAGTTGGAGAGTGCACAATTGGAAAGTGTTGACTTGGTACAAGGACAGCTGAAACGTGAAGAATTGGAAAGTGTGCCATTGTACTGTGTAGAGTTGGAACGTGTAGAGTATAAACGTGTAGAGTTGGATCGTGTAGAGTGGGGACGTGTAGAGTTGGAACGTGTAGAGTTGGAATGCATGGAATTTGCAGTACGTGTAGAGTTGACACGTGTAAAGTTGGAACTTGTAGAGTAGGAACGTGTAGAGTTAGGACGTGTAGAGTTCAATCGTGTAGGAGTTAGAGCCTAATGAATGGGAACATGTTGAGTTAAAGCGTGACAGTTTAAAACATGTTGAGTGGGAATGTGTTGTATCATAAACAGTGTTGATTTGAAAAGTATACTACTACGCGCGTAGCGTTATAACGTGTGCAGTTGAAACGTGTGGAATTGGAACATGTGCAGCTGAGATGTATTCAGTTGGAATGTGTACAAGTTGGCCACGTATGCCGGGATCTCAATTTCCAAACCAACATTTATCATAGCCTACGCTATTGACGTTACCATTATTCATGAATCGTGGGCATAGAGGGATCTCGATCATTACAGTAATTTTTTTTTCACATTTTTCCTACACTTTTTAAGCCGCACGAGAATATATGTATTCACGGTCATTCACTGACGTTGGGTTTGCTAACGGGTACACACGCGGAATGAACAAACATCAGTGTGAAGCCTGTTGCAGGGAAACGATATGGTGCTGATACGCGACTCGTCGTTTGCAAGAGCTCTGGCGATGTAATGTGTAGGATGAAACGTCAGTGAGTACAGGGCCAAATGGCATATAGTCGGGAGGTTGAAAGAGGTGGAATTGTATGTAGAGCGAGACTTTGCGTTCCGCCCGAGACACGATATTTGCAGAGTCATTAAATAGCGGTTGGGATTCCCGGATCTTTGCGTTATACACAGCATTATATGGGCCTACAGATATCAATATATGCAGGGAGGGGGGCCAACATGTATCATGTACATCGAACCAATGGGGTGATTTCTCGCGATATACACGGGGGGAGGGGGGGTGTCCGACGATGAGGGGAATGTGTGCACGACTATCGATTCAGAAGCTATGCAACACGCTCTATGACTGTCTCTCTCCCATTCTCTTCCCCTCGCATTTACGTGACGAGTTGACGATAAGTTCTGAATCCATCCACGCCATGCTTTGGGTCTTCGAACTAGTAACGTCGAACCATCGAAAGCATAAAATGTAGACTTTGACATCACAAAGATGATATCAAAGTCTAACTCACTAGTAGCAAGCTAGTGACTAAACAGTTCGCTAATCATTGATCAGTTAGCTGGAAAACAGCTGTCTGGTTAACGAATAGTTGGTAAATTACTAGTTAATAACTAGTATCTAACTAGCTGGTTAACCAACGATATAAATAAACAGCAGTTACTAAATAGTTCATCTTTAACTGACTCACTGGTAACTAACCAATTGATTGATTAATCGTTAGCAACTGGTAACCTGTCTAACTGAATAAATTACCAGATAACTAGTCCGTACCAAATTGACCTTGTTAGTAACTAATTAGTTCGTAATCAACACACTAATTACTATCCAGTTTTTTGATGACTACGTAGTGAATTAAATTCTTATTCGCTGTTTACAACAACACACAGTACCGAACAGCTTATAACTGGTAACTAATTACGTGATTGACCAACTGTCAGTATTGATTCAGCCGGTTAATAACTAACTTGCCAGCTGGAAACTAGCAGCCAGACAGTTATTTAATCCTTGAGTGGTTAGCACTTAATTATACTCAATAATACTGATTAGCGGTTTTTTAGTTAGTGGATACTAACTGATTGAATAACTAACTAGGAAACCAATTAGCAGCGAGCCAACTAGTTGGTAGTTCGATGGTTAGTTCGTAACTAACATGCTCGCAACTGACTAATTTATTAAACACTGATTAGTCAATTTAATAGTATATACTTGGCTACCAACTAATCAGTTGGTTAGCAGTTGGTAACCAGCAACTAACCAAGTGAATAACTGACCAGCCAACCAATCCGTAGCAAACTAACTACTCAAATCGTTAGCAAATAACTCCCAGGTAGGAATTGACGATGAAAAAAGGGCTCGGCAAGCCCTGAAACAAGACTCAAAGTTTTTAATTCAGGCTGAGCACCAGCCTGATTTCAAGCCTGGCTAAGCCTCGAAAAGATAACGCGGTTTCAGGCTCTTGCACCCAGGCTTGCCCAAAGGCTTGTAGGAAAGCCTGTACTCAGCCTGAAACGACGAAACAACAGGGCTTAAAACGAGCCTTAATTAAGCCATCACGAGCATTTGTGACCAGGCTTATCACAAACCCTTCTCAAGGCTATATAAGGCCTGTTTTCAGTTTCCTATATTCTGCATTGAGGTCCACTTAACCAATTTATAAAGAATTAATTTGATTAATTATATATAATATATTTATTATTTATTATATTATTTTTTATAAAATATATATAACAAAGTATTTTAAAAAAGCAATATTTTATTTGTTTTTATGGGACACGTGATACACAGAGTGTATCTTTTGGTCTTTCTTCGGCGATCAACGACAAGACCATTCTTCTTCATCATCGCCTTTTATTAACCATGATTTAGGTAGTAATCTACCACTTTTTTCCCGTCGTCGGTCCTTTCTTTGAAAAAATGCCCGACCGCATAATTTTGCCGCTCACAATTGTATTTATCCATCTGGAATCATAGAGAAAAAAGTTTTTTCGAATAAAACGTGCATTTTGAGGCACGCAACGTGACACTGATACTAACCTCAAAATGTCGAAATTTCGAGGTTAGCATCAGTTTGTATGACGCAATAAATTAAACACTAGTTTACTCACCACGCCTGATGACCAGTTTTTCTTCCAAAAGCTGTTCTCACAAAATTTTCGTTTTCCACAGTAGAAACGTATGTATGTAGATCGACAATTACGACTCGGATAGACGCCGCGTTGTAAAACTGTCGCCGGTTACGCACACACTGGTCCTCTCCTCACATACACGTCTCGCTCGCGCGTCGTTTTCTCCGGGAGAAAGATGAGACCGTAACGGCCTTGATGCCGTTTTTATTTTAGGCTTATATCTCAAAAATTTTATTTTTCCACCTTTCCCACGCACATAAAAAAATCACCAATGTAGAACGATAATTATATGACTCGGTTAGACGCCGCGTGGTACACTGTCGCCGGTTACGCACACACTCGACCTATTCTCACACACATACCTCGCTCTCATATTGCGCGTCAATTTTGCCAGGAGAAAAAGGAGAGAGGGAAAAGGGGAGAGCGTGACAGAGAAGTGTGCCATGCCTTTGTACAGTGCGGTATGCGTATGAGAGAGATGACAAGTGTGTACGTAAATTGGCGGGAGTGCCGGCGTCGTAGAGCCGCTCAGATACCACATGCATTCAAAAAAGTGAAAAAGAATTTATAAAAATTAACGATTATGATAATCGAATATTTGACCACGTCATACAAACGTGCCACGTTGCATACCTCCAAATTAATATTTTATATGACCCTTTTTTTCCTGTGATCAAGATACATAAAAACAAGTATAACAGGGAAAACTTTGTATCGAGTATAATTATATATTATATATTATATGTATGTGTATAATTATATTCATAATTAATACCAATTTCATGATAGTTTCATTTTATATTTAATTCGTGGAAATATCTAAACAAAAACGATGGTATACCTTCGAGTAAAAAAATTTTGATTGTTATCGCATCAAACTGAGACACTCTCTTTTTCTCGGCTCAAACCGATACTTTGTTGAAAATATTTCACATTGAATAAGAGTGTCACTATAGTGCAACGTACCTTCGCTTCGTGTGCATAACACTGTAAAAGTAATATTGATTTCATGGCTGTTTCGTTTCTTACAAGGAAGTTGGATCGCAACGATACAATGTTGCCATGCTAAAACTCATGTTAAAAACATAAAAAATTTCAAAATGATAAGAATTTATTAGAATTTGGTAAATATATTCTTTAGTAATACATAAGACAATACAAATTTTTTCAGATTTTTCTATCACATAGTTCTCTCGAATAATTGAACACTGTTCACGTGTATAAGCATAGAGTTTACATATATACATATGTATACATCTCGCGCATAAGAACTTCAATTTAACCCTCAATTATTCGATAACCATGTGGTAAAAAATTTTGAAAAAATTTGTGTTTGTATACTTGATGCCAAAAAATGTTATCACCAAATTTTATCAAATTCTGAACATTTTTATTTCGCGATCCGACCTCCTTAATTCGTGAGAATGCCCAAACGAAGAAGTTCCCCGAGAAAAAATAATGAGATATGATCGTATATGATTCAGATACGATCGTATATGGATCAGATACGATCATATACGATTCAGATACGATTGTATCTGATCCATATACGATCGTATCTGATCTTATATAAAATCTTATATGGTAATATCTGGTATTATCTAGAATCATATATGATCGTACCTGGTCGTATATGTTTGTGTATAGAATCATATATGTTGATACCTGGTCGTACATGGTCGTGTATAGAATCATATATGTTCATACCGGGTCGTATATGTTCGTGTATAGAATCATATATGTTCACACCTGGTCGTATATGTTCATGTATAGAATCATATATGTTCATACCTGGTCGTATATGTTCGTGTACAGAATCATATTTGTTCATACCTGGTCAAATATGTTCGTGTATAGAACCATATACGACCATACCTGGTCGTATATGTTTATTGATAGAACCATACATGACCATACCTGGTAGTATATGCTCGTCTGTATAATCATACATGACCATACCTGATAGTATCTGTTAGTGTATAGACTCGCGTATGATCGAATGATTATCTACCCTTGATCGTATCTAGAATCATATGGTCATATCTGATCATATTTAATACCATATATGACGATACAAGACCCGACATGTCATGATCAAAACATATATAGGACCATATTTAATCATATATTTCACGGTATCTGGTCAGATATGGGCTTATGTAAGATCATGTTCGGTCATATATAATTATAAATATATTATACTTGGCCGTATACGAGGTCACCTGACCATATACGCTCATACGTGATAATATCTGATATAAATTACTCATATACATATTTGACCATGGTCAAATCTGATCGTCTATAGAATCACATACGACCATATCTGCAGGTATGAACAAATATGATTCTGTAGATGAACATATACGACCAGGTATGAAAATATATGATTCTATACATGAACATATACGACCAGGTGTGAACATATATGATTCTATACACGAACATCTACGACCCGGTATGAACATATATTATGATTCTATACACTAACATATATGACCAGGTATCAACATATATGATTCTATACACAAACATATACGATCAGGTACGGTCATATATGATTCTAGATACTACCAGATATTACCATATAAGATTTTTTATAAGATCAGTTACGATCGTATATGAATCAGATACAATCGTATCTGAATCATATAGGATCATATCTCATTATTTTTTCCCGGGCATTGTTGAATGGTAATGCCTAATGGAACTATAATCGCGCCATTGGTTTGCCAATGGAATATGGATCTATATATATGAAGACTCCATTGTTAAATGGTAATACCTGATAGAAATAATTATGCCATTGGTTTGCCAGTGCAAAATGGAATCATGAAAATTAAAATGGTGATCCGAATGGCAAACGTATCCTAATATAGAAATAAAGGTTATTTTTTATAGGCTTATAATTCCAATAAAATAACATCACGGCAAGATTATGAGCATGTTATATATTATGATTTACTTCTGTTTCTTTTTTCTCTGTTTAATTCTCACGAGGAATGTCTTTTGTTTTTTTTTTTTTTTTCTTTATCATTTTTCCGCATTAAATTTTTCTTCCGACTACAATTAATTTACTAGTACTATTACATAAATTATTTCGCGACAAACAGAAAATAATGCGAGGATTAAGCATTGATAGACTTGAGACGGAATGTCTGATATCATCAATGTTCAATTGTATGTGCGTACATTGACACGTATAATAACATACTATATGTTCGTTCAAATTTCGCGCGCGGAACGAACGAGCTATTGGGTGACGTCAGAGCGTCGAGATCCAATCATATCGAATGCAATCGACAGTGAACGCGACGCGCTGCATGGTGAAGCATTTACGCGGTTGTGATTTACCGCCGGAATTATCGCGGCTTTTTTATTCACAAGTATATGAATATATTATTGTATCTGCTGCAAAATTCTGTGTGAATTTATTTTTGTAGTTTTGGTTTAATTCGTACGGTACATGGGTGCTTGCCGCTTAACCGCGTGTCTATTGACCATAACCTCAAATTTTGGCGTTGCGAAATGTTTGCAGCACGGTCTTGTATACCAAGACCGTGGTTTGCAGTAACGTTGCTGCAACATTTCGCTGCTGTATGGGCTGTTATGTAATATCTATCCATTATGAATATTTATAAGTGTGTACTGTATAAAATAATGAGATGTCACTAAACTGTGTAAAAAAAAACGGTTTAATATAAAATGTTACATCCGAAAATTCTCCATCGATCATTATTCCTGAAAGGATAATGGTAAATGAATGGTAAATATTACTACTCGAACATCGCCATTCATTTACCGTTAATGGGAAAAAGCCATTCGAGTGGTAAATATTGCCAGTGGAAAGTCGCCATTCATTTACCATTAATAGAAAAAAGCCATTTGAATGGCGAATATTACCTTTGGCAAATCGCCATTCATTTACCATTATCCTTTCGTGAATGGTGATGAATGGCGAATTTTCAAATGGTAAACCAATGTAACTTTTCCCCCGTATAAATAAAAATACGTCAATCAAATGTAATGATCAGATTAGGATATGGTCATATCACATCATGTATGATTGGATATGATCATATCTAATCATATTTTAGGTTTGATCATATCTGATCATATATTATATTATGATTAATCATATCTGATCATATATGAAAAATTGGCCAGGCCTGACCGTATCTGGTCATATTGACTTATATATGACCTGATACTACTATATCGGATCATGTATGAGTGGACATGGCAATATACTGTCAGACCTGGCCAATTTTCGTATATGATCAGATATGATTAATCATAATATATAGTATGATTAATCATATCTGATCATATACGAAAAATTTGCCAGGCCTGACCGTATCTGGTCATATTGACTTATATATGACCTGATACTACCATATCGGATCATATATGAGTGGACATGACAATGTACTGTCAAATCTGGCCAATTTTCGTATATGATCAGATATGATTATCATATATGATCATATCTCATTATTTTTTCCCGGGTCACTTTTTCGAGTGAAAAAATGTCGATGTTATCGCGTCAAATTGATTTATAAAATGAAAATAGAGGATGAAGTGAAATGTCACTAGTGTAATTTTGTTTGCAGATACAGAATTTCAAAAATATTGTCGAATTTATTGTTAAATTTTTTTTTTCATAAAAGTACAAAAAAATATTATGTTAAACTTATTTTATTTTATTAAAACCTGGAACAGGTTGATGCCAGCCACGATGAAATCAAGGCTGGCGTAGGTTTGCCTCACTCAGGCTCGGCGAAACAAGGCTCGCACAGGCTTGTTTCCATCGTCAGCCTTTTGATTTCCTACATAAATATGAAACTTATCAGCACTGAATTAATTAGCTGCTAATTAATTTATTAACTCTTTAGTACCGAAATAACCAACTAAAAAATGTATCCCTAGTAACAATTATACGTTATCTTCCAATTTTTCGACACTGCTTTGCACATTGTAGTTAGGAATAACTGGGTAGTCTAAACGGCTCACAGTTTTCTTTTTATCAATTTTGTCGAGGTTTCAATGAAAGACAACATAAACAAATAAAACAAATTTGGTGAAAAAATATTTCCAAGGGTGAATGCAAAAAATTGACCGTAGCCTCTCCACAACGAGTGAGTGACTTCGACAACGTTAATATAATTTTCAAATTCGCATATGCACTAAAACTAAAACTGGAAAATTTGATTTTTGCCAAAGTTCGAACTCAACAACTCCAATCATACCAAAACTTTGAGGCTCAATTTTTTTAATCCCACCCTCATTCTCCATGTGATACACTGTGTTGAAAAAAAAATTCTCGCTTCGTCGTAAAAGACACTAAAATGTTTCACGGAGTAGAAAAATATTTTTTTTAAAATAAAAAAACGTTCGCGAATTTTTTTTCATGTGCTCAAGCAGAAAATAAATTCTGACATCTCGATAACATTTTGAGGGATCATTAAGAATCATTGTTAGAAAACGCTTGACTAATACAATTTAATAATTTGGATGTTTCGATCATTGTGATATCAGCAATAATAGATCGTGAAATGACAGCTATCCACCATCGAGTACAATTCATTCGTTAATGAAGCATTCAAATCATCAAGTTGTGGGAGTTTGCACAGGTGAATTGCTACGAATAATTTTCCGTTGGCAACGATAATTTAGAAAACGACGTAACACGTGCTCGCTTCAATTGTCAATGTTCCTTATCACAAGAGAATTTATTATTTTCGCGTGTCTTAATCGCTTCAACCATACGTAAGACCCTTAACGACAATATCCCGAGCACACCTAGATCAACATACTATTGATCGAATTTCGGTTTTTAAAATAGAAGCGAGAGATATGAATTTTGTGTACTTTTTGTCAATTGAGACAGTATAAAAGTCGAGCTTTTTTCGTTACTTTTTACAGCATCAATCGTTAGCTCGCCGAGTTCACTTCGTTTTCGATAATCTCCCACAATCTTCATCATCGATGGAAAACCTACGGTATTTTGCCATTTTGCTTCTCGCTTTTGGCATCCTCGGAATTCATTCCAAGATAATTCAGGAACCCGAGCAAATCAGACAGCTTTTCGAATCCAAGAAATCCGTGAGTTTTACAATATTACATCTTTGATGAAAATAATACAAAAATATATATTTCAAAAATGTTAACTTTGAAGAAAAAAAAACGCTTTACTGAACAATAATTAGTTCGAAAATATGAGAAAATAATCGTCTCTCGTTATACAGTGCCCATCCGAGTGATGGAAATATTTAAAGGAAGAAAAAAAATTATAATTATAGTTTTGAAATTCTATTGAATAATCAAAAAATTCACTTCTCATCGATTGCTCAGTTTATAATTCCACATTTCAATTTAAACACGATGGTTTAGAATTTACCTAAAAGAGGTTGCTATATTTTTTTTTTTTTTTTTTCGAAAATTAAAAATTCCTAGAGAAAATCGAAAAACATTTTTATCGATAATCACGAAAATTTTTTACGAAATATGCTCACTGGTTCGACTCAATTGGTGAAGAAAATTGTAGAGTATTTTTTGTGAATTTTCGAGAATTAAAAAAAATTATAAAAATTTTTGATGAAATTTCGAGGATTTTAGAAAATTTTCGAAAATTTTGTAGCTTAAGCGTTCGAAACTTTTCGAAATATAAAATTAAAAAGGGCACGATCACATATATTGCAGATTCGATAGCCAACTTAGCGATGATCCATTTGCGTACAATCAATCAGTTCGATAAAATTTTCAACGCCAGAGAGCCAACAGAAAGCTTGCAGAATTTTTTTTTTTCTTTTTAAAAAATATCGCATAATGTCGCAACGAGTAATTGAATCCGATAAATTGTGCCACTCGAAGTTATGGAAGACTGATATTTTATTTTCAAATATATACATTTTTTGACATTTTCCCTTTTGACCGTTATAGTTATTATTTTATAACGATAAAAACTTTATAATTTTGACAGTATAGTTTGGCCCTCGATCATTGATAAAATTTATTGAGCTTTGTTTATTTTTTTATTTTTAATGTATACATATCGTTCAAGTAAAATTCACAAGGAGCAAAAAAATGTCCCTCTAATTTAACGCTTACCATCGGGTCATTCGATAGGCTTGATTATCCGTCAAAAAGAAAGCTCAAGAAAGGAAGAGCTCACCTCCACTTTCCCTGTTCGTATGACTCTCATTGTCAGAATCACCACGGTCTAACTCCTCAAACTAACTGTCACGAAATATTCGAACAAAATGAAAATTCACGAGTATGAGGCTGTATGTCATTTGAAAAAAAAAAATGTTTAAAATAATAATGCATTTTCAGCTGACAGAGATTCCGGCCGTTGAAGACTCACATGATATACATCGACAGCTTGCTAAGCAAAATATGCTATGGAATCTGAAGAATCGTGTTTTAATAGCAACGGGGCGTGCGTATACGGTACCACCACAACCACGGGATTAACTGGCTTCTCTCGGACCATTGACAAATTTTTTTCTTTTAAGAAGCCCGTAACCTGATTTCAAAAGTTTTTTTCAGGTATAGACGATAGCTTTTCCGTCAATTGATAATTTTGACCTGAAAAATTCTTTCGTGTGACAGACATTTTTTGACGAAGCTCAAACTGCGAATCTCATAATAAACTGTCACTCGGTGATTTTTATTGCTATGAATAAAATAATATGATACTCCAATAAATCCTCGTTTCTGATGCACTTTGATTTTTTTTTATTCCCAAAAATCCTTCACTATAAATATTTTCACACATTTTCCGAAAATTTGTAACACAAATTTGTACTGGCACACCACCGACGAATGTCGAGGTTGGATTTATAAAATTCATGGATGGAATAAGAAAATAATCAAATTTGAGGGGTGGAGGGGGGAAGGAATACAAGGACAAGAAAAATCGAAAATCGACTTATGAAAATCAAAGATTAGGGTTCGAGCGAAATTGTTGAGAAGCCCTGAGCTCCCATGGGGTACCCGATTCAGGGGCAAAGTGATTTTCTAATTTTTAATGTCGCGATCTTGTTTGTGTCCTTTCGTTTCATACCACTGATATAATATATTTTAACTGGATGGAGGATAGCTATGCTAGCGAGTGCCCAGTGCGAGTGCCGCTTGTAAGACCAGCCACGGCCATCTTTTCGGACAAAAGCATGGGAATCTGTCAGACAAAGTGATTAACCTCATGGAAAACTGTTCCGGAATCACTCCCGTCACTCCGAAATGCTCGTAGCTATGTCAGCTGACGGCTGACGGCTGACGGGATGAATTGAATTCCCACCCGCCTTTTGTCTTTTTGTCTACAAAAATGGCGTCGCTTCGCGGTTTAATTTGGGACCACATCCGAAGCCCTATCCTCCACCCAGTTAATATATATAACAGTGTTTCATATGAAGATATCTCCGTTGAATGATTGATCGGATGATTTGAAATTTGGCAGCGATTACGAGCCGAGACAACGTAAAACGATTATGGATATTTCGTGAAAGTCTTGAGAAAGATAGAAATTTCAAAAAGTAACTATAATCTAACTCATCGATCGATTGTGAAAAAAAAGCGACGCATTAAACTCTTTTGTGCGAAAAAGGCGTATATGTATTTAAAAATTGAGAATTATATTTTTTCTACAATTAAAAATTTTGTAATTCGCGCGAGTATCAGATTTTTATTTTCGCAATTGAAAATTTCCTCGTGCCATGAGTATTCGGTTACATATATTTCTTTCTCTTATAATTACTTGAATAGTGTCTATACTGTCAATAAATTCACGCTTATATAATTCCTTGCTGATGGTTGCGTCATTAAATTGTGTATAGTGGTGAATAGTCCGAGAAATTATCATAGTTATATGTATTATCTTAATAAGAGATAGTAGAAGTAAAATCTCCTAATCTGCTTTTCGAAATAGATGCTGAGAGCGGGAGTTTAACTGCAAGCTCAAAGGTCCAAATAAATGAAATGACCTATGCAAACATCTCTGAAAATCCGGATTTTCACACGAGAGTGCCATCGCTGAGAAAAGAAACATGAAGTTCAATGTTTCAAACAGAATTTCGATACGCAGTGCTTCTGATTTTTTTATCTCAGCGATATGGCACTGGTAGAAAATCTGACCATTGAAGTTGTTCACATGAATCATTTGTGCAATAAAAAAATTTAGGAGAGCTTATCGATAACATGTAATGCGCGAAGATATTTTAATTTATGTATATTTCCTTCTGTTCGTATGTATATAGATTCACATTTATCGATATAAAAAAAGTAAAAGGGTGTACACGCACTTACGTATATAATTTTGTATGACTACTTTTAAAATTGCCTATTTTTCAAAAATGATTATTGCTACTATAAGGGGTAAAATAAATTGGATGAGAATGTTTAAACTTTTCGGATGGACGAATTATAATTTTATTATGCGGTACATTGAAACAGATATCCCATATCGAAGAGTCTATACTGCTGGGGATCTCGCGTCAAACTTCTTTGTCTTCACCGTTCCCTCTCTTCAGTCCCTACCAAATATGCGTACATAACAGAGCAACTTGACAGGCCGTAACAATTCGGAGCTCACACTACGTTGCTAGTAACACTACCTTTACCTTGAAATACCATTATGAACATATAAATGTTTAAAAAAAAAAATTTTTTTCCACGTGCTTAAGATAATTTATAACATCCGATATCTCAATCAAATTTCAATGATTCCTTATCTTCGATCTTTATTGAAACAGCTCTATAATGCCACGAAACGGCAGCTGTACATCATATCGATGGACAAATGCCAGAGGGGCGTATTGGTTATGTATAAGCATAGCTTTTATACATCCCTATGGAATTTAACCATCGATATAATACGCATCATTCGTTATGCTAGCTTCACACAAGTCCAGCAAGTCGTAAATTTTCAAAATGGTTTTATCCAATGTTTAGTGCATTCAATCGACAGTAGTGGAGATCGTTTTGCATTGCAGCATGTGTTCTTAACCAGGAAAAGTATTTATAACGGATAATTTGTAAAATCATCATTTGATAATTGCGAATTTCCATAATCGTATATTTTCGTTCAATTTTTTCAATTAATAATCCGTTTTTTTCTTTTTTTTTACCAACTTTCATGCGTCATGGCATATTTTTTTTTTATCCCTCTAAACAATTTTTTAGGCAAGTAAAGCATGATAAGCCCTTTATTTACTGCAATTTTTATAACAATTCTCAAAGTGACTCAGATTTTACGTAATTTTCAATTTTTCGAAAAATCATCGTACTCGCCTTAACTTCCGCAAACTTTGTGATGTAGTGCTATATATTTTTTTTTTTATAAAATAAATCATCATTGAATCATGGTTGGTATTGAATTTGGGGCAAGTCGATGGAAGGCTTTAGGATTTATGAATATTTAAATTGTTTTAAAAATCGCTGTACTAGCTCGAACTTTTTTAAATTTTGAGATAAAGTGCTAAATTTGTTTACGTCATTCAAATCAACCTTCAATAACACTGCATTAAAGTTAAATTCTTTAATATCACGATGTTATTATTTGAAGGATTATTTGAGTTTAACCAAAATCGATGGAAGGGGTTCAGATTTCGTGAAAATGTGAATTTTTCGAAAAATTTTCGTTCAAATTTTCAGCAGCTCAAATTTTCAAGTGAAGCAGGATATCATCGCACAATGATTCGTATTCAATTAGGCGACGATCGATGAAAGGATTCAGATTTTATAAAATTTCAAAATAAAGAATCATTCGAATTTGCCAAAAATCGATTATAATTTATAATTTTACATTCCCGACATTTTGAAAGATTCAGCTATCGATTTATACATAAATAAAATTCAAGCGGATGCCTTTGATATATAATTGAAAAAAAAAAAAATTGCGAACTTGGACATTGCTTCCCCGGAATTTTTGAAATTTCATAAACCTTTTTTCATCTCGTTCACGAAAATACCTATAAAGAAGCAAAAAAAAAAAAAACTCACTTGCTCATAGTGATAGTTGTATAAGCGCGAGGAAATGAGCTTTATAAAGCTTCAAAAATCACGAGGAAAGCAATGTGTAAGTTTCAATTTGCAACTTTTTATTATTTTCGTTAAATAATCCGTACACGTGATAAATTATGCAAAGTACGAATATTCGAGATTTTCAATAAATTTGTATCCGTGAAACCATAGAGTCAATAAATTTGAAATTTTGACCTCAAAATTCATGTAATTTTCTCGATATTTCAATTTTTTGTGAAGCATCCTTAAAGTGTCATTGAAAGTATCATTGACAGATCTGTGTCTATTCACCTGTCTCTACAGGTGAATAGAAACGATCGATGGCACCAAAAATGTCCATCGGAAAGCGACGGAATACGTTCTCATTTTGATCATCAACTTTTCTTATCACTCTTTAAACATTTTTTTCTCGCTCTGAAAAAATTTAAGCACACTCAAATGAACACCATTGTCAAACTCACCTCGTATGTTTTTTTATCTGTACGAACAAGATGTTGCATTGTTTGACTCGTTACGAATCGAGACTATATCGAGGGCTTAGAACCAGAAAGGCGTAACCCACAAAAAACGGACTATACTGCCATAAGGGCGTATCCCCAACTTTAACACGGAAGTTCCATAAGAGCAAAATTAATCAGCCTACAGCCAGAAGGGCGTAAGCCCACACTACAATACTGCCAGAAAGGCGTAAGCCACGAAAAAAAAAAAAAGTGGCTTACGCCCGTCTGGCAGATCATTCATCATTTTTTCCCGGATTTAAATCGCCTGATTACAGCCAGACGGGCGTAACCCTCTTTTTTTTATTTTTCGTGGCTTACGCCTTTCTGGCGGATAACCGGTCAATTTTTTCCGAATTTCGATCGTCTACTTACTGCCAGAAGGGCGTTACCCCAAAAAAATTGAAAACTTGATGTGTGTAAGATGCTGGCCAGTTTTCCATCTTTCTGGCCAGTCGATGGCCAGTAAACTGTCGAGTTCCAGACTAGGTGTGTAACGCAAATCTGTTCAGTGCCAGTCTTGGCAGGCTGACGAGTTGCTGGTCAGCAAAACTCGGTAGTTGCTGGTCAGGAAACTATTCGCTATTTGCTAATATTTTTTTATGCGAAATCTAAACAAAAACGAAATATACCATTTTCAAAATGGTTGCATGCGCATATTTAGTCGTTGCTATAATTTTTCAAAATAAAATTTTTTTTTTTATTTCAAATTTTAAAAATTTGTCAAAATTTTCAAAATTTTTAAAATTTTTCAAAATTTTCAAAATTTTAAAAATTTTCAATATTTTCAAATTTTTCAAATTTTTCAATATTTTCAAAATTTTCAAATTTTTTAAATTTTCCAAAATTTGAAAATTTTGAAAATTTTGAAAAATTTGAAAAATTTGAAAATATTGAAAATTTTTAAAATTTTGAAAAATTTGAAAATATTGAAAATTTTGAAAATTTTGAAAAATTTTAAAAATTTTGAAAATTTTGACAAATTTTTAAAATTTGAAATTAAAAAAAAATTTTTATTTTGAAAAATTATAGCAACGACTAAATATGCGCATGCAACCATTTTGAAAATGGTATATTTCGTTTTTGTTTAGATTTCGCATAAAAAAATATTAGCAAATAGCGAATAGTTTCCTGACCAGCAACTACCGAGTTTTGCTGACCAGCAACTCGTCAGCCTGCCAAGACTGGCACTGAACAGATTTGCGTTACACACCTAGTCTGGAACTCGACAGTTTACTGGCCATCAACTGGCCAGAAAGATGGAAAACTGGCCAGCATCTTACACACATCAAGTTTTCAATTTTTTTGGGGTAACGCCCTTCTGGCAGTAAGTAGACGATCGAAATCCGGAAAAAATTGACCGGTTATCCGCCAGAAAGGCGTAAGCCACGAAAAATAAAAAAAAGAGGGTTACGCCCGTCTGGCTGTAATCAGGCGATTTAAATCCGGGAAAAAATGATGAATGATCTGCCAGACGGGCGTAAGCCACTTTTTTTTTTTTCGTGGCTTACGCCTTTCTGGCAGTATTGTAGTGGGCTTACGCCCTTCTGGCTGTAGGCTGATTAATTTTGCTCTTATGGAACTTCCGTGTTAAAGTTGGGGATACGCCCTTATGGCAGTAAGGTAATGAAAAGTCGAAAAACAGTGGGTTACGCCCTTTTGGTCCTAAGCCCTCGATATAAACGCCGAGTTTTTGAAAAAATTTTAAAGCATAGATCATTGTCTCGCCGAGTGAAGGACTTCGTCGATCGTCGCCAAAAGTTTCCATCATCGATATGGGAAATTTTCGGTATTTTGCCATTTGGCTTCTCGTTTTCGGGATCGCTGGAGTTTATTCTGAGAACAGTGAGGAATATGAGGACAGTGACGAAAGTGAGGAAAGTCAGGAAACTACGGACACCGATGAAAGCGTAAGCTATGAAATACTAACTCTTTCATCGAAATAAAAGAAAAATAATTGATGAAAAAAATTTTATGTGAAAAAAATCCTTCTACCGAAGGATAATTCGTTTGGAAATACCAGAGAATAATTGTCTCGGAAATCTTTAAAAAATTTTGGGGCTTTTGAACACAAAAAAAAAATTATTTTGAAATTTTATTGAACAGTTGACAAATCCAGTCTTCGTCGATTGATCTGCTTGTAATTCGACATTTCATGTGCATGAGCACTCAAGACTTGAAAGCGGTTAAACATTTTTTTTTTTCGTTTTTTTTTTTCGAAAATTCAGAATCCTCCATAAAATTTTAAAAAATATCCTTCATTTTTAATAACGAAAATTTTCTACTAAATATGTTCGAAGGTACGACTGGATTGGTGACGGAAATTTTCTAGATTTGATAACAGTTTGAGAGAATTTTAGTGAATTATATGAATTTTTCATGAAAATTCGTGGTTCTTCGAGCTTTTTCAAAATTTTCATTACTGAAAGCAAAGGCTTCGCTCAAGTATTCCCGAAATTTTCACAAATTTTAAAAAATATGCAACATCACGATTCGATTTATTGCAAATTTGATAGTCAACGCGATAGGACATTCTCGTGATTCAGTCTGATAGCCAGAAAATTTTAAACGCTCAAAGATCCAACGAGATATGCTTTGGAGAATTTTTTTTTCTCTCAAAAATCTCAAATGAGATCCGAACGAGCTTGAGTCGGATCAATTGAGCCATAGAAATTTATCGAAATCTAATTTTTTTTTTTACTGTTTTTTCACGTTTGTATATTCTACCCTATAATTATAATTTGTTTACTTCAAAAACCTCTCAGTTTTCACAGTATTTTAACCGGCGTATCGATCGAAGTCCAAAATCAGCGGGCGCATTCACAATGAAGTTAATCCCGCGCTTGAGCGCGCAATTCGAAACAATCAATTTCGTTTCTCGTTAATTTTTTATCTTAATTTATCGACACGTATACAGTTAGCATAGATCGAGAATATGAATTGACATTTGACCTCGATACTCTTTGAACTAAAGGGTCAGAGAAGATGAGCCCCCGCGGGCCCCTATTCGTATTTCGAGCAGAATCACTACGATCTTTTTTCAAGCGACGTGGCATGAAAATTTCGAAAAAAAAAAAATGTAAATTCACGAGATCGAGGCTTTTTCTACGAGTGATGAAAGAAAAGAAAAATAACGTTTAAAATAACAATGTATTGGCAGCTAAACGGTAACCTTGATTTTGGAAACTCATGGTCCAGTACGGATGAACAGCCGTCATCTGGAGTGACGCCTGGCAGTGTCGGTGGGCTTGCAGTCACACCTGACAATGTCAATTCATCACAACGATTGCCGGGGGAGTCACGACAGGAGTGGCGCCAGAGAGATATGCTACGTTACATCCAGCAGAGGGTTATCGCAGTACGGAATGGTAATCAGAAATCATAACTGGCCTCTCTCTCAGAAAATTAAAAGTTTTTTTTTTCTACGAAACCCATGGCCTAGTGGAAAAATTTGTTGTTTTTTTCCTTTCTTTTCTTAATGCATGAAGCACCTTTTTTTTTGTCAATTATCAATTGTAACCTAAAAAATCAAGAATGTAAAAATTGTAATCTCACGATAAATTGTCACTCGATGATTTTTGCAGAGAGAAAAATAAAACTGTCAAATTATTAATATTCATTTTCCTCATTTTTTTTGTCCTGTGAACGAATCTTTCGTTCCTGAAAACTTTGGGATTTTTCCTATTCGAAAAAAATCCCCTGGGCTTCAGCCTTTCGACAATTGGGATTGGTGGATGAATTCGAGGACAGATTTGTCAAATTCGTGGATACAGAGGGAGAGTTGAACTTGAAACTTGTGCATTGCTTCCTCGCAATTTTTCGAATTTTATAAAGCTTTTTTTGTCCCACTCATAAAGCTCCATCTATGAGCAAATGACTTTAAATTTTTTGGCTTCCTCATAGAGGAATCTCCATGAGCGCGATAGGAGAAAAAGCGTTATCAAATTTAGGAAATAACAAGGAAGCAATGTGCAAGTTTCAATTTGCAACTTTTTTCAATTGTGTATGTAACGTATCCGCACGTGTGTATTCTGTTTATGTGAAAATATTTAGCTGGATATCTCAGAGTATGGGGAATGTAGAGCGGTTACAAAAGTATTTTCGAAAAATTCAAAGTATCATAAAATATCAACCCCGTTGTCGATTTTCGACATATCGAATCATTCTTCAATTTTATAAAGTCTGATTGAAGAGACTTAAATAATACGATAGTATTACTGAAGAATGATATAAATGATGTGAAAAACAAATTAGCACCATATCTAAAAATTGTTAAAAAAAAAAATTGCACAATCTCTCAGACTTGCATCATACGTTGATGCCAGCATGGGTCTCGATATTGCTATACTATGCTATGTTAATTACGATAGGTAAACGCACATTACTCACCCATATGTATATATTTATTTGTATATAAGTATGTACGAGCTCAGTTAACTCGTGGTCAACGGTGCATACAAATGACCGCCGAGTGACAAGTGTTATCGAAACACAATGTGCCAGTCATTGGCCATCGTCAAACTGGCACGATTGGCTGGCAAGATTCGTCTGACAGAAAGAGATGAGGATATTCTCCTTTAAAAATTACCAATCTATATCTTATCCTGTGAATGTAAATGGCCTTTACCTCTCAGGCTGTCACGGTCCATTTTACAATGGCCTCTCATTACGAGATTGATCAAAGCTACTTTGGTTGTGATATAATTCAACGTTCAATAGGCTAACCCTCGACCATAGTGTGTGAGGCAAGAAAGAAATTCGTATCACGCGTGGATTTGTATAAAAATGGCACAAGTTCGTTGCCAAAACTACAAATTTCTTCACGGTTCAATAGATAGATACGACGTGGTATGTAAACATTTTTTTTCGATATCACTGAGGATATGGAATCGTTAACTAAAAATTACTTTCCAAATATTGGATCTGTTGATTTTTTTCAAAATTTTGTAAATAAAAATTTCTACAAGAGGGGTTCAAGATAATTTAAATCGTTTTAAGGTCATTCAAGGTTAATTTATGTTATTTAAAGTTAATTTTAATGTTGTTGCAAACTTATATCTCAAGGTCATTTCATAATTATCTATTGACATACTTTAAACACAAGTACCAAAAAGTATGGAGTGTGGGGTTCAAGGAAAATTTGCAGAACCATTTTACCATTGGTATACTCGAACTCGGGAAAACTGAGGCTTCCAATAGATACACCTACAGTCCATTTGGGCGTCCGGGTGCAGTTCAAATTTTCGAACACATGTTCCAATTTGAGTGTTTCGAAAATTCGAGGCGTCAAATAATTTGAGTTCGCGGAATATTCGGATTTAAAATTAAATAAAATGCTCTGAATGTATGAACTTTTTTGCGATTCGAGTGCCCATAGAATACGAATTTTCTAGAAATTCACGTGCTCACGAAGATTCGAACATTAAAATAATTCGCAACCTCTGTATATTCGAAGTTTTGTATACAAAATGTACATAACTCTCGAATTATAATTCGAATTATAATTCGAGTGTTATGTAGATTTTAGGCTTCGAATAATTTTAAAGCTCTGTAAAGTAAAACTAAAGAATAATTCAGAAGATACGCAAGCTATAAGTTTCAAATATTTTGAATGCTCTGTAGATTTAAAGTTTTACATAATTCGAAAGCTGTGTTTATTCGAACTGTCGAATGATTCGAAAGCTGTGTGGATCCGAATTGTCGAATAATTCACAGACCGTATGCATTTGAATTGTCAAATAATTCAAAAGCTCCGAATATGCGAACGTTCGAAAAAAATAGAAGCTTCGGATATACGAATTTTAGAAAATATATTCGAACTTTCGAATAGTTCGAAATCCCCGTATATTCGAATTTGCGAAAACTCCAGAAGCTATGTACATTCAAACCTACGAATAACTCGAATACTGTATATACATTCAACATGCTAAATAGTTCGAAAGCTCTGCACAGTAGAGCTTTTAATTTATTCAAAAATCATACTTATCAGACAATGAACACATGTGAATAATGCGAAAGCTCGAAAAGTTAAAGATTTTGAATGATGCGAAAGCACTGAATTTGACAATTTGAATTTCCCAAAGCTCTGAATTTTATCATTTGAATTTCCGAAAGCTCTGCGACTAGAGCTTTCCGAAATATCTTCCCCACCCGGCTTTACAACTGCCCCGAGAGCTTTATGTCTTATAGCTTTTGAATCGCGCAAACGCTTTGGGGATTAGGGCTTTTGAATTATTAGAACGTTTGGTGTGTCGGAGCTTTCAAGCTACTCGAAAGTTTCGCGTGTCCGTGATTTTATATCGTTCTAAAGCTCGGCGCGTTGAGGCTTACAGAATTTTTGGAAGCTCTGTGTGATCGAGATGTTTGCGAGCATTTGAAGGCTCTGCATGTCCGAACTTATAAAAGATTCAAAAGCTCGGTATTTCCGAACTTTCAAGTAAATTGAACATTCACAGTATCCGAACGCTTTGTGCATTCGAACTTTCGAATTTTTCAAAAGCTCTGTTATATCAAAACTTTTCCATAATTATAAAGCTGCGAGAAATTCGAACTGCCGAATAATTCAAAAGCTCCGAATATTCGCACGTTCAGAAAATGCAAGGGCTCCGAGCATTCAAACGTTCGAAAAAAAATGATAGCTCTGAATATTATACTTTTCCAATAATTCGAAAGCTCGGTATATTCGAATCCTCGAATACGCCCAAATATTCAGTGTGGATGCCTCGAATTCTCCTATACGATCAGTGGAATGGATTTTTACCTATTTGTCATAGCGAAACGGTCATCAATTGGGTGTCGACATAGCCATATAAGGAAAATTATGTACTACATTCACACACATACACACACACACACACGCACACACACACACACACACACACACGCACGCACGCACGCACGCACGCACGCACGCACGCACACACACACACACACACACACACACGCACACACACACACACACACACATACAGAGGATCAAAAGTTCAAACATCGTTCCAATTCTTTCGATATCACGAATATCTTGACAATTCGGACAGGTTCACTTGAGATTGTATTCATGAAGAATAAAAGTTCATCGACTGGCCAAATTCGTGGATTTACGTATCGGACAGTTTTAGCAAGGTTTTCAGACAAATTTGTACCTGTTTCGTCCAAGCCACGTGACATATGTACATATGCGACGTGTGTAGTTTTTGTTCGTCGGTGTATTTAAAATTTTTTAATTAACGTTATACGGGCGATGAGGGATGAGGGCGGGGGGCTTAAAAATTAATAGCTCGCGCTCTGGATGCGGAATTTTTTTATTTCTGTACTCCACGTGCCCCGTATACCTCTATCCTCTTTACACCATGACCCTCTCTCTCTCGCTCTTTCTCTCCTGGCGTTGCCTAGTCATTACGAGCTAATTGAAAATGATAACGACAGGGGCTCAAGATAGAAGGCATTTGTTTGTGTCTATGTACGTGTGTATATCCAGAAAGAGAGAAACAGAGAGAGATAGGAAAACAGAGAAAGAGGAGAGAGAGAGAGGGAGAGAGAGAGAAAGAGAGAGAGAGAGAGAGGGAGGGAGAGCGAATTGATTAAGGGATGAAAGAGAGAAAAAGATAGATGCACCACTCAAGTCGAAACAATGAAAAGCATCGTCTCTGGCGCTCGCGTTGCCACGCGCTCTCAGTTGGATTTTCCTCTTTCCCTGCAGCCACGGAAAAGCCTAGAACTGACGAGAGGAGAGGCTTTTGCACCCTTGGGCTCAATCGCACCACAATCCCTTCACTACTCGTCGTACCACGTCGAGCGTCATCCCTCTTTCTCTCCTCCTTCACTTTGTCCCACCGCCTCTTCACTATCCTATACCACGTATCTCTCCGCTGACGCGCTTCTCGTCCGTGTGCACTAACATCATGAATGTGGCCTGCTTTTTTCCCTCTATACACCCTCCTACACGAGGAACACTCTCCCGCATGCACTCACGTACCTGTGTATCTCGGCGCGACTTAATTTTGTGCGGGCAACGATGAGTCTGGCCCTACAGTCATCTCAACATTGATGCGATAGATATATGTGGATTTTCATTAAATAAAAATTAAAACACGATTTAAACAAAATGAATCATCATAATCGCGAAGTTTCTCGGTGATAATTCGTTTTGACAATTGATAGGAGTGAAGGAACAAAAATTTCCGAAACGATGAAGATATTTTGAGACAAAAACTGTACTTTGGAGCTACTGTTAATAAAAATGTTAGAATAACTGTAAGAATAACGGAGAGTTTTCTTTTCAATGTCCAAATTTACAGTCAAAGTAACTGTCAAAGTAATTGTTATAGTAATTGGTATGGTAACTGAAAGTAATTGGAGTAACTCTCAAAGTAACGGTAAAAATAGACACTAAAGTAATTGTTTTAGTAACTATAAAATAAGTCTCAAAATAAGTGTCGAAGTAACCAATAAAGTAACTATCAAAGTATTCGTCAAATTCACTGTCAAAATGACCGTTAAAATAACTGTCAAGCTGACTGAATAAAAATATGACGAAGTAACTGTCAAGCCACTTTGAAGTAACTTCGCATCAAGTTAACTATCAAATAACTGTAAACTATCAAGTAACTTCGAAGCAATCTCTGAGTTAAATTAAAACTGCCAAAGTACACGGTACAATTACTTTCAAGTATTATTACTTTCAAGTATTTTCAAATGACTCTCAAGTACTTTCAAATTACTTTCAAGTATCTTCCTAGGCAAATGACATTCATGGTAACCTATTCATATTACTGTCAAATTAATCTCCAAGTGACTGATGAAGTGAGCTTCAAGTAACTTCCGTTGGCAATTAACTTTTAATGTAATATAATTTCAGTGAAACCGCCAAACAACTGTCAGAGTTAATTTCGAACAGACTCTCAGCGTTAAATGTAACTCTCGAGCTAAATTGTCAACTCAACGTTCGATATAATTTTCAAAATACCTTGCGCGTCAACTATCAAGTATGTCAAAGAAACTGTCAAACTTTCGTTTAACGATTCACCGGGGTTGCTCGGGTCCAGAGAAAAAAAAATTAAAGTTAGAATAAAGTATTTATATAGGACACAAGAAAACGCTATGCACAAGGCTAGAGAGTGGCAATGCGAAAACGAGGGTCTGACACTTCTTGTAGTGTCAATAACAGTCTCCTGCTCCTTGACCGAGGGTGTGATAGATTGGCCCAGTCACACGGCGACCAAGCCCACCGTTTGTACAACGTTTTTTTTCGTCCTTTACGACACGGTTTCCGGACCCCACACCGTGCTGAAGAGATTTTCCTATAACTCTCGGTCGATCTCGAGTGTTTACCGCTACCCTTATTTAAGGAATGTCATTTTTTCTTTTCGTTTTTCTCTCTTTAATTTATACACACGCGAAGTATATGCACAAAAGAGGACAGAAAAGCGAGGAAAAAATTGCAAGGTGTATGATATAAACGTAAGTGAAAGGCAAGTCATTTGTACTTATTGATTTCAACATAAATAATTTATTGATGAATTGATCGAAAGTGACAACTGTAGAAATTTCCTCCCGTAACGTGGCAGACTCATATATCTCACGCTTCTGTTGTTATCTCGGTTAATTTTTTCATCTTTTCTATCGCTCGGCTGTATATTTGCGATTGAAAAAGTTTTCACGAAACTTCTTCCTCTCTCTCTTTCTCTATCTGTCCAACTTGCAGTTCGCCGAAGGATCGGACTTTTACCGGTGAGAAGAGTTTGCAAGAGATATCTCGAAAGATCGAAGATCCATTCAAGGTATCGGAAAAGCAGCTAAGACGTCGTGAAACCGGACGAGAAGTAAGGAAGACGAGGGAAAGAAAAGAGGATGAGAAGGAGAGAGAGAGAGAGAGAAAAAGAGGAAGAGAGAATCAACTTTAAGGGATGACTCGAGCTGAGGGTTAATTTTGTTGGTTGGACGGGTCAGCACATTTCTCGTAACATCTCCGTAAGGAAAAACCTAACTTTGAGCAAAATAAATTATAGTCTGATCAATCACTGCCATAACTACTTTTCACGAATCTCCTCACTAAATTCGTCTCCACGATATCAGAGAACGAAGGTGAAGAAATTCCAATTTCGTACCTAACTCACCCCTGTGTCAAATAAACCACTCTCCGATCAAGTACGGAAAATATCAATGTCATGAATAAAATCGTAAATAATGTAAGTATAATGTCCGTTACAGGCAAGGATATTTTTTTCTAAGTATATTTTTTCGACTCTTTTGAAAATCTGAACCCCCTCTAGCATGAAAAACTTAAAAAAGTTTTAGCTTCAGCCCTGAAGAATACCAAAAAGCGTCAAATTAGTCATTCAAGCAAAACTAATAGTCTGACCAATCACTGCCATAACTACTTATCGCACTAATCACGAATCTCCTCTCTAAATTCGTCTCCACGATGTCAGAAAAAAAGAAAATTGCACGGCACGCAGTGATTACGTAATGTCCGATTTTATGCCAAACTATCCCATGTACCAAAAACAAAACCAACCCCCCCCCCCCCCCCACCGCGCCCGAAGAGCAAGCACGAAAAATATCAATGATGCGAGTAAAATCGATCGAAAAATCACGATCCAGATGAGATCTGGTTTTGCGACGAATTTTTTTTCGGGAATATCCTCGTTGGGAGGTCGGATCAAGGGTTGGTTATAGGATAAGGGGGGGGGTGGTTGCGAGAGGGTTGTGCTTGCACGAGATCTCGTCGGGTTCATTTTATATCGTTTGCTCGCGTGAAAGTAGCTCGTATCAGGCCCTTGTATTTGTCTCCCGACGTTACCGATTCACTGCTCTATAGGGGATGAAAAGTGCAATTCGCAGGGAAGGGGTGGGGGGCTGCAGTGCCTCCAAAAAAGAATTTTTTGGAGCCTCGCTGTACCAGGCAGACCTGAAATGCTTTTTTCGGGTTCTCACTTCATCCCCTCAGTTTGCTGCCTCGCTCGTCCACCCTTCGCTGATTTTGCATTTCCATAAAGCCAGACGATATACCCGAAGATCTCTACGAATCAGGAGGGGTTGATATTATTGCCAAAATAAACTACCCCCATATCACTATAGCCCATATCACTTTATCATTGAAATGAAACTCGGTGCATTGAGAGAGGGGAGGGGGAGGGGGGGGGGGGGGGTTAAAAACGATAGCATAAACGATTGTGGGGGTCGGAACGAGAGTAAAAGGGTTAAAATGGGGATGAACGCTATCGATTGTCTGGCATTTAGCCGATCGACCAGAGACAGTAGCAGCACGATATAAAATTGCATGGTACACGGTGTGTCGCGCGTAACCCTCTCTCTCTCTCTCTCTCTCATTTATTCATCCCCCTGACCAACGAGGCATGTTCAGGAGGCAATTCCGTGTTTTTATACTTGCAACTCGTGGGCTAGTAATAGTGCTGCCCCCCCCCCCCCCCCCCCCACCGCGAAACAACCCAGACAGGAATGATGCTTTCCTACAATTTCGAACGCTAACGATTATCCGTTTCCGGAAACAAAAAGTCTCGACCACGATTTTCATGAGAATACGATGTATTTTTTTTTTCAATTTTATTTTTTGGTATTTATTTATACGGGGCATTCTCTGATAAATTGGGTAGCGATAATTTCAAAACTTGTAATTTCATGATTTTGATAAATTGGGACTCGTCATGAAAATCGGCATGACAGGATTCATCCAGCCGAAGGATTACTACTCAGAATTATGGAGCTTTCAACTATTTTTGTCTTGTTTAAAATTTTTTCTTTTCAGTTTTCAATACCAATGTATTAAAAATGTGACGAAACGTTGAGCAATCAAATTTAGGAAATATTTCCGGACATGTGAGTACGTGAGTGTGTGTGTGTGTGTGTGTGTGTGTGTGTGTGTGTGTGTGTATGTGTGTGTGTGTGTGTGTGTGTGTATGTGTATGTGTGCGTGTACGTGTGTGCGTGTGTGCGTGTGCGTGTGCGCGTGTGTGTGTGTGTGTCGGCTCTAAAAAATGAAGCGCATTTCATCGATCACGATAAAACTTCATACGGACTTCGAGCACTAAATCTCTCTCGTTTGCTTCAATTTTCGTTAAAATTTGTCGAGGGGTTTAGATTTCACGAGATTTTAAAATTCGAAGAATCTGTTGGTACTGAATTTGGCAACAGCCGATCGAAGGGTTCATATTTTATGAAATTTTTAATTAAAAAAAATGTTACTGGCAGCTCTAATTTTTCTAAATTTTAAAATATCGGGATAATTTTTTTCGTGGATAATAAAAAAAATCCAATTTCGCGAAAATTGGTGAAAGGATTAGGATATTTTGAAGCTTCGAATTTTCCAAAACCTGATTTGACAGCTCTAATTTCTCAAAATTTTGAGATATAAAGCTAATGCATAAAGTAGCGTTGTATATCATGAAATAATGAATATCGAGAATGTTTTAATTACTTGAATCTCAAAAAATGAAATTTCATGGGACAGCGAAGGAGGGAATGAGGTGAAATTTGTAAATTGCTATCATTGAAATTTCGCGCAATCCCAAAATTGACAAAGCCAAAATTGTAAAGGATAGTTCCACGTGGAAGAAGCGTTGAGCATTGTGGTAAATTTAAAGGAAGCAATTTGCAAGTTTTGTTATGCGCAGGCCCATGTGCCCACGCATTCCTCAACTAATCCTCCCTCGATGTAGTTTTAACCATAACCCAAATAAGAATAGATATAGTAACACGCACATACAAACCTACACACACATACCCACACCCACTCTCACTTCACTCAACTCTCTATAGAATTTCCCCCATACTCCTGAATCCCCGCCCCTTAGTCCCCGAGCATCGCGACACGGGACTTTTGAATTCTCGCGCCGGCGTGACCCCCCACCAGCTCGGCTCAGTACACCTAAGCGACCGAGAGAGGGCAACGGCGCGGAGCAATTCTCGTCCGTGAACGCGACACCGGGTGGCATGATAAAGGCGAGCGCTAGCCACATGAAGGAGAATTCCTTCGACACCGATCAGGTGAGGAACAACCCACTCCTTAAGTGCTCCTACACTGCTTAAGCGAACCACCCACTGCTTAAGTGCCCCTACACTGCTTAAGTGAACTCACACTGCTCAAGTGGGTTGCCTAGCCCACTAAAGCTTTGCTATTTTTATTAAATTAATTTACCCTCATTAAAAGAGGATTTTAACGTACGAATTTTCGTCTCCCAAAATCATAATTTTTCTAGCCGATTAAAAAAAAGCAAACCCGAAACATTTTTGTATTAATATAATAAAAATAAATTAAAAGAAGAAAAAATACGATTAAGAAATAACAATAAAATGCTTATTTCAATCAGTCAAACCCCCCTCTCAACCCCACACAATTCAACATCGATCTCCTTGCTAAATCCGGTTCATAATCCACCGAAGGAACATCGACTCCTCCTCCAACGGCGTGATTATAACAGTTTCAACTTACATTTTATTTAATGACAGCTGTATATACGTTCAAATATAAAGTTTTGGCTTTTTTTTTCAAGATCTCAGCTTTTTTTTCTGATTTAAATTCACTCATTCAGATCTCGTAGGACGTTTTTTTCAAACCTGTTATAACTTTTTTGATATTTGTCATGGCTGTCTGAAACCTTCCAGTAAACTTAACTTTACTGAAATTATAAAATATACAGGCTCCAAAAATTAAAAAAATTAAAAACGAGTTTTCAGTATCGATGAAATTTCCATCGAATCGTGTGGGATGGTTGATTCAGCATGAAATGTAGGATATAACAATACTATATGTTGCAGTAGTCATCGTGAAAAATCTTCTCACGCTTCGATGGTCATAATTGAACCACAATTGTTCAATGATACGTTGCCTGGTGTAGGTTGGTGAAGAATGAAATAAATGACAAATCGGAAAATGGCCGAAACTGGAGCCGTCAAAGCTTTTAATTAATCGATTGGACTTTTTTTTTCCTTTTATTTTACAAACTTTGAATTTTCATCCACATCCGGAATTATGCATGGCGATAAAACGCGATTCATGCATCATACAAATATTTCTCTCAACGCAAACGTGTATGTATATTTATTTCTATGCACATGTGTAAAGGTGTGACCTTACTTGCACACTGAAACACACATTCTTGTACCGCGAGATCTACATGTGACATTTACCATTAATTTATGACTTTATGGACCGTTAAACTTATTTTTACTTGACTGTGTCGACGGCTAAAGGTTCCCTTTTTTTTTTGTTCACTGACATTCGAACATAAATGTATATTATATATATCATTTCCCATAAAAATTAAAAAATTCTAAATTTCAGAAAATCCGAACCCTTTTATCGATTGTTGCCGAATTAAGTACCAAATATCATTGGTCTCTGGCCTATTTATGTAAAATTTTTCAACCTGATAGCTGGAATTTTACAAAAGTTATAGAGGGAGACATTTTTTAAATAATTAAAAATTCGTTTAAATCTATCATTTTCAAGCAATTTTTACAAAAATTGTGAGAAACTATGAGGATGAATTTCCCTATTCATGAGAAAAATTTGGGCATCATCGTTCAAGGCGTTTACGAAACATAAACGTTTGAATTTTGAGATTTTTGCAATTTTTAACTATTTGGAACATTTTTGGCACGCTGGCACAAAAATGTCAAAAATTTTTTTTCATGAAATCAAAGCCTCCTCTATGAGAAAAAAAAATCTTTGACATTTAGCACTCGATGTCAAGATTTTTCTGATTTTTGTTTTCATTTTCAATGCTCCAAATTATTCTCGAAATGTTTCTCCCAAGAGATGATTTACTCGATCCTTTTTTTTTTAGTTCGATTTCCAAAAATACTGATGAATTTACATTGAAAAATGGTTTTACATAATTTTTTATTTTTTTTATACATCATTTTCGCATTGATCCAACATCATTTGGCATTGATACAATCTCCGAGACACTGGGAAGCCTGATAAAAAAATTTACTCCCTTCACGAGAGTCGAAATAGCCTCGCTCCGAGGCGAGACGATATTGTTAAAAAGTATATATCGTCTTCACAGCGAAATTCAAATTATTGCATCGGTAATAAATCTCAGTCGGCGATGAGACGATTTGTTGATGAATGAAAGTTTGTCAAAATTTCTCATCAGCCTGGGATGGTTTCATCGAAAAATCTGGCTAACGATAATAACATTGACATAAATTTGAAAATTTTTTATTTGTCCTCCGAATTAAATCCCCAAATGAGTTGTCCTGTATATCGAAACAAAAGTAATTGACTAAATTTTTTTTTAATTTTTCTAATAAGAACATTAAGGTGAAGCTATTTTCTTATTTACCACATTTGAGGACACTAAAAAATCGTGAGCTGGATATTACGATCAACCTCTGTCAGCCCAGTCTTTTCGTCGTGTCGTAGTTTATTTAAGAATATAAGACATGTATGCCTTACGTTGTATTTATGAATTTTCATACATTACAGTCGAAGCAATAGTCATCGTGCCACGTGCATACACAAAACTACGTCTTGCCGAATAGATCGAAGACACAACATATGCAGACAGATGTCACGTAATAGTATGAAGCTAAATATAAAAAAAATGATAATAATAATAAATTATTGAATGATAATTAAAAGTATTACAAACCCAGCAGCATGAGCCTCGAAATTAAAAGACGTGGCACATTATCTTACGTACCTGAAACAAAAAAAAAGTAAAATTGACGTTTAGATTAAACTTGAATAACCTTCACATATTTATTTCTTTCTTTATTTCTTGGAATTGTCTTACATTATAATTCAAGATTAGCAGGTCTGATTAATGAACGAAAAATCATTGATAATTCATAAGATAATAAAATAATTATATCAATAAAATAATTAATAATTTTATTAAAAATTCGACATTTTCGAAGAAAAAAAAAAAATTTGACAAATATTATGAATGCTGTATATCCTATTAAAACTCTCAAGAACATTCTTCAATCTATCATAATTTATACTACGGTGATAATCAAGAGTCGCGGCAATGACTCATTCGAGAAGAGCTGCGCGGAGACTCTTATACTCCGCACAACTTGCTTATCACACGGGATAATATCTGTAGAGAAAAATTTATTATCTTAATAATGAACTCATTAGCGGGGTCCTATAGAATTTAAAAATGTACGATTTGGTTGGGTTTTTTTCTCTTTCGATATATATTCAGATGAACGCGATGTGTCTAAAAAAAAAATTTTTTTAACGTCTGCTGAACAACATGTTAGGAAAAATTGTGTGGTTCGGAAAAATTATAAAAAAGAATATTTTCTTCATACCTCGGTCGAAAGTACGCATTTTCGTCCCCGATTTGCGGGAGAAAAGTCAAGCGATACGGGAGGAAAGTTAGGCCCGGTTTCAAAACGCAGGGATCCCCTCGATTCGAGGGTTATCTGTCAAATGTTTCATAGCAATTGACAAATAACCTTCGGAGTAATTAGTGAGTGACAGTTGGAGGCAGTTGAAGGTTTCTAGGTATTCAAAAGTGAAAATAAAAACATGTCCTCATCCGAGGAATCCGAAACCGAAGAAGAAATATTGAAGTTTTCCGATTCCGAGGCCGCATTAATTGTGCGACAGGAAACCTTACCGAAGAAATCGACGGGTCGGTATTTATTGGTTTACGTCATAACATATTCAAGGTGGCTTAGTTACTGAAAATATAATAAAAACAGTCATAAAATATTCAAGGTGTTTTAATTACTTTTAACGATAAAATAATGTATTAAATTAATAGTTATTGGTTGTCAATGCCCGCCGTCGGCCAGCAGCCCTCGCTGGCGCTCGTGCTGCAAATGCCGGCGGGCATTGACCACGAACTCGAACTCATAACCTTGACTTTTGGAATTGATAATGACAATTCAATTTCTACAATTAATCGCGTACTTTCGACCGGCTATGAAGAAAAAAAGTATAAGCTACACGGGACAAAAATCGAACTTCCGTCCCTTGTAGCTTAATATACTATTTCGCTAAAACTATTTTATAATAAATAATATGACTGTGTTCAAGTATTTGTGATTAAAACAAAACAAAAAAACTCATTGTGATGAATAATATGATAAATTTTTGCTATAACTATTTTATAATCAACAGATAATATAAATGTGTTGTACCTACAACAAGAATTTTGAGAATAGAAGACTATATTCATGTTTCATAACTTTGTTAATAAAGCATTCTTAGCTTGAATATTGGCGCCAGTAACCATCTTGCTATACAAACCTAACCTAACTTTCTTCCGTGTTTGATGCCTGCCCCCGACCAGCAGCACTCGCTTCGCTCGTGCCTGCAATGTCGGGCAGGCATCAACACTTGTTAAAACGTATAAATCGGTATAAAAATTCAATTAGCCAGCGTACCTTCGACCGGGCATGAAGAAAAATAGTATACACCACACGGGCAGAAGATTGAAAGCCCTGAACTGCGCGATATGATGCCCTCGGCTTCGCCTCGGGCATCATCACGCGCAGTGCAGGAATTTCCAACTTTCGGCCCTTGTAGTGTAATATACTATTACGGAAAGAGAAGTTTTTGAAATGAAATATGAAATATATTAACTATAGCGTAAATCGAGAATTCATTTTAGGGAAGAAATGGTAAAAACTACACCATAGATGGTGTAGAAAAAATTCATGAAAGTTCATTTACCTGCATCGTTTTGTCAATTCTTACAAAAAATCGTCGAATAAATTCAAATTATCCACCGCAAACATCATCAAAAATATCTATCATTGTTATTTTTTTATTAAACATTGTGAGAATTCATGTCTCATGTATAAATAACAATGCTAGATGTACTTGACGATCTGTGTGGCAGGTTTTTTAAATTTATTCGATAATTTTTTGTAAGGATTAAACAGACGAGAGGAGGAAATTTTTTTTTTTTAATTTAAATATTTTGAAAAAATCTCTAAGTATACTTTTACTCCATTCACTGATTGGCAAAAATTCTTTTGCATCGGTGACTTTCTAAAAAAATAAATCAAGCTTCTAAATCGTGCTTGACGACCGTAACAAATCCGGTAAACTATAAATTATGAATTGTCAATTTTTCTTAAAAACTTACGAAGCGAAAAAAAATGTATTCATTAACCATGATTAGAAATAAGTTTAGAAATAAATTTAAAAAATAGAAATAAATTTAAAAAAAAACAAATATAAGTAAACTTACAAAAGAAAGGAATCAAATGGAAATAAATTTTATAATAAATTCACTGATACGTGCTCGATAAAACTAAAAGCCCGAAGAAATGAAGAAAATGGGCTTTCAAATTTACCTGCACTTTCGCGATTATCGAAGAAGGAAGAAAATCGTAAAAACGTCGAGTAAATAAGGAAGGAAAAAATAAATGGCATTGGCATGATGATAAGGGTGAAAGAGAAGCGAGATTTAAAGGACGAAGAACGAGTTAGATTTTCCCCTGGACAGCTTTTACTCGTGATCCAAAAGGCTTTATTCTCTCTCTCTCTCTCTCTCTCTCTCTCTCTCTCTCTCTCTCTCTCTCTCTCTCTCTCTCTCTCTCTCTCTCTCTCTCTCTCTCTCTCTCTCTCTCTCTCTCTCTCTCTCTCTTCTTTTCTCGTATACACACACTTTCCATTTTTCCACAGGCCATAGTCAGGAGAGCTCAAAACGATGAAAGAGAGAGAGAGAGAGAAAGCTCCAATTTCACATATTTTACAAAACGTTTTGATTATGCTAATCCTCGTTTCACAACGAGTCTATACAGTGGCTGCTCTCGTAGTAAAATTTCCTCGTAGCATATCCTCTCTCGCCCTCTTTCTCTCTCTCTCTCTCTCTCTCTCTCTCTCTCTCTCTCTCTCTCTCGCTCTCTCTCTCTCTCTCTCAATCTATTTGCCTTGGCTCGCAATTTTACGAGAGCCAACTGTGAATCTTGCCAAAACAAGAGAAACGAAGCGAAAGGGGTATATAGTTACAAACCGTAAATACAACCACCACTGTAACACTGAACAAAAAATTCGGTATAAAAATACATTTTCCTCATTCTAACCTCGAAATCACAACTTCGTTGCGCTTTCTCGGCTCTCATGAAGAAAAATAATGTTCGATACTCGTACGAAAAGGCTTTTTGACGAAACTCGTTACAGCACTCGCCTTCGGCTCGTGCCGTAATCCTCTCGTTTCGTCAAAAAAGCCTTTGCGTACTCGTGTCGAAATGTACTATTATAGGACATTAATTATTACCGACGCGGAGCGAGACAGAAATTAAGAAAAAAAAAAACACAGTTTAAATAAGCACGTGATTTTGATCTTCCTTTCCCTCACGCTGTTCGTCTAATTAGCGATCAAGTGCCAACCCCGTTTGCCTTACTTTTTTTTTCTATTTTTCCTTTCTCACCCCGTCCCAAGCGAGGATAATTTCGATTGATTAGAATATCTTTCTTGCATTATTTTGAATTAATTTTGTATTATCAATTTGTATTGTTTTTTTTTTAATACTTCCTCATAGAGGAAGCTTTTTGAGCGAAATAAAATAATATGGGAGCAATATGCAAATTTCTAAATTGCATGCTTTCATATTCCGAATTCGATTTCAATATCAATACAATATCGAAAACAAATTTTTGAATAAAATTTGATTGTAACATTGACGGTAATTTTTTAAACATTTCAAAATTTTTTGCAATCCGAATCCCTCAATCGATTCTTGCCCAAAATCAATACCGACTGCGATTGTGACTAAAAGTACGTTTGTGCTAAAAAAAATGGTTGGCTCATTAGCCAAAAATTTGTGAAATTTAGAGCTGCAACAGAATTTTTTTTTAAATTCAAAATTTAAAAAATTTTAATCCGTTGAGCCAATTTTTTTCAACATCAGTGCCACGTATCATTGTCCCATAAACTATCCATGATCAAAGTTTTGGCTCGATAGCCAAAAATTTGTGTTAGTGAGAGCTATCAGAGATATTTTTGAAAAATTCAACTTTTTCCGAAATCTTAATCTATTGAGCGATTCTCCCCAAATTCTGTGCCAATCATGCATGTAACTAAGTCTTTTTGTTCAAAAAAAAAATTAGCTCGACAGCTGCAAAATTACGAAAGTTAGAGCACCCATAGAAATTGTTCAAAAAATCCAAAATCCCGTGAAATCCAAAATTCTGAAGAAATTTTAACGAAAATTATAGTAAACAAGGGATAGGGGGGGGGGAAGTCGTCCACTGGTATACCATAAGTTTCAGCTTGACCGCTCATGTAGTTCTCCAGATTGACGGATTTGAATTTTTTTTTTAGGCCAAAATTTTCGTCAATTTCACGGAAAATAGTTGCCCAAGACGTAAGGACAAGAGTAGGACGTAAGATACAGCGTTTCGAAGATAAAAATTTTATTGACGGCAAAAATAGTACATTTCGACACGAGTACGCAAAGGCTTTTTTGACGAAACGAGAGGATTACGGCACGAGCCGAAGGCGAGTGCTGTAACGAGTTTCGTCAAAAAGCCTTTTCGTATGAGTATCGAACATAATTTTTCCTCATGAGAGCCGAGAAAGCGCAACGAAGTTGCGATTTCGAGGTTAGAATGAGGAAAAAAATTTTTTACTGAATCAAATTGATCCCGCAAAATGCCTTCCGCAACAAAACAAAATTGTAAATTTTCCGCCAAACACGAATCACGTGACATGACAATCGAGAACCCAAAACCTCAATGCCCAAGTACGGAAAAGCTCTCCGATAAAGGAAGAATCCTCCGTCTCATCAATTTCATATTTGTGTTCTCTTTTTTTTTTTCTAAATTTCTAATCTCACGCAGGTTGGAGTCGTTTTGACAAAAAAAAAAACCCCCCCACCAACGATCGTTCCGCTTTGCGCACCCAATTTCACCCCCCCCCCCCCCCCCCCCCACTCCCCCTCAGCTCACGCAATCTTCGCTATTATTATAACCATTTCCCTTGGCTATATTTCATACCCCATTTTGTTTTAAAGGCTTTCGGGAGTTAGCGGGAGGTGTGGAGGCTCGTGCATTTGACCGTGAACAGGTTTTTGTAACTGGGAGAGCGTAAAATTGCCTAACCGATACACGTGGGAGCGAGTGGCCCAGGGACAGCAAAAGAGAGAGAGAGAGAGAGCTTCGAAATGCTTTAAATATACATGTATCGATGGGAATGAATTGCGGAACTTCTCGGTGGTGAACTGGAAACATTTCGTGCTGTATTCATCCCTCGTTTCATGTTCCGGGGTGTCAGCCAGGACTGGAAGAGAGAGAGAGAAAGAGAGAGAGAGAGAGAGAGAGAGAGAGAGAGAGAGAGAGAGAGAGAGAGAGAGAGAGAGAGAGAGAATTAGGGGAGAACAACCCTTGCCTATTTCTCCTTCTTTCTCTCTCTCTCCCTCTCTCCGTTCCAGTGACGTCGATTTCTGCGGAACTATTCGACGCTGCTGTTGCGGTCGACCGTGGGACAGATTGGCCGGTATTTTGTAGCTCGTAAAAGCGCGCGTTGTGCTGTCTCAACCCCTCGATGACCAGCCATAGGAGAGCGATAGAGCGAGGAAGCTCGCAACAATCCTCTCGCTTTATCTCCCCCTATGCCCCAAGCTCAAATGTTATATGACTCGAGCTGAGAGAGGCTTCCTTGTCGCAGTGCCAATGAATGAAATGCCAAGGGACAAGAGCTCGAGTGAAAAAAAAAAAAAATTGAGAGTTGAAAAAATAGAGAGTTGAAACTGCTGTAGCTCTCTCTCTCTCTCTCTCTCGGGAGTATAATAAAAAATAAATTGTAAAATTCAAACGATAGAGTCGGGAAGGGTGGGTTAACCAATTCGACGTGTTGCAATAAAGCTCATCGAGACTCGTGGTAATTATTATACGTAGTACGACGAACTCTTGGAACGCCGGAAGCTCTCCCATCATTGTCTGGTTTTTTATTTTCCTACTGTGAGGTATAATTCACTCATATTTTGGTGAACTCATCGGTCGGAGACGATAATCCTTGAAGGATTTTAGTTTTTATCTAAAAGAGAGAGAGAGAGAGAAAAAAAAATAAAGGGCATCAAAATTTAATTGTAGGCGTTGATATTGGTGTACGTGGATCGAGTCCAATTTATCAGAGCTTGGAGGTAGTTTTTTCCTTTCGCTTCCTCTATGAGAAAGCATTATTTTCGTGAGCAACGACAAAAATCTAAATAACATCTCATAGTAAAAAATTTATACTTAAATTCCCCCCCCCCCCCCCTGCCCAAAGTTCAGCACGACCAAATTGGAATTATCAGACGAGAATGAAAAAAATTATTGCCAAATAACGATGAATACTGCAAATATCCTCGCGATGAAAATGTTCACGATGTACGTTGGCCTGACACATTGATTGATTGATTGAAAGTTTATTATACCATGGCCAGTTTATTGTGTCTTTGCGAAAGTATAAGTACCATCAGTAAAGCATAATAAAAGTACAAAATACCTTAAAATGTCAACGGTGATAAGTGAGAAAGCAGTGATAAAGAATTATAGTATACAATAGAAAACTATAATGATAGATTTGGTCTAAGTAGTACTGATAGTACATCAACAAAATTTACGACGATAGGGTTAGCATAAAAAAAATATATATATATCTCATCATCATCTCTCTCTCTCTGTTATTATATATATATTATAACAGAGAGAGAGAGAGAGAGAGATGATGAGAGAGAGAGAGAGAGAGAACGATCGTACACGAAATACTCGAAGAAAGGACACGCTTTTCACCGCGAATACCGCACTCTCATCCACTTTCCTTCTCGTTTCACACGCTCATTTTCCCTAGCACAGCAATCTTCTCCGTTTTCATCTCGCCATCCCTTTTCACATCACGACCACCACCCTCCTAACCATCTTTCCACAATTTTCCATCCTCACTCTTTTCCTCTCTCTCTGTCTGTCTCTCTCTCTCTCTCTCTCTCTCTCTCTCTCTCTCTCTCTCTCTCTCTCTCTCTCTCTCTCTCTCTCTCGTACAGCCAACCCACCCCAACCTTCTCTTCTCGTTCTTTGCATAATCCGACCGATTACGTTATGCTTAAATATTTATCGGTCCGTATTAGGGAAACATGAGCCCCTTTCTATGCATGGGAGCGCAGCACGTGGGATCGTCATCCCTCTTTCCCAGTCCTCTTGGCCTCTGTACTATCGGGCAATGTGGGAAATGAGCCACACACACACACACACACACACTTACGTGTATATATATATATAGAGAGAGAGAGAGAAACAATGCAATTGCCTTGAACCAGAAACGAAATTCTAGAGTGAAACAAGATCGTAGTGCAGGCTCACAGTTACCGGGACAAACGATTCTAATCCTCAATAAAATTAAGCCCTGTTACTACTAACGTCTTTTGCGGTATCATTTTTTACCACGGAATATACATATCAAGCATAATAACCAGGACAATATTGAACATGACCGAAATATCGAGAATTCTAAAATATTTTGTTACATTCTCCTCTTTTTTTATTATATTAACAAGGGTCGCAAAATCAACAGGGATTATTGAGAAAAAGAATTAATAAAACTTTCTGCAAGTATTTGCACGAAACATGGAAAATTAGAGAGGTCTTGCCAAGTACATTTTTTAGAGGAAAAAAAATTGATCGTGGATAAATAAGACTGTAATTTCGGAATTTCGAGGACTAAATTTCGGAATTTCGAGTTCAGTTTCGTAATCAGCTACTTCGGAAACCCCTTTATCCGGGAGATGCTAAAAAAATTGGTTGCACAGAAAATTTCGTGCATGAAAGGGTTAAACATTACAAAATCTGAATCACTTAACCGATTTACGGTAAGCCGTATACCAATCATCCATTTGTGATATTCTATTCATGCCAAATTTAATACCAAAAAAATCCCAGTCGCATAATCTATATGTACAAAACTTTTTGGCTTGATAGCCTCAAATGTATAAAAGTTGGAGCGCTAGAAGCTTAAATTTTAAATTAAGTTAAAATTTTTTTTATAAAATCTGGACCCCTCAAGCGATTCTTGCAAAATTTGGTACCGAACATCTTCATCCCCTGGCCTATTTGTGTAAAAAAATTCGGCTCTATATTTCCGAATTTACAAAGGTTAGGGAGTTGACAAAATTTTTTTTTTATTTCAAAATTTTTCCAATTTGAGGCCCTTCGGTGATTCTGGCCAAATTCGACAGGAAAAATTCTTATCCCCCAATCTATTTGTGTGAAAAATTCAGCCCGATATCTCGAAATTTTTGGAAGATAAGCGATCACGGACATTTTTTGGAAATATCAAAATACCATAATATTTGTAATTGTCGAGAAGTTTTGACGAAAATTGCAGTAAATAAAAGGGCTGCACACGCACACACGCACACACACACACACACACATGCGCACGCCTGCGCGCGTCCGGACATTTTTTATAAATGTTTTTTCCAGACGTTTTGACACGTAAAATCACGAAATTTTTTTTTTTTCATGAAAACAAAGCTTCTTCTATGAGAGAGCAAAAAAATCCCTAGGTATTCAAGTATTTAAAAGAGATAAAGAAAAGGTGGTAAGTATTTAAGATAAAAAAAGGTTAACCCGAAAAAAAGAAAGGAATTTGAACATTTTTATAAACGATTGAGGTGTCTGATCCCAGTCTAAATATTTCATCATTGTCATCGACAACATTTACGAGCCTATACGGTATCTCCAATTTCCTCCAATTTACCAGCATTAAATTTAAAGCCTCGGACGAAGAGACCCCACAGAGTGGGGCTTTAAGTAAATTCAGACATTGTTATGTTGGCAGTACTGATGCACAGCCGGGAGCATTCGTAATTGTACACGGGCAGTTATAGCGTACGTAGTATTAGACCGGTATAGTCAGACGTGGCACTTTAGTCAGAGATACGATCTCATTCCGTTTCACGTTTGAGCGCGCTCTCTCTCTCTCTCTCTCTCTCTCTCTCCATTCTTCTCTCTCACTGTACAATAATATCGTGGGCCTGCGGGTGTCCCCGCTTACCGAGGGAATAAAGAGACTCGACGAGGAAACGAGAGAGGGACGAAGAAGGGTTTTGCAAGGGTATGTAATATATTTTCCAAGTGGGTACAAGAAGGAAAAGGGTGATATGGTTGGGCGAAAGGGAGGGAGTGGAGAGTAGACGCGTGACTTATCGCACCTCAGCGTAGTACCTAGTTATTGTGCAAGTGTGAATATAGCGTCAACTCTAGTGAATTATTCGAGGCACAAATTCGCGACACAATATAAACCTCTGTGTTATATCTTCCACGAGAGCCAAGCCCCCATAATTCATTTTGAAAAGCCTATCAGTTTGCCTGCATCATGATATATGTTAAATTGTCACTATATAATGAATTTTGGTGTAAAAATTCCCTGAATAGAACATTTTGACGGTAAGATTCGTCAAACAAAGAACTTGAATTCCGAAAATTTGTCATATCGTCGAGTTTACAAAATTTTTATGTTAAAAGTTACTAGATAGACAATCGAATAATTGCAAGTGATTATATGAAGAATTTAATATATAGGGAATATTGGTAGTTGGAGTTAGTACGTAGAAAATTCCGATCGTAAAACTAAGGATGTAGAATATTTTTTTATAAGTCACTGTATAGGGAAATTGAGTGCTAAAGTTTACTATACAGAAAAAAATTAGTTGTCAAAAGTCCACCAGATAGGTTATTTTCATTTCATAAGGCAACTGCGTAGAGAATTTTAGGGGTGTGTGACTTGATCTGAAAATTTTTAATGTTAAAAGTTACTAAACAGGGAATTGCATAATTTAAAGAAGTGGAGGAAATTTTTAGTCAAATCACCATCCCGAAAATTTTAGGATTAAAAATTAATTTTACGATGGAAAATACGATTGTTAAAAGTCACCAAATGAGATATTTTAGTCAACTAATTCGCCATCCAGGGAATTTCAGTATGAAAATTCATGAAGCAGAAAATTTAAGTTCTAAAATTTGTTATATGGCAAGCTCAGTGATTAAAGTCAGTAAATGCGATATTTCCTTTTTTCAAGTCCCCCGATAGCACGTTTTAGTTTTAAAATTACAGAATAGGGTACTTTAGCTTTAAATATATTTTTTTTAAATATATTGTTCCATTGCTTTCGAGGTCCTTCCCCTTTAAGCTGTCCCCTTTTTATTCCTTTTATTCCGTGAGATCCCCCCCAGAGTGTTGTCCGCAGCCACTCTTTCCTATCCCCTTCTGTATCGCATTCGCACGAGGGCATAGGGAAACTGCGGAAAACCTGTGCCGATACAGTCGGCTCTCTTGCCAGAGTTCGTGCTACCTAGGCGGGCGCCCAGACTCTGGCAAGATGGCCTCCCGCTCAGCGATTCGATGCGCCAGCCAGCGCGTGGCTAAGCGGTCACCGCTCCAAGTATTGGCCTCGACCAATGCTGCTTAACTTCGGTGATCGCCAGAGCCGCACGCCGACCGCGTACCTATCGCTGTCTAGCTTTAAATATTACTATATGAACGAACTTTTAATTTTAAAAGTTACTAGATATGGAATTTGACCATACAATCAACCGTATCAGGAATTTTATTATCAAGACTAATTATGTATATGAAAGTTGGGTTTAAGTCACCAGGTAAGGCAATATTAGTCCTTAAAATCAGAATATGAAAAACACTTGTGGCAAAAATCACTAGATGGGAAATTTTCGTTGTTGAAGTCACTGTATTATGAATTGTACTGTTAAAAGTACCACATACTGAATTCAGGTTTAAATTCCTATATAGGGATTTTTCATCTCAAAATTTGCTCTACAGGGTATTTTGACGCTACTATCATGTATCCAGATTTCACCTTCGGCTTTCTACGATCATCTTTATGTCTCTCTCTCTCTCTCTCTCTCTCCCCGTATGTGTCGTGATAGTCGTTCGGTAGCTCCCAAAAAAAGGACACCGGTAAAGCGAAACAACTCATCCATCGTTTCTCTTTCACCTCTTCAATGCCCCTCCTGCTCCCTTTTTCAGCCAGCCACCCAGGTAGTCGATCTGCCTTACAGCGCGTAAAGCGGAAACGCATGGGAGATAGAGAGAGAGAGAGAGAGAGAGAGAGAGAGAGAGAGAGAGAGAAGCTCATGCTTTGACCGTAGGTATTTATGAACCAGGCCTGCCACGCGGATTAGCATGTGAAAGAACGCTTTGGCCCCGTTGCTCTCTCACTCCACGTTACACCCAACTATCGTCTCCCTCGAACCTTCACTCTCCCCTCCCCTCTTCTCGTAGCAGCCATATTTTTGCACGGGGAGATGAAAGCTGACGAAGCTTGAATACTCCTCCTTTCCTCCTCCACCTCCACTCCCTCGCCATCCTCCTTCTCAACAATCCGCTGGCTCTATTCCTCTCTCGTTACCGAGAGAAAGCTCGCGGAGAGAGGAAAGAGAGGAGAGAGCTGAAGGGGAGTAGGAAGATAGGAGTAGAGTTTCTGGCAAGTGGAAAAGGAGGGCACTCGAATGTATGTTAATCGAATGGCCCAGCTAGAGCACTAACTCACCAGAAACTATCTACTATCTAATATGCCTAGATGCCAATATAAATGTATGTACATATGTGTATCCATATATAGGTAGTACATAGGATAGGAAAAGCTCCAGCTCCCGATATGACGTAATAAGGATATTGCGTCCACTGGAATATTTCGATTATGGTCTTTCCCGTAGTCTCGATAGTTGAAGAAAGAAGAAGCTTTAGCGAAAAAAAAATGAATGGAGGAGAGGAGTGGTGGCGAAGCAGAAGGTTTATCGTCGTAATAACCATCCTCGTACGCTCCCCAGCATCCACTCTTTTCTCGTTACATTATCTTTCCATCCCCTGACTTGAACGTTGTACACTCTTCGGGGAGAGTGAGAACCCCGAAAGAGACACATTCTCATGGTTTTACCCTCCTCACTCCCTGCCTATATCTCCTCCTTACTCTTTCGGCTTGGAGTCACTCCCGCTCTTTCTCTCTCTTTCTCGCTGGCACGATACCGTCATTGCCATTCATGTCCGGCTGTAAGAGAGGAGGGGAGAGGAAGAGAGAGGAGGTAAAAGTTTTCCGAAAATGGGCTTTCTTTGGAAAAAGTTTTTCTCGAACGAGACACATTTCGATAGGGGGAGAGGAGCGAGGAGGAACTGAAAGGAGGAAGGGAGTGGCTGTAAAGGAGAGGAAAAAGTGCAGCGATCGAGAAATCATCGGATAAATTTGGATAACGATTGTAGCAGAGAAATTTCACTCCTGGACAATCCATGGCTGTCTGCAGAACGTGTTCTTTCAGTATATGTCTTTTCTGGTGTATATGTGTAGTGCGATGCTATATCATCTTCGAGGATATTCATGAGGTGGATTACCATGTGAAATGCTCCATCCAGCAGTCGAGTGAGAGATCTATGGACGCTTTTCATCGTGAGCATTTTTCTCCTCTCTCTCCCTCCCGTCCGCTCAATGACTCTCACTGCCATCCTCTTCCATAGCTCTCATTCCCTTTTTTCCATTATTATCACTGTACAGGATGATCCAGAATCCACCTCCCTTTCATATATCCTTTACGCGTGAATTTGCTGCAAGAGTTTTTTTTTTTGCATCTTGAATTCGTTACCCTGGCAATGATAGACTCGTTCTGCAGTGTATACTGTATCTCGTAGGAGAAAAAAAAAGCGAAAAATATTGAGAACAAGTTTTGAGAATATCGGGAAAGTTATTGAAAGAAATGATCGAGTCTGTGAATAACATATTTCCGATGACTATTGACACAATCTATTGATGGAAAAAAATTGATCAATTCTTATTCATAAGAAATCAATAGTTCCGGGAAAAACTATTGATAATAAGTATTGAATGATCAATCGTGTCTTGCATGACTGTCACAAATTCATTTGAGTGTAAAAGAAAGAAGATTGTCGTGACTCATAAAACTACATAAAAAATTGTAAACAAATAATACAGAAGAGGATTATTTAACCTCGTAACTTTATATTTAATACTATGCAAAATTATTTTTCGAGCTACGTCTTCTGAGGTTGCTAAATTAATTCGACGAGCAATAAAGCTACAATTTATTGGAGTCTTGTGAATTTTTTTAAAACTCCATTGTCCATTCTTATTCTTTAATATTTGTTTTAAAAAATGAGTATAAAAAATTTTCTCTCCCCAAACAATGAGCAATCGAGGTCAATTAAAAAAAAACAAAAAACAAAAAACAAAGCTCAGACTGTGAGGAAGCGAAAACCGCCCAGATTAAAAATCTTCAAATTGTTTCGCCGTAGCTGGCCACGAAGCGTTGTCCGCGAAAAAGCCAACGCATTGAGAGGCTTTCTCATGAAATAAATTTCTTGAAAAAAATCGAAGGAATGGCAAGTGAGCAGTATAAAAATTAATAACTTATAAAGCTTCGCGTGTTCACCTTGGACGATTGTGATTTCCAACGAAATAAAAAAAAATCCAGCAAACATGTGATTCGAGGTACAAAAAAAAAACGCAAAAAAACTCTTTCTGATAATTTATTTCGATCATCTATATTTAATCATGTAATATTATTGAATAATAATAGCAATTTATCATTCTTATGCTATTTTTTATTTAGAATTTATATTCAATCGTGGAAATATTATTTATAATATAATTTATAATATAATATAATTTATAATATAATATAATTTATAATAATGGGATGAAAAAATTTTTTAGCGTGAGAAAAAATAATTGAGGAATTCGCATGGCAGATCAAAGAAGCACTAAGACTTTCATGCTGTGCGATCGGTTTTTCTTTCTTCTTTCGTAAAAAAAAGTGATAGAGAGAAACGAAGATCGACAGGCTGCCATCGCTGGAAGACAATAATCTTGTGAAGCGAGACACGGTGAAAGCCTGACGGAGAAAGAGAAAAAGAGTGAGGCACATGAAGCAAAATCGATGAGACAGTCTGTTACTTCGCGAGAGGAAAAGTCATTTCGAAAAAATAGGCCAGGACGTTTCAGTGGAGCTGGCACTGAATATTACCGTGATTCTTGGGACAGAAATTGAAATAAAATCAAAGATGTCTGTTCCCCAAAATATTCTTCTCAAAATAAATAGAAATGGACTCCCGGTATATACGATCGAGACGATACAGTATCACGGCCAACACCATCTGTTCAATCCAAGGGACGAGATCAAATGGTCCGTAGTGAATGCAACGAGGCAAATCAACTTCCTCCACTCCTCAATCGAAACCCCGGAATACCTTGAGCTTTTTGGTTTTACTTCCTTTTTTTTTTTAATTTTCTGCACGATATAAGCTCGAAAAGAGATTCGATTCTCTTCGTGAGCACGAGTGGGAACCAATGGAAGAATTCTCCCCGGACGTCATGGATGAAAATTTCGCGGCTCCCTTGAGGAAAATAAACAACTATTAACGGATCAATAGTTCCTATTGAGAAGGAATAATCGCCGTTGTCCTATTTGATAGTTATTGTAACTGAAGAGCAATATTAAATATTATCACAGTTCTTATAGTCAATAGTCATGTATTAATAGTCATGTAGTAATAGTCATGTCAATAGTCATCGATAAGATAATAACGTACTGAGAGCAATAGTTAGTCACAAAACTACCTCAAGTGAATGTACACTTTACAACACTATGTCGAGGTTGTTAATTTTGTTTCTATTTTGCTTGTGTCTCTCACGTAGATGGGGAATATGAAGCCTCGAGCGTGAAGCATTGGAGGGATAAAAAAATGAAAGGACAGGGTTCTTTGAGATTGGTGTATATATTTAAATGTTAAAAAAAAAAATAAAGAATTATCGAAATTGTTAGAAGCGAGTAAGAGGGCTTAAGGGGAATGAAAATCATTATCACTGGGACGAGAGGTCGGAAGAAGAATGAGGTGAGAGAGCTTGTGGAAATTTGCGTGAAACGCCGAGTCTGGAGCTACAAAGAAGTTGCAAAAAAAGCTCCGAGAGTACTCATTAATATGCAATAGGAATCTCGTAGCTGGACTCACTAGCTCATTGTCCGTGCTACTTTTTCAAGCTCTCCCCCCCCCCCCCATTTTTCCCACCAAAAGCCAATTGATCCTTTTATCGGATCAACGATTTCCAGGTCAATCGCTCCTTTGTACACCGCGGAGGATCCCGATTGGCGAGAGAAGAAAAAGTTTCATCATTTCGTACAACGAAAAATTACTTTATTTCACGTAAAATGGAATTGTAACCGTTTTTTTTTACACTGGTTTATTTTTCCATTAATCGATTATAAATTAAAAAAAAATAATAATTAGCAATCTGTATGTTTTTTTTTACAGTTGAAATAAAGATTCGTTTTTTCGATGACCATTGAGCATCTACCGAAGTTAAGGGGACCCAGCAGAGATGGAACCAGGGTTATATTTAAAAAAAAAAAAATTCTCGTATAATATTATACTTTAAGGATGCTCAGGGTTTACATTCACAGGTGTAAGTTTGATCCAGTCAGAATTTCAATACTTCGCTATGTGACAGAAACTAAAAAAAAAAACAAAATCAACGATATCGTAGATGTTTGGTCTATTGATTTTCGTTAATAACAGTGCCAAGGACTTATTAAAAAATTCGTTTTTAAATTTTTCTCGAAGAAATCATCTGTGATATTCTGTGTTTTGTTTCTTTATGTAACAAGAATTCGTCGATTTTTTAAATACGTGTAATTTTTTTTCAGACTTTACTCGCTTTTTTGGAAATATACTTTTGCATTGAAATTTTGAAAAGTGCATAATAAGTCTGAAATTTTGAATATTTTTTCGTAAAAAGGTTGCATAATGCAGTGAAAAAGTTTCCGAATCATTGAATACTTTCATACATAGAGCTTTGGAAAATTTTGAAAACAGAAATTTCAAATAAAAAAGAAGAAGAAAAAATGCTAAAAAAATGCACACGTACTAAAAAAAAAACAACAACAAATTCATTTGATCCAAGAAGAAGAAAAAATATTTTGACGATTCGTTCAATAACATTTTTTCTTAACAATTTGTCAATCAAATTTCGTGATTACATTTTGTTTTTGGAAATTTCGAGACGAAATTTTTCAGAAATCGGAGACAAAGTGACTGAACTTTCGCGAATGCGCATAACGATTATGAGACGAAATGAAATTTTAACGGCAAAAAAAAAATGTCCATTGCGATCCTCTGGTATCGAGCAACTTTTCGAGTTATTTCAATGTTTACACGAGCAGGAGAATACAAACGGAGCAAGTTTTCTCCTTCCAACGAAAATACGAGAATTACGATCGTATTGGCGAAGGAATTAAAGCAAAATCTACCAGATGGAAGTAACTTGGAACCGCATTCCGTCGTGTTACATTCTGCTTTATGTATAGGAACGAGAAACGCAGTCACCAGGAGGGTTGGGGGATGAGTCTCGACGCCCCAGGAGTAAAGAGATCCTAATCCGGCTAGCGCCAGTTACCGCTAACGAATTCCCTTTCCGACTTTCTCTTCATTCTCTCTTTCGCTCTCTCTCTCTCTCTCTCTCTCTCTCTCTCTCTCTCTCTCTTTTACGTTTTTAGCTTCGTGTTCTTTCATACCCTTTTATTTCTCTTTGCCGGACTAAAAAACCTGGCAGATTAAACCATCCTGGGAGCGCTCTGCAACATCGAGAATGAGGCGAGTGGCTGCCATCTCCATCACCTCAGCTGTCTTACTCTCTTACTCTCTCACGATTTTCCTCGATTTTCCTCTAACCTATCTCTCTCTTTCTCTCTCTCTCTCTCTCTCTCTCGTACTCTCTCTCTCTCTTACTCTCAGCTAAAATCTCTATTTCTTTCACAGTTTCATCCTCTCCGTTCATGCCCCGTCGATGTAACATGTATTCTCGAAGGGACAAGTGGAAGCGAGTAGAAGAACCAATCACTTTATCTATCGCGCCCGAGTGGTGAGACCGCGTGCCGCGAGGAAAGGTATAAAGGAGGGAAAAATACGCCGAAGAAACAAACAGAGGGAGAGGAGAAACAGATAGGCGGAGAGACGAAAGACTCTCAGGGCTTTAGCCGCTATCCCGTGGGAGCTGGGTAATCCCTCCAACTTCAGCGATGTACTCCATGGAATATCTGGTGAAATGGAAAAATTCGCAGGATGAGCGAGAGAAGAGAAAAAAAAAAGATGCAATCTGTAATAATCAGTTGACGATTCATCGGCATACGAGTTTGACTTGTTGTGTGTGTGACTTGTTTGAGTGTGACTTGTGTCAACCAATCTATGTTATTGTTACCGTATAGAAATTGTCGCTGTGCTGGATTATTACTGCGTAATTACCGTATTGATATTATACCGTTACTTTTACGGCACTTTTATCTCACATTCACTGTACTGTTAATGTACTATTAACGCACTATTACAGCACCGTTACTCGTGGTTAATGTAGAGTCAGTGATCGTATCATCATATGCGCTCTTACTGCACTACTACGAAACTATTTTCGTACTGTTACTGCGCTATTACCGTTCCGCTACTGTACGTTTACTGTAATGTGACTACTATTATCGTATTATTACCGTACTGTTACTCTACTATTACTGTACTTCCCTATTACTATAAAATTAATGCACCCGTACTGTACTATTGCTCTGTTGTTACTGTTCTGTTACTTAACTTTTACTGCACTGAGAAAAAAATCTGTCCCTGATAGCGAGAATTCTGGTTCCCTAAGCCAGAATGTATTTTGAGCCGATAGCGGCGCCACAGTCAAGCTATGGAAACTAAACAACTCTTCAAGACATACGTCACTTACTCGAAGAATACGGTATCGCTGAGGGAGCCAAACAAGAAATATCTCCGGCAGCGATGACAGTGTATATCCTGGTTGAATCCTGGTGTATATAGTCCCGGTATAATACGGGGGCAACGGGGGGCTCTCGTATTACTATACACTACTATACATCCCTATAGCCCGCTCTACGCAGCAATCGTCACAGCCAATAGAATTCTTAGAAAGAGAGAGCAAATGACCTCCATCTCTCTCTGTTTAACTCTACACGGGGAAAACTGGTTTGTAGTTCTGACAAATGCTGCCAACGTCAGGGCACTTCAGTCACTTCCACATAGTACCTTTGTAGATTTTACAAAGTATCGCGCTGTTGGATAGTTCTCGCTGCGCACGAGGCACGAATATCAGCTGCAATTCATTTGCGCGACGCACATTATTCCTCACTCACCAGTATTTATATATATATGTATATAGACTTGCAGCTGATATTCGAGCCTCGCGCGCATGCGCGCAGCGAGAGCTACCAGCTCTGGCAGATCTACCTTTGTTGATTTTACAAAGGTAGCCTGGTCAAATCAACGAATTGATGCCAACAAAGGTACACGTAGTTGGTTTGACAATCTTACCAACGGCGCGCCAACAAAAAAACTCTACCAAGATGAACTTTGTTATAGTGGCGCCGCACGTCGGTCAGATCAACAGATATAGCTGTCAATATAACCAATTATTTTTCCCCGTGTAGCGGACACTTTTCGAAGGCCTTTGTTGTTTGTTGTGTTTTTGGGATCGCGCAGTCCGTTAAACGTATAGCGCCCTTAGCCAGAAGTTTTGCCGGGTCGGCCTGAGTATCGCGCTCGTATCGATACGTATACCTGTCACAGCTATGCAAAGAATCGTTACTGTATGGGCTAAAAAAATTATTTCTAATAACTGGAAGTATCCTGTTTAGAGCCATATGTATTGTTATTGTAGCAAACGTATGAATACTTAAATATTATGGCTCGTGTAGCGATACGCACTGTTCATGTGACTATTTTAATTGGTACAGTAGCGAACTACTCTCAGCGATATACCGGTCCGCTGGAGAATTGAAACTTTTTTTTCAGTGTGTACTATATTTATTGCACTTTTACTATACGGTTACTGTAGTGTTACTTTAATATGACTAAACTGTGATCATAATCTTACTGTACTGTTACTGCACCATTACTTTACTATTATTGCACTGCCATTACCCTGTTATTATTGTTATAGTACTATTATTGCACTGTACTACGTTATTAATATAACGTTACTGTACTATGATCGTACCGGTACCGTAATGTGGCTGTACTATTATTGTGTTGTGACTGTAATGTTACTATAATGTTATTGTAATGGTACTGCACTATTACTGTACTCTACTGTTACTGTACTGCTGTAGTAATTTTATCGTAGTCTTACCATGATGTGACTGAACTGTTATTGTATTGGAACTGTACTGTTACCATACTGTTATCGATGTGTTATTATGATGTTATTGTAATGGTACTGTACTATTATTGTACTTACTATACTGTTACTACACTTTTACTGTACTGTTATCGTAATGTGATCGTGGTCTTACCATAATGTGACTCTTCTGTCACTGTTTTGAGACTGTAAAGTTACTGTACTCTTATTGCACTATTATTGTACTGTTATCGTACTTTTACCGTACTATTACTGTAATGTTACTGAACTGTTACTGTGCTACTGTATTGTTACAGTACTGTTACTGCAATGTTTCTATTAAGTTACTGTACTGCCACTGTACTGAGTTTTCTGATCTGTAGATAACTACGTATTTGTACATAAATGTATATATAGCGTATAGTTGTGAGATAAATAAAGGTATTTGTCGAATATTGTTAAATTAACATTAAGATATTTTATCGTGGGAATATTTCCGCATAGGATAAATTTTTTCGGTGACATTGTGTCACGAGGTGTATCGTGAAGTAACAGCTATTCACGTATCAGTTGTCAAGCGTTACGATCGGTCGAAACGGAAGCCCTGGGCCATACATAAATCCAGTTGTCATCCGGTTTTGAGACAATTTTGACATTCAACGCTGAAATTTTTTTATTCTGGTCGGAAAATGGCAAAGGCACTGTAGAAAAATGTTATCTCCATGGTTATGGATACTTCGAGAGAAGCTTCTCCGGACATGTGGAAGAGAAAATTGCAGAACTAGGAAAATGCCCCTCCCCCCCCCCCCCCCTCCGTCGTCAAATCCAACGACCGTGTGCCCGAAACGATTCCACATTTACACAAGCGTTAAACAGTCACGCGCAGTGAGCCGATCGTAACCCAAGTATTTTTTACTCCTGCGTAAAGCGCTTTCTGTGTGAGCACGATATCTCACGTTACGCGCGACGAATTACCTAAGGGCTCCTCGTGTCTGTCTCTCTCTCTCTCTCTCTCTCGCTCTTTCTCTTTCTCTATCTCTCTTTTTCCACTTCACGTTCTTCGTTCCACTCCATAATATTTCTTGAGTGTTAAGAATTTCGTGAAGCTCCAGACCCATCATACGGGAATAATATAGATGTATACAGATCACTCCAGGCCTCATTTCGATCCAGGAAATGCTCTCTCTCTCTCTCTCTCTTTCTCTCGTAGAATTTTCACATAAGCTGCCAGTCCTACGATATTTACGAGAGAAATGAGGGAGTAAAAAAGTCAGAGGCAGGCCAAAAAAAACATGCAACAAGGCGCGACCCCACTTTTTACTTCTTATTTCTTCATTGTGCACCCCTATCTACAGGCATATCCAAGCTAAAAAAAGATCAGCTCGCCCGACTCGATTATTTTAGCAAGCTTGTCCCCCGGATCACTTCAGACAATGCTCGAACATGGGCCTGCATCATCCCCAAGCCCTGTTCATTACAACACTTTGCCAATCGTCATGGATTATCTAAAAACTTGCGTTTTAACATCACAACGGCGTTTTAATCATCACTCGAAAGATCCTGTACGATCTTCAACAAATTTCTTGACTTCGTGTTATCCGCATCTCCGTGGATCAACAGAAGGATCTCGGTGCCAAGTAATTAGTAGAATATTCAAAAAAAAAATTTGATTAGGGTGCGCGTAAGGAGAAAAAACGATCCTGTCTCATCGTTTCCCAGCATTCGGAGCCTGAGGGAGCTGCCAGAAACGGGTGGACAAGGGTGGAGAAACGAAAGCGTCCTAACGATGCGACGAGTCCCTTAGGCGGAAGAGGAAGAGATTCCGACTACTTGGTACGGAAAAGAGTACGACGGTAAGAAAGAAGAAGAAGAAGAAGAAGGAGAGGAAGAAGTAGAGGGCGAGTGACGGAAAAGAGGAAACCGCCTTCGCCGTATTACCAAGTGGACGTCGACGACTACGAAAGGACCGTCATCCTGCTCGGGTCCTTGCAAGCTTGCCGATGACGTGCCACCGGGAGATGCTCACCCAGAATACAGGACTGTAATGGTGTCGGGTTTCTCTTCTTCCTATACTATCCTCCTCCCTCCTTACCATTCAAACCATCCTATTCCTTATCATACCTCTCTATCTCTCTCCATCTCTCTCTCTCTCTCTCTCTCTCTCCCTCTCTTTGGCATCAATGCTTTTTCTTCTTTTCCGAGACATCCAAGTGAGACGATGAGAGTCGTGCGGACTCGGTGGACGCAACCGTCTGGCAAGCTGCCCGGACATACGCGCGCGTCTCCTCACTCTCCTTTACTGTTCCCATCCTTGCTCCGTGACGAGCTTGTTAAATTTATCGAAAGCGTCAAATTAGGAGCGAACCAGCAGCGGATTCACCAGCGTAGCTCTAGCCCGACGCTGAATGCCTCCCCCCCCCCCCCCCCTTTTGCCCAACCCCGTGGCCTTATTTTCAACCCTTATTTGCTCCTCCACCCGCTCCAGCTCTATTGCTTTTCTCCGGTTCGACTTGTGGACCATCAGGCATATCGTTCAATCCTCTAAAATATTCAGTTGCTCTTTTGCTACCCCATGCTTGCACCCTCTGTCCTTATCTTCGAATAAAATAGCGTCGGGTTAAGACGATGGAGGGGGGTTGAGGGGCCTTAGAATTTAAAGAAATGGACGAATAAGCAGCTAAAATCAAATGACCCATTTTGGGCCTTGAAGCTGATAGAAATCAAAGCTGCTGGAAAATTGTGTTGGAACTGACATTGGGGTCAAATTCCGCTATATGGGCGGATCATTGCGGTACGTTTTTATGAAATTTTAGGTTGCTACCTGGATCATCCAGCCGATACGGATTTAACTCATGGGCATTGACAAGTTCAACATACTTTCAATGTATCATGCCAGTTGGCTCATTCCATAAACGCCAGCTCAATCCTAATCATTCATTCCCCACGGATTCAGAGTAGCCTAATGAGCGGTGCTCATCCAACGAACCGTAAGACCTGTCGTCATTCACTGACAACAAATATACAGATCTGAAATCCCATCAACCATCAACCTACACGAGAATTCCGCGTTTTCCAAACCTAAATTTCACCACTCCAACAACACGAGCTTGCAACATTGCTTGGGTCAACATGAGCAATCTGCAGTAGCCAATATATCCAACGAGCATTGGCAGTGTCTCATAGAGGGTTGGGAAGACCTGCTCCAATCTTGGCTCGCTCACGAATAATACTGCTGCTGGGAGCTAATGAAATTCACCGCATTGTAAGAGACGCGCGAGCGCGTCGATAAATGAACGAGAAGCCTGACGCCGAACAACGCCATCGTCTGTTTCGCTGCTCCCCCCCCCCCCCTCCCCCTGTTCCACCAGCTCGCTTCTGTTGCTGCTGATGCTGCTGGTGCTCCAACTACGTATAACGTTGGAATTGCCTAATAAGCACCGTTCGTGACAAATTGCTCGTCCGTGATGCGATGGTATGCCGTGAACGTTATAGCGGACTGGTTTGCCGGGCTACATAGTGCAGTACCGCGATGCTGCTTTTGACCCTGAGCCTGAATAGATATATATATATACGTTGGCATCTATACATAACCAGTTAACGCTACGTATGGATTTCAGGGTGACAGCGGGGTGTATAGCGTATTGCAGTTAGGTGTCGGAGTGCCGGAGTCAGGAAGCTAACGGATTGTTGTTAGGGGAGATGGTCGATGGTAGGCAGAGGCGACAGGGCGGAAGGAATCGTAGGTAGAGGTTCTCGCAGCTTCCCCGCCAGAATACATCACCGATGCGACCGTCAGGAGCCCGACCAGAGACTTCGGAATGACAATAATTGATTCCTCTAGCTTTCTCCCCGGCCGCTCCGCCGCGACACCTTCGTCACTGGCCCTTCCTGGCAAACTGGCTGTGCAAGCGTTTTGAAATTTGGCTATGACGCATCTCCGAGCATTATGAATGGTTTTCGGAGAGACGACATCAGCCCATTGGAACGCGAGCAGAGAAGATGATCGTTCGTGTATCGCTAATTTGGAAATACTCGATGAGGGCCTGAACTTCCGGAATGATAAGGCGCAGCAAGGATTGACGGAGACCATCGCTCATATCTGTTGCAATCAATGTATCAATGTTCATCTTCATGATAGATAACCATTCTCTCAGATCACTTCAGAGTTCTTACGTATCACGTGCAAGCAGCTTCGTCTTATTGGGAATTGGAAGGGTAGTTTTCGATTATTTCGTTGGAAGTGCAACATAGGGGCTGGAGGTTGTCTTCGATTGACACTCGAGAGAGCTTTCTGCCTTGTGGGGTTCGAATAATCATGGTGATATCGTCCTGGTGATATCGTCTGAAGTAACCGAAAAGTTTTTATTTCAGGAATTTTGGAGCCTGCTGCCATTTCTCCTGTCGCAGACCTGTCCAGCTGATTAGCTGGAGCCCAAACAAATTCGTCTTGAATACCCAAGTACACCGAGTTTCAGTCTCGTTTATCGCGCAACAGTTCTGTAGAGAATCTGCGCACTTTTCGGGTTCTGGATCTTGCCAAATAATTATTGACATGTGCTCTGGGAAGAGTCAAATGAAATTAGAAAAAAAAATTGTCGTTCCGATGAATGAAAATTGGCAAGAAAACGCAACAATCCTCTGAATATGTCGTGGATACGGAAAAAAAAAATTCGTGAAGATGATTATCGTGTCAAAGTGTGAGCCAAGGAGCAAAAGCGATTGATCATTCCAGAAAAAGCGTAACAATTAAATTATGTCAAGTCCGACAAGTGATTATAGTCTCCCGTGTAGTTTGAGCACGATATCTGACAATACAGACACATTTTTCTGCAGTAATCGATGGCTCGATAGTTCAGAATGAAGTTAAAAATTCACTAGAGACTTTCTTCATACGTATCTGCTACGAATTGAAAGGGATGATAGAACAATATCATCTTTTTAGTTTATAAATATAGGCTGCACAAGCGTTCCAGTCAAGGTCCATATCGAATTAATGATGTGTTTATTATTCCTTTTTTTTTGTTTTACTCCCTCATAGAGGAAGCTTTGTGATGCAGAATTTTTTTTTCAGTTTTTAAGGATGTATCGGACGTACCTTCCCAACCAAAAGTGACCTCCGTCGACAATATTGCATACTTCATGATAAGATAAAAATCGGAAAAAATTCAACCACAATGAAGACGATAAGGAGATTAATTTTAAATAATAATAATGCCAAAAAGTTATCAATAAATTATTTAAACAAAGCATTGCTTAACAAATTTGTAGGGAAAGTTTTTTTTGACACGTGAAATGAATTCGTTGATTTTTCTGACTAGACATGAATTTTTTAAAAAATTTCTTATTATTTTGAAATTACAGTTATCGAAAATTTGTAAAGGTTTTATTCACGAAACTATTCGTTCAATGCCCTGGAAACTTCTCAATTGTAATATACAACGTTTTTACGAAAACATATCGAAAATTCACGATTTTTCCTTCATTTTTCAAACTTAAAAAATTTTCGAAAACCGAAATTTCAAAATGATAAGAAAATTTTTAAAAAATTCATGTGTAGTCAGAAAAATCAACGAATCCATTTCACGTGTAAAAAAAAAACTTTCCGTCAAAATTTGTTAAACAATGTTTTATTTAAACAATTTATTGATACCTTTTTGGCATTATTATTATTAAAAATTAATCTTCTTATCGTCTTTATTGTGGTTAAATTTTTACCGATTTTTATCTTATCATGAAGTATGCAATATTGTCGACGAAAGTTACTTTTGGTTCGGAAGGTACGTCCGATACATCCCTAATGCTAAAGTGTTCAAAATATATCAAAACATTGAGATACCACATTGATAAAAACGTCCGTAAGTGTGCATGCATGCGTGCGTGCGTGCGTGCGTGCGTGTGTGTGTGTGTGCCTGATCTTAAAAAGTTAAACCGCTGTATCTCGAGAACAACACTCGACTACCCGGGTAGAAATTATAATACGGGCCTTTTCAGGGCGATATTGCGGTTGCCTGACTGCCCTATTCAGGCGCTAATAAGGCGATCGAATCACGCCCTGATGCGAATTGTAACGACTCCGGCACATAATGCCCTGATCAGGCAGCCTGATCAGGCAGCCTGATCAGGCCAGTAGTAAGCTTAACTATGATGCCCTGATCAGGCTAGCCGTAAGAGAACCCTAATCAGGGCTTCATAGTTATTTGACATAATATAGTTTATTATCGATAATTTATTAGCAATTAGGAATAATCGATGGACGAATTTAAAACTGCTGTACCATTATTTTAAAAAATACTGTAAATTTTGCAAAAAAAAAAAAATGTCATTCACCGGGATTCGAACCCGCTATCTTCGAATCGGCGAATTCAGAACTTTCGATCCTCAAATAATTATTAAAAAAAAAAATTAACGCTTAAAAGATTATTTATTTTTATGAGTGTTTTCGGATTCGTAGACCGGACGTTTTTCCGTCGAAATTAATTTTGTACCTACCTGAGATTTTACCTGAGACCTACCTAACGACCTATCTAACGACTGACACGCTACCACTACGCTATTGATTCCTTATGATTTTCTTGTATTTAAAGAACATTAGTGTACGAGTTCTAAGTGACGTGCGTGCATATTGTGTGGTGCCGTGATTACCTTGATCACATCGTGTCGACCATTTGGTCAAAATCGTAAAGTACCCACTTAGATTTCTAAATATTTCATAATTTAGATTATTGGATTTAGATAATCAACGAATTGCGTGAATAGTGCGATTCCCTGTCATACGTCGATTTCCAATGCATGTTTATACTTTTGCTAGGTTAGGTTTGGTCGCACCGTGAAATTATTTCTCACGCGACAATAATAAAGTGCAACATGCGTTATAATTCCTAGTGAAAGTATTTTCGTATATCTTTTGATGCATACCATTTTTTAATATTTTTTGACAAAATTTTTCCCATATGTGAATGCTGAGATATATGAGCTCAATGTTAGGCATTTAACATGTGATTCATACAGCGGCTTGTGCAAAATAGCATTCATTATGGAAACAAGTATTTCCTGATTTTTTTTTCCAGGTAAGTAATTATATCACTTCATGATTATTTAATTAAAATCCTCTTATGATATGAATTCTTTTATCGCTTGATTTTTTGGTTTCAGGTTATTGCTGCAGCTCGTAGCGTCTTCGGCTTTTCGCCTTCCGGGACAAATTTTACTTTGACAGGGAGTATTTAATATTTATTCTTTTGATTCTTTTCTTGAAGTTTACGATAATATTATTCACTAGTTTTTTCCCTCAGGGACAATTATTTACATGGTTTATTACATGGACAATTATTTAGATGGTTTTTTGTTTCAGGCGCCGCTTTGCCTCCGGAGGTAGCGAGGATCATCCGCGTCTCTCTGCAATGAGTAAGTATAATTGCCATTTGGCTAATTTTATATCTTCTCTTCTAATCTTTTTTCATTTTCTCTATTGTTTTATCGAATCTTCCTTTCATTTTCCTTTATTTACTCCATAGGGGGTTTCGGCGAGGCTTCATCACCCCTATGTAATATCGCCGAAACCCCCCTACGGAGTAAATAAGGAAAAATGAAAGAAAGATTCGATAAAACAATACAGAAAATGAAAAAAGATTAGCAGAGAAGATAGAAAATTAGCCAAATGGCAATTATACTTACTCGTTGCAGAGAGACGTAGATGATCCTCGCTACCTCCGGAGGCGAAGCGGCGCCTGAAACGAAAAACCATCTAAATAATTGTCCATGTAATAAACCATGTAAATAATTGTCCCTGAGGGAAAAAATTAGTAAATAATATTATCTTAAACCTTCAAGAAAAGAATCAAAAGAATAAATATTAAATACTCCCTGTCAAAGTAAAATTTGTCCCGGAAGGCGAAAAGCCAAAGACGCTACGAGCTGCAGCAATAACCTGAAACCAAAAAATCAAGCGATAAAAGAATTCATATTATAAGAGAATTTTAATTAAATAATCATAAAGTGATGTAATTACTTACCTGGAAAAAAAAATCAGGAAATACTTGTTTCCATAATGAATGCTATTTTGCACAAGCCACTGTAGGAATCACATGTTAAGAAAAATTTTGTCAAGAAATATTAAAAAATGGTATGCATCAAAAGATATACGAAAATACTTTCACTAGGAAATATAACGCATGTTGCATTTTATTATTGTCGCGTGAGAAATAATTTCACGGTGCAACCAAACCTAACCTAGCAAAAGTATAAACATGTATTGGAAATTGACGTATGACAGTGAACCGCAATTCATTGATTATCTATATCCAATAATCCAAATTGTGAAATATTTTAAAAATCTAAATGTGCACTTAATTTACGATTTTGACCTTTGTCTTCACTTCTAAATGTAAGGCTACCTCACATGTAATAAAGACTCGCAAAAAAAAAATATTTCGTGAGTTCCATATTTTCCTTTCCTAAAGTATCCGTCCAGAAATATTTGAGAATCAATCATTATCACAGATTCAATCAGAGATTTTTCACTCATCGAAAATAAATTGTGTAATTATTAATTAACAAATGGGTTTTATAAGAACTACAAGCATTAAAATTATAAAATTCATGTGTGGATATTTTTTTTATATTTTATATTTAATATTTTGAAAGTGTGCACAGGACAGGATGGTGTAGAAAAAATATAATAGTCATGTAATCAATTTACATAGTGCACTTCGGTTAACAATTACATTTTTCAAGATCCATATGAAAATTGTTATATGGGCTTGTGAGACTATTTTCCATACGGGATGAGCCTTTTTATTGCACCTCACATATATATATCGGATTTTATTAGGGCCAGCCCTAACAGCGCCTTTTTAGGGTTAGCTCGAGTGTCAGTTGCGTTAGGGCGAACCTTTATAGGGCCTCATCATGGCATGCCTGAGTAGGGCCTTATCTAGACGAGCGCGAGTGGGGCCTTGCTAGCATAAGCTACATAGGGCCTCGTTAGGTCAATAGCTGGTAGGGCCTTACCAGGGTACGCTCTAGTATGGCCTTATTAAGGTAAACCGGAACAGGGCATTACTAGGGTGAGCTCTAATATGGCCTTATTAAGGTAAGCCAGAGCAGGGCCTCACTAGGGTTTGCTCCACTACGGCCTTATTGAGGCAAGCCTGATAAGGGTCATATCAGTATTGCCTGAATAAGGTTGCCCGTTTTAACCCCTGATCACGGCCTGACCCTGATCAGGCACGCTATAACAAATTTCTACCCGGGTAATCTCACTGAAACATTGCACATACTTCGAGCATCAAAACTCTCTCACTTGCTTCAATTTTCGTTGAAATAGCTCAAGCGGTTTAGATTACACGAGATTTTGAAATTTTCGTAAAATATCCATGATCCTCTAGCTTTCGTGAATTTTGAGGGTTCGGGCTACATTTTCTTACCTGAATAGAATATCATCAAAGGACGATTGGTATTGAATTTGGCGAATATTGCTTTCAGAATTCATGTTTTATGACTTTTTCAATTTTTTAAAAAATCTCTCAGATACCTCTGATATCCCCAATTTTCGAGGTATCTGACTAATACATAAAAATGCGTTTATCTTATTGAATACTGAATATTTAATAAAGTTTCAGTAAAATGAATCTCAGAAAAAAAGTGAAACCTCGTATGCCAGAAAGCTTTCCTCCGAGTTTTGCACAATTCTCAATGCTTCCTCTAGGAGGAAGTCAGAATTGACAAAGGTGGCACCTCGTGGATGGAGCATTGAGCATTGTGCAAAATTTGGTGGAAGTAATGCCGAGCTTTCGACTGCTGCTTTCATTTTAAGGGTTAATCGGATCTTTCACCCTCGTTGCCGTTGCTTCTCGAAAATCGACGTGATTCATCAATAACCAAAGAGAGAGGGGAAATAAATATTTTTTCTCCACAGTCATGTCTCGTCACCTTCTCCCTCTCTCTCTCTCTCTCTCTCTCTCTCTCGCTCTATCTGTAGTCGAAGAGATTATAAGCATTCATCCACGTCCCTTCCTTTTTTTTTAAGATCGAAAGCTTCAAAACGTTTTTTTTTGCTTTATCTCTCCCTCACTGTTTTATTTCTCCCACTCTTCGTTCGTCCCTCAAACGTGTATTCCCTTGATCGAGTATCTATACCAAAGAACAAATAATATAACAATGAAGGCGATGAGAGAATTTTATTTCTGCTAGCTTCGGAATAAACCGTGAAATCTTCGGGGAAAAGAACGTCAGAAAGACGGACAAACGCTCCCACCTAAGACGGATACACGTGGCGCTCGCGGAATAGATTTGGAACGATTTTTCACAAAGTTAGTCGTGAAAAGCATTGCCCATGCTCACCCCAAACGAATACGGATCGATTCGCCAATTTTCCTCTGGCTTATACAGATGGAACGGCTTCGGCAAGCCACTAGAGTCTTGCAAGTAGAAAAAGTCTGCACATGGTCAGACTCACTGTTTCGAGAAACTCTCCGGCTCTCTCATGGTGTCTTTCTGCAAGTTTTATATTCTCCACGATGTTATGCAGGAGCCTCTCTGTTATATCTTCATGTGATTTATCAGAGGAAACCATAGTCTCGGGCTTCACGCATGAGAACATCGACCGAAGGATGAATTTGTCGGAGAAAAAAAAAGTTAGAAAAGAATGAAGTAGAACACGGAGATCTGCCTCTCTCTCTCTCTCTCCCTCTTTCTCTGCCATCGTTGCTTTCTCATTGTCGTAAAATTTTTCCTTCCAAATAATCGAAGTTCCAAAAGTTTTCGTCTTTTCTCTCTCCAAGCGTCAAAGCACAGAGTTCAATCATCATGTTTTTTTTATATTCGAAGAATCGATCAATTGCGTTTTCCCTGAAATATACATCGAAAAGTGAGGATAGTTTGTTGGGAGTGGAATGAAAGAAAAAAAGGAAAAAGAAGAGGAAGAGAAAGGCAAACTGGCAACAGGAAAAGGCCAAAGTTCCTCCAAGTCATTTCATCGGATAGAGAAACACCTTAAAAATACATAGTTAAGGTTAATTTAAACGGACAAATGCTCCATCGATTGGTCGTTGATTATTCGATGTTTTTCAGAGAGTAGACCTGCCAGAAGTGAAAGTAAAAGGAAAAAGTGTGATTGACGTATTGGTGTGTGTGTGTGTGTGTGTGTGTGTGTGTGTGTGTGTGTGTGTGCGGGTGTGTCTGAGTTTGTACTTTTGTCTCTGAAAATACAAATTATAGTTGGCACGTGAATCAACTTTTCTCAACTCGACGAGGGTTGCACGGAAAATAAAACACTGGATAAATACATAGAGCGTGATGCTCGTTTGACGTGTCCATAAAGTTTGCACGGAATATAAGCCTCTGCATGAACGTTAACATTACAATTTTTTTCTTTTCTTTCTTTTTTGCTTCTCGTACAAATAAGCATTGGAGGAAAATTTATTTTATCGTACGAGTCCTCGTTATTTGAATCAACTTCAACGTAATTGTCGTTACACGGTTTCAATAAAGCTTTAATGAAAAACAAAATAATTGACATAAATAAAATTCTATGAAATTTTAGCTTATAATTGGTAAAGTTTTATTTTATTTTGTTTTTTCATTTTTCATCGATAAGCATTTTTCTGTTATTCTGAAAATTATGAAAAAAAAGCTTTCGTAAGTTTATTCAAAATTGCAACTTTTTCGTACTCAACTTATTTTATCACATTATCATTTATTGAGGTTTAAAATTTCACATATTCATTCATTGAGGTTCAAAATTTCAAAAATTCGTCGATTTTTTAAAAATCGACAAAAATCCAACTCCCCTGGACGACTATAGGCAGAGTCTTGAGAATGAGGTTAAATGACACTTCGTTGGAGTGCGACATAAATGGCTGAGAAAGATGTATCGAGAGATCACGAGATACTGGAAATTCCCTGCATTGGATGACCGCAAGCTGGATGTTGTGTCTGGCAGAGGATAGTGAATTTTCGTTGCGGGGAGGGGGAGAAAAAAAACGAAAAAAAAATTTAATTTGAAATGATGAAGCTCGATCGTGCGAGCCTCAGCCGATGAGGGATAGCAGAGTTGTCTACCAATGCAAGACAAACGCATTCCTTCGTTTGAGCGTTTTACTTTTTTTTTTTTTTTTTTTTTTGCCAACAAGGCTGTTTGGCATTTCTCGACGACAATTCCCATCGTTGCCTCTTGTTTTTCGCACTATACATATATCGGGCATTTCATTTGGAATGAGAAAAGTCCTTCTTGAAAAAATCATTCCACGAAGAATGAATTTTTAATGAAAGGAAGTCCTTCATTCGAATTGCCTGTTGAAATTTTGAGCGATTAGAATTATTGGTTTTGTTGGAATTTTATGAAAAAAAATTTTTTTTTAATATTGTTTGAGGATAAACATTTTCCGTGAGTACCCGAAAAATCAACCATTTTCGTGATGTTTGAAACATTGATTTTCAATAATAATAATGCCAAGAAGTTAATAAAAAAAATTTCGTAAAAGAAATTATTTGAGTAAGTCAATGCAATTTCCTTTCTTTCATGTCCAGTGAATTTTTCGTTTTTTTGTTTTTTTTTTAATACGTGTGAATTTTTTCAGAATTATCTCCCTTTTTCGAAATTTTTTCGTTTGAAGCTTTGAGATGTGAATGAAAAGTCTTAAATTCTGGATAATATGTTCTCGTGAAAAGCTAACATATTGCACTGAAAAAGTTTCCGAGTCATTTACTTAATAGTAAATGACTCACTCAATTCATACATATGGCATGGAAAAAAAATCGAAAACTGAAACTTCAAAAATAGAAAAGACAAATTCTAAAAAGATTCACAAATATTGAAGATTCACAAGTAATGAACTTTTCTTTTAACCAATTTGTTAATAAATTTTCAGTATTGTTATTATTCAAAATGAACATTTTAAAGATCTCCTAAATGGTTAATTTTTCATTCACAGTTTTAATCCATTGCAAAATTCTCAAAATTTTCATCAAATCTGACTTTTGGGCTGGGAATAATATACGTGAGGCATCTTTAAAACGTACATTCAAGCCCTGACCCTACAAAAAATATGCTTGGCACATTACAAATTGAAGCTGGTTTTTTTTTAATTAAAAAAAAAAAACAAAAATTAACTATCATTTTGTATTAAATTTTGTTTTGTACAAGTTTAAATATAATTTTATCCTTTCACACAGAATGTCCCATATAAAAACCAACACAGGGATAATGGCTTTGTCCCTCTCCGGCCATTCTGAACAGAGAACAGAGAACAGAGAACAAAAATCACAGTGAGTTTGTTACATGTAGGGGATGGAAAAAAAAAATGCTTGGAGCCAAGGGATTGGAATTTCAGACGTGTTAACGTATCCGCGAGAGAAGGGGGACGAAAAAAAATGAAAAAAAAAACAGAAATGAGAAAAAAATGACAGGCGCTTTTCTCTGTCTGGTGGGATACTTTTATGGAGGGCACAATTGTAGTATGTATGTGGGATGCACATTTTCGTGAATAACTGAGTGTCACCGGTCGGGAAAATAACGCAGCTGAGGGGAGGTGGGACAGACTTTGATGAAAGATTCCAGAAAAAGGAACGAATATTAGGGATTTTCACAATAAAAGTAATAAAGGAATAATCATTAAATAATAAATGGGAGAACGTTCGAGAATGAAAGAAGAAAGAGAAGGAATGGACAATAGAGTGAGAACAGACGAGTGAGCGATGAAATGAAAGGGACGAAGATAGCATGAGTAACCTTTTAGTATTTAAGGATGAGCAGAAGTGTGAGGATTAGTTGTTGTTAACTGGCCTTGAAACTATCGAGTTGTGACATTTTTTCGGAGTGAATGTCAAACTAAGAAAATATTCGATGGATCTAAACATTTTTTCTTATTGAATAAAGTTAACCATATCCTGAGAATAAAACTACTGACACTGATCCTACATGTATATTTGGAATTGTGTGGGCCGGAATGCTCGAGGTGGAATCGCAATCGCAGCTTGGCCCAGGAATTTTGATTTCTTCAGAGATCTCGAATCTTATATATTCAGGCAATACAAATTCACATTTCATGTATAGTAGTCAATTAAACATTTTTCTATTGAGGTAGAAGCTACTTGATTGAGAAACATTTCCTGCATTCGACGTTTCATCGCTTTTTTCCAAGTAATATTTTCATAGAGTTTCAATGGCAAACTTATGGAAAAGTCAATGGAGAAGAATCGAGGATGATTTCTTGAATGCAAATAGAATGGCAAATTTCAGTAACGACTTTTTTCATATGCACCCTAAAAATGGACATACGATCATAATAGGTCTCTTCGGTGTAAGTGAAAATTTTTATTTTGAATAGCAACACCTTCATTACCGACTTACCAGCTAGTTATTCATTCACTCATTAGCCTTTGCAGGACCGGGCCTTTTTTCTTCGACTTTTTAGTTTAAAGTCCCAAAACTGTCTTGTCTATGTCAATGCATTGGATGGCAAAAAAGATGACACCACTTTCGAGCCAATATATCAGCTCCCGGCCCTGTAGAGGTTAAAGAGATAGTTAGCAACTAGCTAGTAACTAATTGACCAAGTAACAAACTAGTTGGTTAGTCAGTTAGTCGATTGGTTAGTTATTTAGTTAATATCCAACTAAGTAAATAGACAGCAATCAACTTACTATTACTTGCTGACTTATGAGTTAGTCACCGAGTAGTTAGTCATTGGTTTGGTGTTGACTAACTAATAAGTAATTGACCAAGCGATTTTTTGTCAACTATTAACCAATAAAGTAGTCAACTAGTTGGTCAGTCAGTTAGTTTTAAGTTGCTTAGTTAGTTATTGTGTGACTGCCCAACTAGATAACCAGTCAGCATGAATCTTACTAATTAGTTACTGAGGTAGGTAGTCTATCAACTAAATGATTATTGACATACTAATTACCAAGTAACCAACCAATCGCATGATAAATAATGAGTTAGTTACTGTTTACTTAGTTATGAATTATTAATAACTAACTAAACAACCGACTAGTTAGTGAGCCAATTAGTTATTAGTTGTTTGGGTAGTTATTTAGTGACTACAAAACTCGACGACCAGTCAGCACCGAATTTACTAATCACTTTCTAATTTTGTTAATCAGTTCATTCATGAACTAATTGTCACAAAGCTAACTTGTAAGTTATTTACTTACGAACTAACAGGTAACTAACCAGTAAGTTAATTCCTAGTTAGTTATTGAATTAAATAACAAATAACCGAACACTTGGTTGACTACTGATAAGATATTACCAATTGCTCAGTTACACACTAATAACTAACTGAGAAAGTGGCTACCTACTAACTGAATGACTAGATAGTTAAGTAATTCCTCATTTAGTTGATCAACAAGTTATTAATGAGTTAGATAGTTAGTGACTATTTAACTAGGTAATTTGTCAGCACCAAACTCACTAGTCAATCAATAAATAACTAGTTGTAGTTACTTATTAACTAAATACTCGTTAGATGCTGTGTTAGTAACCAGAGTTGTAAATAATGCGTTGTCTAAGTAATGCATTATTCATATCGATAATCCATTATTTTCGTGGTTGATAATGGATTATCATCCGTTGCCCGTTATTTTGCTCATGTGTAATGGGATTTAATCCATTATCCATTTTTTTTTGTAATGGGTGATGGAATCCCGACCTATAATTTATTTATTTTTTAATGATCAATGGGTACTTTTTGGATTGAAATTTTTGCAAACCTGTGAGTAAATAATTACTAGTAGGTGTGTAACTTAGTTAGTAATTAATTATTAGTTATGAACCGACTGAGTTAGTGACTAATAACAAGTCAGTTAACTGAGTGAGAAACTAATAACTACTCAGTTTCTAACTGAGTTAGTAACTAATTATTAGTTCCTTACTAACTAAGTACCTAATTGCTAATTAGTTGCTCAATTGCTAGTTAGTTACTAACTAAGTAACCGAGTTATTAACTGAGTGGCTAGCTTAGTTACTAACTGAGTTAGTAGCTAAACTTCAGCTAACTATTTATCAAAATTACCTTTTACTACTGACATCAAAAATTTCGGACAGCTGTCAATCGATGCTTCTACCAATACACAATAGCATAACGTTCAAGAGTCAGACCAATGTCGCCCATTACTTTCACTGAAAATCATTCCCCAACCTGTCCGCTGATGTTCAATTCAGTATTAATCGTCTATACTCGAATACCACAGTCTCGTTTGCGAGAATCACGTTAAAAATTCTGCACGCTCGAGCATTATTTTTCCTTAATTACGCTGCAATAACGATTAATAATTATTTTCGCTCATCCGTCAAATCGACGTGTCTCATGAAGATACAGACTGCAAGATCAGTGTCGTAAGATTTTTTTTATAAATGTCCGAAGGATTTAATACGCGCAAATAAACCTGGAAAAAGGAGGGTCGCGAGAAACGAAAAAATATTCACAGTTAAGAAATGGTGAGAAAACGAAGCGAGAAGCTTTCCCAGTGCTATTCAACGTGTAGAATGTACACCCCCCTCCCGCCCCTCACCTATCCATCCCCCAACCACCAACCACCAACTTCACTCTCACCACTCTCACCAGACTATTTCCTTTCGAGATCAACGAGGCGTACGATCGGAAAAATATGGCCGGTAAAAGAGAGCCGAGGAATATTTCGTCGTGCCAAAGGATGAGTCGAAATCGGACGGAGAAATGGAATCAAAGAAACGAGAAAACGAAAGAGCTGCGTGAGGCTGTCTGGAAGAAGAAGAAGAAGAAGAAGAAGAAGAAGAAGAAAAAGATAAAGGAGAAGAAAAAAACGAAGAAAAAGAAGAAGAAGCTGAGGGTGTATCTGCAGGAGCATCAAGAAAGAGCATGTAAAAAAATGCCAGTCGGTTCCACCTTGGAGGGGGGTGGGGGGGGGGGCTAAAGATGAAATAGTAAAAAATGCGATGGAGCATCTCGTTGTGCACGAGAAATGACGTTGGAGCAAAGGGGCCGTGGAAAAACCATGAAGACTCCGCGCCTTCCCTTGCCATCTGAGACGGAAATCGACGCTGTGGAATCGCGAATACGAGCGGAAAAGTCAAAGAGAGAGAGAGAGAGAGAAAGATAGAAGAGAAACTGCGGTGAAAGATTCGAGATCACAAGAGAACTGCGAGAATGAAATTGGCCTTTACGTACGTATTATCCGACACAAAAGTACCGAACGCCGCTCACCCCAAGTGGAAGAGAAACCGAGAAACCCTTCGGGCTCCTTCAGGAAGCGCGAGGGGGGAGGGGGGAGGAGGTCTTAAGCCTCAAGGCAGAGAAATGCTTAAGGGTTGGTAAAAAACGGTTGACGTTAAAAAAAAAGATCGCGTACTCTCTCTGTGAGCGCGTTAATGTATTCCGATTGACGTTACCAAGGCTGAGTTTTGCAGTGAGCTATCAAACACGTCTCGCAGGACTGCGTAAAAGAAAAATCGCCTCCCGTTGACAGGCTAGTGAATCCAATTTTTATGCCTCGTTGGATTTTCTTTCGAATTTTCGCCCGAAGTTTTCAAAAGTGCAATAAGATAAATGTACCAGTGGCCGCGCAGTGTACCTAAGGAACCGTTCAGATTGCTATACAAATTTAGGACGTAGCCTCATGCGTTCTATTATAATGACTTCAAGTACCTTGAATATTATAATTTCGAGTTTCTAAAACACATGCAATGTTCATTAAAATATTGCGTAATTTATTACCTATACCGCGAGAAAGGTGGAAAGCTGGAATGTATCAGTGCCCGCACAGCGCTTATTCGCTATGTCCCAGTGGTCGGACACGAGAAGACCCAGCGTCCGCGCAATACGATATTCGAACACTAAAAGCCCGAGTTAATGAGCATCGATTCTCAAATCTCGGTAGTGTTAGCTCTTCGAAATCAATAGTGCATCGTAATAAAATGGATACCGATTAATTGAAAATACAAAATTTCAATTTGGTCAGGAAAGTCAAAAAGATTAAATTTTCACACCATGTCACCGGCCCGGGGCATGCCTTGTAAGTAACGACACCGATCGTGAAACAGCCGCATGCCATACTGTGCGGCAACCGGGCCTATCGAGCTACGTGCGTCTGTCAGTAGCATACCCCATATTGTATCGATTAGCCCATGAATTTTTTGTAATTGTTCACTCAACCTCAATTTGCTTGTACTGGAATTCAAAATTTAATCCGAGGACTGGGACGATTTTTCGAATAAAGTGAATCTCGTTGCACAACTTCGAAACTCACTGACGTCTAAACTATCAACTCTAGCTAAATACTTCGAAGGACTATTTTTATAGAAAGTTTAACATCCTACATCATTGTTCCCAAAAACATTTGCTCTGCGTTGCTTCGGTTCGACAGAATTTTTCGTGAAACGTAAAACGACAAAAAAAATCCCTCTATCTATTTTTTCAATTTTATTATTAACAAAAACCTGTGGTGTCACGCCGGGACGATTGTATCGTAAAATATACGAGAAGACGGAGGATCGAGTTTGAGAAAAATGGGGAGATATGAAGAAATCGTTACTGTGTTGTTTTTTTTTTCCTCCCGAGATTAGCCGGCTCATGAAGAGACGCGGAGAGTTCTCGTTTAATCGAGCAAAGCGAGATAGGTCTAGGGGCTAAGAATAAAGACTTTTGGTCTAGTGAGTTCGGAGCCGAGAGACAGAGAGAGAGAGAGAGAGAGAGAGAGAGAGAGAGAGAGAGAGAGAGAGATTCACCAGCTGAGCAAAGGGAGGCATCGTCTCCGTTTCTCTATGAATTTTAAAACGCTTTCGCGCAATTTTTCGAGCGAGTATCATGAAGAGGAGAGCGCACATTCGCCTCTTCTTTCCTCTCCTCGTTCCAAACTACCCCATAAATCACGAATTTTCGCGTTGCCATGCGGAGGCGACGGGAGGGAGATTCACAGGAAAGGGAGGAGAGAATAGCGGGAAATGGGAATGCAAGCTTGTAATATATATGTATATGTACGTAACTGGATACGGTAAAGTACGTTGTCCGCGCGGTAAAGAAACGAGCCCTAGGGAAAACTCTCGCTCCCTTTAACTCCCTCTCGTTCTCCCGGTAAAGTTTCGCCTCGAGCATTCTCCAGCGTGCACCATCGAGGTAAACACATTCGTACCTCAAGAGAGAGAAAGAGGGGGAGAGAGAGAGAGAGAGAGAGAGAGAGAGAGAGAGAGAGGGTTGTGCACTTTAGCCTGTCCGTCGCGTGGCCGCTTAGCGGTCGTACCCGAGTTTTCCCTCCACCCTCTTCGTCCCTCCAGCTTCATCTCACGAAAAACTCCCCGGAACGTCTCATCCAGGAAATAAAAACGAGAGAAAGCTGAAAAAATTCGGGGTTCACCGCGTAAGCGAGGCTAATCCCTCCTTCATCCACCCTTCATCTCCCTTCCTCTTCCTCTCTCGCTCTCTCTCTCTCTTCCTCTCTCTCTCCCTCTCTCTCTCTCTCTCTCTCTCTCGATATACCTTATATATTTTTTTTTCTACCCTCCAAATGGAACGGTCACGGAAGCCGGTGCGAGTACTCAGTGCAACTTTGCAAAGAGTCTCGATAAAATTGCTTTCCATCGATCGTTGAAAAAAAGCTCCCCTGAGCCAGGAAACTTTCCTCCTTCGCGGAGGGTGTGGGCAAGGAAAAAAAAGGATTAATGCGAGGCACTGAATGTTTTCGAATAATACGGAAAATTCCACGGAGACTCGAGCACTCGGTCGTTAGAATTTTTATCGAGGACTTCCTCAAAGTGTCAAGGGTGTTGATATGAATTAATTGAGAATTTTTCGAACTCGTCGCTTGCGCGTGAAAAAAATCCTGGAAATTTAGAGGCAAATGTAGTTTTTAACGATTCTCAGTTAATATGGATGCGACAAACGGTACATTTTACAAAATATATATTTACTTATTTGTATATATGGGGGGGGGGGGGGGGGGTTGAACTTTTTAATTAAAATTTCGGATACGCTTATTTTAAGATAAATTTCATTTTCATTTTGACACTTTAATTCATAGTTCATATGTTAGTCGCTGTCTTGTACAATTTCTCAAGGTCGAAAGAAATTGGTCGTAATTTTTTTCCAAGTAGTTCCAGGTATTAAGAATAATGTCAATTTTATTCAGATTTTTACGTTGCCTATTTTGGCTGGAAAAAAGTCGGGAACTTATCTTCCTTTTTTTTTTATCGTATAAAGGCATTGGACGCAAGTAAGCACCCTGATTTTTTATGCCGACGAAAATTAGTCATAATTTTTTTCCAAGTAATTTTAAATATTAAGAAAAATGTCACATTTATCCAGATTATTGAATGGTACATTTTGGTTGGAAATAAATCGAGAAATCATCCTTCCCTTCTGGCCCTTTTTTTCTTCGTATTTTATAAAGAATATCAGAATATTCGATATCCGATTTAATGGGAATCAACGGAGTGATATGGCTTCAATGGAATTTTGAGTTTGCAAAAAAAAAAAAACAATTTGTGCGAAGGCTATCAATATTTGTTTCTTCGCCGCATTTCCCAATAGCACGATGTTTGATGGTCGAAACGAGAGTAATTCAGCTTAGGACGCTCATTGTCATTCCCCAAATGAATGAGAAAAAAAAATCCTATCCTATCCCATTCTGGCGTCCTCTCACTCGGAGTGTTATCGAGTATGCACTCGAGTTCTCGAGGCGATTCCTCCGCGGCATTTTGCATCGACGAGGTTGCGCCGATGGCTTGGTGTAGAGGCAGATATACGACGACGGAGAGAGGCAGTAGCAGGATAAAACGCGATATTCCGAGAATCGTTGATGGTTGAACCTGTGGCGAATGGCTACAGAGAGTGCCATGAGAGGGTGGTTTACGCATGGAAGAAGGATGATGGGTTCTTACACGACCGTGTCGTAATGGTGGTAGTCGTGAAGAGCACACGCGAACTCACACAATCGTATCCGGGCTGTTGCGCGGATGAATAGATCGTGGATAGGATAGATCTTTCACGTTTCATGGACGTATAGTCGCTGAGGGGGTTGAATATTCATTTGCGTTACATATGGATCAGCTCTGAGCGATGCCCGGGGTTGTAGAAACGAGCTAAGAGCGAGCTAGGCTTCGACGACGAGTCCATAGAACTGGAAATTGCACGAGGATAGATGGAGAAAAGGAGGAGAGGGAGAGAGAGAGAAAGAGAGAGTAATGGAGAAAAGAGAAGAGAAGAGAGGGATGATAGCTGAAGGCGAGAAACGGAGAAACGAGGGGAATGAGCGCCGAGTTCGCAAGGGAGACTCTAGCGCGTATGCGTATGTACGTAAAAAAAAGATAAGCTCGAAAGGGGTTAGTATCGAAGGTACGAGAGTCTCTGGAATCTCATACAGCGATGAATAAGGATCGGATATTGCTTCGGGTAGAATCGTCCAGTCTCTTTATTTCTCTCCGATCACCCATAATCCTTCATTCAACTGATTATAATGCACGAATTGCTATATTTGTTGTTATTACTCCTTGAGATATCCGTAATATAGATATCTCACGATTTATCCTACCCCATGACATTCGTCTCCTCTTGCAATATCGTGTCTTCGACCGGTCATTATTTTCCGCATGGAGACAAATCTTTAGCACGAAGGGTAGAAAGGACGTGAGGGGCGGGCTGGGGGCAATCATTTGGCGAGGGATGAATCGTTGGGTTCAGGCCCGAAACGATAAGTAGAAGAGGGAGGAGAGAAATATCTGGGGAGGAAGGTTTGACGAGTTATTTCTCGAGATTATGAACGGGAAAGTCCATGCCCGGGCACTTGGATCATGATGGAGGGACAACGAGAAGACAGGGCTATGAAAAGGAGACAAGAGGAGGAGATTAAGGTTCATCCTACTCCCAGGAGAGAAGGAAGACGAGGGGGAGTCGACCAAGAAGAGGAAGAGGCGAAGTGAGAACAGAATGGAGAAGAAGACCAAACATGTGAATGAGAAAAGGAGGAAGATAAATAAGGAGGAGCGGATGGAGAAGATGTGATCAAAGTATCGCGATTCTGGTCACAGCGGGAGGGGCTGAGATTACGAGATAACGAACGGGAAAGTCCATCCTCTGATTCGTGGATGATGATGGAGGGATGCCAAGAGAACAGGGCTCTAAAAAGAGGACAGGAGGAGAAGATTAAGGTTCAACTTACTTCCAGGTGGAGAGAAACAAGAAGGAGTTGACAGAGAAGAGGAAGAGGCGAAGTAAGAACAGAATGGAGAAGAGATTGAGAGGAAGAAGAAGACAAGTAGGGAGGAGTGGATGGAGGAGATGTGATGAAAGTATCGGGCTTCTGGTTACAACGGGAGGGGTTGAAATTACGAGATTATAAACGGGAGAGTCAGGTATTCATGTTCTGATTCACGGAAGACGATGGAGGGACAACGAGAAGACAGGGCTATGGGAAGGAGACAAGAACAGGAGGTTATGGTCAAACATACTTCCGGGAGAAAAGAAAAGAGTCAACCAAAAAGAGGAAGAAGCACAGTAAAGAGAGGACGAAGAAGAAGAAAGAAGAGAACAAGAGAGAGAGAGGAAGACGAATAAGGAGGAGTGGATGGAGGAGTTGTGATGGAAGTGTCAGCACCTCTATCCGGAGTTGTCAGGAAAACCTAAATACTCAAAATCATACGATTTACCTAAAGACCCCGTAAAGAAACTCGAGAAGTTTAAAAAAGGTTGCCTGCGTCGCACACGCATTATCGATGGTCCATTCGACCCGAATGCCGCGAGGGAGAGGAAAAATTTTAGGAAAGATTGTCTTGGATGAATTTTCTTCATGCTTGAACTGGACCAGTATAACGCACGTCATCATGGCATTCGCTACAACGATTCATTTCAAACCTCCCGGCCATTCGGAACGAACGAGCCTCACCCTCCTGCCCCTCCATGCCTAGTCCTTTGCCTCGGTCAAATAAAAGATGAACCCTTTTCGCTTAGCGGCCATTTCGTTCATTTCCGGCTTCGGAGAAGCGGACAATTGAAACGACGGACAGAGGAGGACAGTGGAAGAACTGGGAAGCTGATTGGAAGGGAGGAAAAGGAGCTCGGAGCGATCCATTTGCCAGTTGCCTGTCGTCGTCGTCGTTGTCCTTCGTCATTTTGTGGGACGGGAGCTTTCACTGCCGTCGCTTCGATTCCCTCATCCGCACAGCTTTTCTCATCAGCCTTTCTCGCTCTTTCTTCACTCTCCGTCCCTTCCTCTCCCTTCGCTCTTACCGCACCTTCACCACGGACTAAAGCCCATTGTATGTCCTCACTCGGTCCCTGTACTCCCTTCTCTTCTACTCCTACTTCTCCCTTCTCTTCTTCTCCTTTCCCTCTGGAATCACCTAGAGCTTACCACTTGCTCCTCCACCATACAGTAAATCATAGTTTATACAGCTAGAGAGAGATGAAGATACACACACAGAAAGAGAGAAAGAGAGAGAGAGAGAGAAGCTCTTACCAGTCCACTCGTCGGTTTACATTAATACCCTCTCTCTGTTGAAGAGTTGCCCGCTCATCCTCGCATTTCAAGCGGCCATTAAGCTACTGTAATTATCGCTTTTCGATTCCAATTTGATTCATAAAAGCCAACCATCCCTCCCCGATATCCTGACTACGAGTCTCTACCAATAAGAACCGTGAGAATATCGTAGCCTCGGGCAGTATCTTTTTCAGCTGAAAAAAATATGTTTCACATCTGTTCCAAGCTATCGAAGAGCTATGGAAAATAAAGAGAATGATATAAAAAGTACGTATATATGTGAATCTGAATATTTATTTGGTTGAGAGTCAGAGTACATCACGATGAAACAAAAAAAAAGTGCTATTCAAAACGTTCGCTTATCCTTCTCTGATGAGCATAACGATTTTTTATATTTTTTTCTAAAAAATAATGGCACATTGCAACTGATGTAAGAATATTTTTGAAATATACACGAAATATTAAATTACTTTTTCTCGATTTTCATTCAACCGAATTTTTTATTGAGTGACGAGCTTTTCAAGGAACAACACGAAAGAGCCAGCTCCCTCTGATTTCAACAATTTTTAACATCTTTAGCTAATAAATTGAAGGCAGTAGGATAATAGTAGGATAAATTTACTTGCCAAATATGAAAATGATCTACCGGATTGTTCTCGTACAATAAATGCATAAAGTTGCCTATTTTTTTTTTTTTTTTTTTACAACCATCGAGGTAAAAATTAGCTCTGTAAATGAAGTTCGATCAGCTCCTTCTAGTACCCACAACTTTCAATATCTTTAGCTAATAATCTAGACATAGGCGGAGGATACTAGGATAAATATACCTGCCAAATGTGTAAATAATACACCGGATAATTTTAGTAGAATAAATCCGTAAGGTTGCCGAATTTGTGTTTACGGCGAACGAGGTAGGATTAAGCTTTGCGAGTGACGTTAGGTCAGCTGCTTCTAGTCTTTATAATTTTCAAAATATCGAGCTGATAATTTAGAGATAGTAGGAGGATTGTAGGATAAATACGGCTGCCAAATATCAAAGTAATCCACCCAATCGTTGTCGTGAAATAAATTCGTAAATATGCCGAATTATTTTTTTTTTTAGCCATTGAGGTAGAAATAAGCACCGTGAATAATTCTTATAGACGTTCTTACAATTTTTCGAGTCAACTAAATGCATTTTAAGCTCAACCACGAAGAAATAATGGAGGTGAATTCACTGGTAAAATTATCCAAAACAGTTCTATGCAGCTTTCATTGCTGTCTATACGGTCCTCGATACCATCAGCGTTGCCGATACAATTTGACCGATGTTCGGCTAACCGAAATACGTTGAAAATTTCACGCTCGAATAATTGAGTTTTACCGTATAAAAGAGCTGATGGGGAAAGAGTAGAGAGGAGAGACGGAGAGAGAGAGAGAGAGAGAGAGAGAGAGAGAGAGAGAGAGAGAGAGAGAGAGATAGAGATAACGTTCGCGTTGGTTAACGAGCGTAATTGCAGCGTCAGCGGCCAATCGAGCGTCCCGGCGATCCCGATGCACGACACTATCTCTCTCCCTTGTATGGGAGGATGGTGGGCGAGGATAAAGCGCGTTTTATCGGCCGTGACAAGCCCGCGTAGCCACGAACCACTCACCATTTTAACACACCAATACACGCACGCACATAAAATCGTCGGCTCATTGTGTATGAGAATTTTCTCGGGCCGTATTCATTTAGTACTATACACGATGGAATTAGTATTGGCCACACGGTTACGTTACCGGAAAAAGCTGCATGGAGATGGTAGAGCGAAAATTCTCCAGCATCCTCGTTCCTGGTCCTCTTTCTCCCTCCCTCTCTCACTCTCTCTCCCTCTCTCTCTCTCTCTCTCTCTCCCTCTCTCTCTCTCTTTCGCTCCCTCGCTCTCTCTTTCTCCCTCGTTTTTTCTCGCGAAGATTACAGTCAAATTTATGGCTTGACGAAAACAAAAAACCGTAGCTTGATTCCCCCGATTATCCCAGAGTCGTATTTCGCACTTCGCGAAAACGGCGTGAAAGATGCCATCGAGTGGTAAACGACGAACTCTTCATGAGCTCTACCGTGAGAAAATTATTCGAGAGAGTCGCTTTCTGGTAGAGTTATCCCTTGGGAGAGTTGTTCCTGCAGGGATATTATACGGTACAGTTTTTGTTCGGTAAAGCTGTTTAGTGGGAAAATTATTTCAGCAGAGTCGTTTCTGGTAATTTTTATCCTTTGGGAGACTTTTTCCTGCAAGGTACACAGATGTTTCGGGAGAGCTGTACTGTGGAAAAATTATTTCGGGACAGTTGTTGTCCGGTAGGTTTTTATTTTCCTGAATTTTTTCTTGGAGAGCTTTTTTTTTGGTGTACAGTTAATCCATTAATCATTTTCCTACTGGATCTCCGAGAAATTTTTTCTTTCATTGTCAATTCCGGAAGCACGAAACGATTGCTTAATTCTCGCATCAGCTTCAAGACACCAGGTGGCCGAGTTTTCCGCAAAATTATTCACACGTGTCCGCGAGTTTCATTTCCTCGCGGTGTAAACGATACGGACTTGATGAGATATGAGAACGTTTATCCAAGGTCCTATTATCTCTATCTTTTCTTCTTTCTTGGACTTTGCGGCAGAACATTTGCCTTTCCACCCTCATTTCATATCTGTCTCACACTCCCTATCGCTTTTTTCTTCTCTCTCTCTCTCTCTCTCTCTCTCTTTCTTTCTCTCTCTCTCTCTCTCTCTCTCTCTTTCTTTCTCTCTCTCTCTCTCTCTCTCTCTCTCAGACACTATTATTTTTATTTTTTTCATCTTTAAAGCACCTCGTAATGCGCTATTTAAATGTACTCTCTGTGTTTGCAATGCCCCGCTCTTTCGCCACTGTTTTCTCGTGGCAAAACAGAATTCCGCCAGAGGGTGAAGGGCAAGGAGCGGGTGAAACAGCATCGCGGATAAGCGAGGAGAACGAGGCCAAGCTCTCTGCAAGAGAAGGAAGGAGAAGCGGTGAAAAAAATTCAGAGAATATCTCTCCCTCTCCCCCTCTCCCCCTCTCTCTCTCTCTCTCTCTCTCACTTTCTCTCTCTCTCTCTCTCTCTTTCTCTCTATCTCTTTTCTACTCGTTCTATCATTCGCTAGCTTTTCTCCGGGGGTTTTTTTTTTCATCCCCTACAAGGCCGCAACCGGAGCCACCCCGGCGCGACACCGACGAAACTTCGCGGGATAGGGGAGAGAAGCGTGCACAAAAAAAGGGATAGCATAGCGAGAAAGACGGAGAAAGATATTCCGGCGAGGAAAACCGGAAGCTCGCGCGAGAACCTTCCAGTGAATCCTCATTCTCCACTCATTCCTTTTTTTTTTCCTCTTCCAGGACGCCTCGGAACACTTTCCATCGAATTTATCTTTACTTCCCAGACACCCGCTACTTGGTTTTTTTCTCTTCCCCTTCATCCTCTATGGTGTATAAACGCGTATTTGATAATACACCTACGTACGCGAATGATGCCGCGACTGATTGCTATTTCATGGGGGATGACTGCAGTAAAATTCGTTTTAAGCAAAAATTTCTTCTCGCTAGTTTGATGGATCAATGGATTTTCCGATTGCAGAATGTCGTTGATAATACCGAGCTATTGGAAACAAAATAATCGTGGGCTTTGGATGATTCTCATGCGAACTAAGGATCGAGAATTGGTAATTAATGTTTCAGAACGATTTTACGCGTCAGGAAAATTTCTGTGATCATATGAAAATTAATGAGAATCCTTCAAACGGATGTTCGAATTTTTTTTACGTAAAAGTTGAATAAATGTTTTTTTTCTGTTCCAATCAATTGTATTGCAGAGTGCACTAATTTAATTGCAGATAAGACTAAATATGCCTAGCTTGGATTGAATAAAAGAAAAAAAAAAAACACCTGGAGTTTTTCATTTATCAAATCAGTTATTATAGTAGTAGTAGTAAGTTTTACTTGCATAGCCTTTTCGGCTTTTTACAACACTTTCATACACTCTATCACTCTTACACTGGGCCCACTATTTTAGTTTTTCTGTTCATTTACGGAACTATTTTTCTCCCTCGATTTTTGCAACCTCATTGCTATTGGCCCAGTGTATTTGTGAGAACCTACAATTTTTAAGGTGGGTTTCGAACCACCGAGCTCGCAGAAAAAGCATCTGGAAAAATCCATTGGTGCCGGCCGCGGGATCGAACCCTGGCCGCCTGCGTGGCAGCCCAGAGTCGGACCAACTGGGCCACTGCTCGCTCTAATCAGTTATTATATTTTCAATTGTATAAAAATATTTAGATCCTTTGTTTAGAGTGACTAGAATATTCACGAATCAATTTAGATTTTTCAAGTCTATGATTGAGCGACAGAAAAAAATATTAAATATAATTCGGTAAAATGTACTTTTCTCCGAAAATGACTCAACTACAGCGAAAACAGTTCACTTTTTTATTTAATAAGTATACACATCGATGGACTAATGACAAAGGGGCGTATCGGTTATAGGCCCCTATGGAATTTAACCATCGACATATACATACGTATAGGAAGGTAACAGTCTGAGTGTTCCGAGCATTTTTCACAATTTTTAAGATCGTCAATTTTTCTTCTGCGACGCTCCAGTTTCAAGTGCAAAAATCTCAATCAATTCACGGACATTCAAGACACTCCAATGAGCGGTAAAAAAATTTCCATCAATTTCTGTTTCCCAAAATATCTAATTTAGATCTGCGTGATAAGTTTTTCGATCAAATTTGATCAACGTACATCGAAATTTTGAAAAGCGTAGATCTACCCAGATCTCCGTATATAACGGTAGATTTACGTATATTCAAGTCGAACTAATATTATGTTGGAAAACTTTTGCACATTAAATCTCAGCTTATCTACATAAAGTTTCAGTAGATTTACTTGAATCTTAATTTAGATCTAACCGAGATCTAGGTAGATCTTATTGGGATCTGGGTAGATCAAATTAAAATATAGGTAGTTAGATGATTTTCCAAAATTTAAATCTACGTAGATCAAAAAAATAACTAAGTATATCTAATTTAGATCTCCGTAATTATTTTTTTGATCAAATTCGATCTACGCAGATCCAAATTTTGGAAAGTCGTAGATCTACGTAATTGTAGATTTACGGACATTCGCATCGACCTAGTATTTTATCTTCGAACACTTATGCTTTATGGATCTACATTTATATCCATGAATTTATTTAGATCTAAGTAGACATACCGGAGATCTAGGTAGATCTAATTGAGATCTAGCCAAATCTACGAATTCCCATTACTTACACATACGTAGACCTAAAAAATTACTACGTATGTCTAAATAAGATCTACGTAATATTTTTTTAATCAAATTTGACCTACGCAAATCCAAATTTTTTAAAATCATAGATCTGCCTAGATCGACGTCACGGTAGATTTACGTACGTACGAACCAACCTTATATTACCTTCGAACGCTCATGCTTTTTAGACCTCCATTTATCTACATAAATATCAGTCGATTTACAATACTTAGATCTGGGTAGATCTAATTGACATCTTGGTCGATCTAATTGAGATCTTGGTAGATCTAATTGAGATATTGGTAGATCTAATTGAAATCTAGGTATATCTACGATTTCCCATAACTTATATTTACATAGGTCTAACAAATAACTACGATCATTTAATTTAGATCTACGTGAATATAAAATTTTGAAAATCGTACACCTACCTATATAGATCTACATAATGGCAGATATGCGTACATTCGAGTTAACCTAATGTTAACTTCAAACACTTTTGCTTATCAGATCTCCGTTTATCAACTTCAATCTCAGTGGATTTATTGAGATCTAAGTGCATCCAACCGAGATCTAAGTGCATCCAACCAAGATCTAGGTAGGTCCAAATAAGATCTAGGTAGATCCAATTGAGATCTGAGTGGATGTAATTGAAATCTAGGTAAATCTACGGTTTCGCGTAGGTTAAATCTACGAAATCGATGCTTGACACCTCCATCTTTGGAGGGCGGTTTCACCCTCTTAAAGTGTTTTATGGCCGATAAAAAAAATATAGGTGTCGCTGATAGTTTTCGATGCACTACCTACATATATGAATTAGATAAAAATCGGAGAGATCGACCTGGGATACCTTCCTTGTCAGATCTGTGTATTTCTTTTTCTGATCGAATTTGATCTACGTAGATATAAATTATGAACAATCGTAGATCTACCTAGATTTACACGAGATTAATTTCCGTACATTCGAGTCAATCCAATATTACGTTCGAAAACTTTGGCTCGCCAGAACTCCGTTTGTCTATGCTTCAATCTTATTAGATTTACCTAGATCTGAGTAGATCCAAAGAAAATATATGCCGATCGAATTGAGGAAGCACACGTTAATCTATGATTATCTAAAATCTCGATCTACGTAAATCTAAAAAGTAACTACGTGAATGCAGATTTGATCTACGTAGATCTAATAGCATATTATGCACCCCAGGGAAGAAAGTAGGCGTTTTTTGTCGAGCACCGACGTTTGCAGAACGAGACGCCTACTTTCTTCCCGCGGTGCATACGATATTTTTCGTAACACGTGCACGGAAAGTGGGTCTTTTTTGTCTTTATTTCGGACCGAAAAATGAGTCTTTTTGAGCCAGGATTCATTTGGTTAATTTTTTTGTCCTAGGACAAAAATTAACGAATTGAATCCTGACTCAAAAAGAATTATTTTCTGTTCCGAAATGGGACGAAAAAGAAACACTTTCCGTGCACTTGTTACAAAAAGTATAGTATGCATCGCTGACAGATCGACAGTAATTTTTGACTCGGTTGAAGTTGGCTGAACTCAACTTCACCCTGGTAAAAAATCACTGTCGTTCCGTCCTTGCAGCATAATGTACTATATTTTCCTCCGGGAGGGCACTTAACTCTCATCGAACACAATATTTTTCTGAATTAATGGTAATTTTTTCATCGATAAAGTGCAAGTCCGAAAAATCTCCTTTAAATCACGGACATTCACGATACTCCAATGAAGTTTTGCAAAAAAACTTCGAAAATTTTCCGATCCTTCAAAGTAGCCTGAAAGAGGATTCAACGATGGTAGACTTTCTTCATAGACGACTTCAGCCCTTCAAATGGGTTTGAAAAAAAAACCAAACAGAACAAAATAACACAAACTTAATAATACATACGCAAGGATCAATCTGATACGTAAAAGGGTGGGGAAAATTTACATTTTTATTCCCGGATGAATTCAGAGACGAGTAAAATTTCAAGCACACGCGCGCGAATATTTGTGTGTGTGCGTGTGTGTGTGGCGTGGCTTTTGCGGGCTGGAGATGGGAGCTTGCGACAGTTTTTAGCTCTCACTGTCTCGACGCTTGAGTAGAGAAAACATATCGTTCCCGAACTGTCGTTGAATTTTCGTTCGAGCGAGAAGCAAGGATAGGTAGATCTACACACACACACACACACACACACACACACACACACACACACACACACACACACACACACACAAACACACACACACAAACAAACAACCACACATACACAAAAAAAAACACCCACGTATCGTTCCTTTCCCGTTGAGATTGCGTTTCCTGCTACACGCTGTCTGCTTCCTCTTTTTATACCCCTTCGTTCCACCGGCAGCAAAACCATCCCTTATTTTTCTTCTCAAGTCCGCCATGCGAGAGAAAACGAGGTTGCGAGAGAACAAAGTCTCTCTTCTCTCTTCTCTCTCTCTCTCTCTCTCTCTCTCTCTCTCTCTCTCTCTCTCTCTCTCTCTCTCTCTCTCTCGCGTGTGTCCTTTCTTCCGTGTGCTCGAGCGAAACGCCGCCGTTGGTTTCGCCCGTTAAATGCATTCCGAATGCATTATACGCAGTAACAAATCACCGCAGTTCACGTAGTCGTAGATCAATAATTTCATAGCTATGTGAGAGCGTGCATGGAAAATTGTGAATCGCGCTCTTTGCGAGATTTTCCATATTTTCATTTTTCGGTTATTTTTTTTTTTTTTACTTTTCGTGTCTAATATGCGCCGGTACGAGTTTCGACGCATGAGAGGAAAACGTGAGTTTCGTTGAGTCATCTTATTCAGGAGAACCAAACAGGAAAAAATATACAGCTGATTGAATGGGTCAGTGACGCAGGTCGCTTATTATCAGATTTATACCATACTGACTCCAAAACTCGGACGTTGTTCATAACATCTGGTGTTGATTTATCAGCCAAAGAAATAATGGCAGAGGCTTCAATATAGGAGAGTTTTTGTTCGGTAATAATTTGGAAGAGCGGTTAAGCTCAGCGAAATCACTTGAAAAAATCTTTACTGGTCTGAAAAACGACAAAACTGACTACAAAAAATTGCCGTTCAACTCGAAGAGTCTGCCTTACTTCTGTCGACAGAATCAGCCAACGACCATAGCTCCCAGGTTTGGCAGACAACAGTCGTACTACAATCAGCACGATATACGCAGGAGTTCGAAACCACAGGGGTGCGGGGGAGGGAGGCAACGATACAACATCAATTCCAAAACAGGACAATCATGACAGAGTTATCGCAGAAAATAGTAATCCCGAACGTAAGTTTTTCAGCAGGAAGACTAAAGGTTTTCGAATCAACATGGGAAGCGATTTCCAATGTTACCAGTTCAAAGAAATCCACCTGCTGAGCAAAGTTGGTCTCTCAATGAAGGACACAATTTTATAATCTCTATTAAAAAATTGTTAGATTTAGGAGCCATTACTCAATGCAACTCAAATCCTATACGATTTTCATCAAGTATATTTCTTGTCCCAAAACAAGAAGGCTCGTATAGGTTTATACTTGACCTAAAGAAACTGAGCAAGCTCGTTACGACTCGGCATTTTTAAATGGGAGATTTTAGAACTGCTAAGAGGCTCGTATCTTATAAATGCTATATGCGTACGATAGACCTACGGGATGCCTATTCTTCCTTTTTCAATCCACCCAGATTACAGGAAATTTTTGAGATTTATCTTTGATAATCAGATATACGAGTTCACCTGTTTACCCTTTAACCTTTCTACAGCGCCCTAAGTATTTACAAAAATACTAAAACCGGTTGTTAATGATTTAAGGGAAAGAGTGCTTATGTCAGTTGCGTACATTGATGATTTTTCGTTGATATGTAACACTCATCAGTCCTATTAAAACAATCTGTTTCAAACTGTAGATTTACTATTCAAGCTAGGGTTCCTAATTAACGAAGAGAAAAGTCAGCTGATTCCTTTTAACAGTAAAAAAAATCCTGAGATTTATTTTCGACTCCGATAACATAACTATTGAAATAACTGCAGTTAACGGTATTAAATTAAACAATATAAAAATACTTACTGACATGATTGAAATAAGAATTATCGATAGGATGAAGAAGACATCTCGTCTTAACGGAGTACAACCAGTACTGAAACTATCAAACTGACGAAAATAAAAATTTCTGTGGCGCATCTGTTTTCAAAACCTATTTCTCAAAAATTAAGAATATCCAAGCTATATAGTATCGGAAAATTATTTATCAACACTAGAAAACCGCACAATACAGCGGGAAGGGTAGGGTGACTGAACCAGTGAATGAACGCATAAGCCGTTTTTCTATTTCGATAAAGCCGTATAATTCAACTTATTACGAATTTCTTTATGAGATAATTAGATCTTATAGAACAATGTTCACAGAATATTAAAAAAAATATTTGAAGTGCCCTGTTCGCAAGGATTTTGTATGAAAAAATTATAATGAACGAAATTACCAATTCCCCAGTGAATGAACAGAAATTCCAATGAATGAACTCTCAGTATCTTTCCAGTGAATGAACGTACAATAGAACTACTAATATTATATCATACTCGTGCGTTTTGAGGTTATGAAAAGCCTTTTCAACGCTCGTTCAATCACTGAAAATAGGTTAGAAAGCTGGACCAGTGAATAAACGGCCATATATCGCAAACAATATTGGGTTTTTGACCAAAAATCCATTAATATAATTGAAGCTTAGCAATGTATAACGTTGAAAAAATTATTACATATCTTTTAAAAAGATTTATCCAGGTGATATGGAATATTCCGGTATTCGATGCACAGTCAGATGGTTATAACAACATGGCTGTCTCTTATGAATATGCGCCCCAAGTACGAAAAAAAATCCATAGCATCGAAAATCTTTCACAGCGTCAAATAATATCACTACTGGATGTTTTCTCAGAATTTTCACTTCATTATAAATACAAAATTCTTCATAATAATAAAATAATATCTCTGCCGTTTAATTAAAATACTAATCCTGTTCATTCACTGGTAGGTGTTCATTCACTGGTTCAGTCACCCTATAATACTGTAATACTGAATACTGTATTAGGAAAAAGCGGTTTAGATACAAGTGTCTTCAAGGCACATAGCACAAGGCATGCTTCCACATCTGCCGCATATAGAAGAGGTCTGGATTTAACGGAAATCAAGAAAATTGTAGGATAGACTAAAAAAATCGGAGGTTTTTGCTAAGTTTTATAATAGTGTGACGATCCCGCATTACATACAAGTATACAAAACGAATGAGATAAATTAATCGGTGTCCGTAGCGCAGGGGTTGACGCTCCCGCTTGCAAGCCGAAGAGTCCCGGGTTCAAATCCACGGGTGGCAAACTTGATTCTTTTTCTCTCGTCGTCTTGGTTCGTCACCACTCATCAACCCCGTTCGACCATCATAATGGACCAATTACAGAAGCGTGTTTATTTGCCAGATCCATACTTTCTGATAAACTTTCGTTACGTGCAAGGATTTATGTCTAAGTATCATTAATATATTCTGATTAGTTTTAAGAATATTTATAACAGATATTAAAATACGTAAGTTCATGTTCTCACGACCATCGTCGTAAGATGCTTTAAACATTTAGCTGATGATCTAGACGGACGGGGCGGAAAATATAATTAAATAATCAAACGAACTTACCTGTGAAGTTCGATCATAATTATATGACCGCCCCGTCCAACTAGATCACTCCTTTAAAGAATGAAGTCAGCAGCCAATGCTACCGCATTATGTGGCGATTGCGATTGTATTTCGCGTTATTAATTTCAAAAGTGGTGGCACGTAGCCCATGAGATGGGTAACTACCTAATGATCTAGTCGTATAATTATAATCAAACTTTACAGGTAAGTTCGTTTGATCATTTAATTATTCGTAATAATCGAATGTTTCGAATAATTGCAACTATTTAAATAGTCAGAACTTTTCGAATTAATTGAATTATTCGTGTTATCCAAATTATTCCAACTGTTATAATTATTCGTATTCTTCGAATTATTCGAATTATTCAGACTATTCAAATTATTCGAACGATTCGAATTAATTGAATCGTTAGAACTGCTCTACTTATTGGAACTATTTGAGTTAATTTAATTATTCATGTTACTCGATTTATTCGTACTCCGTGAGTTATTCGACGCATTCAAATTATTGGAACTATTTGAGTTGATTCAATTATTGTTGTTATTATAATTGTTCATACGATTTAATGTATTCGTATCATTCGGGCGAATTAAATTATTGAAATTTTTCAAAGTATCCCAATCGATAGAACCATTTAAATTATTCCAACTATAAAATTATTAAAACAATTGAATTTATTCAAACTATTTGAATTTATCGAGTATTTGAATTTTTCTAATTAGTCGAACCATTCGAATAGTCCAATAATAATTGTTATTATAATAGCAATAATCAGCAATAATTCGACTAATCTGTACAAATTGAATATGTTTTATAATTCAAACAATTCGAACATTCAATAGCGGTATCAATATGTTCCAGGGCATTTTTTGACAGTTATCATACATAATTCGATAATCTATTTGGATTTATCTGATTACACCTAATTACACAATATATAAAAAATACATAAATAAAATGTATTTTTCTTGCGGCTTATTGCTGATCGCGGATATTTTGAGCGAGATACTTCAATTGTCAGATATTTTCATGGAGATACAGCCATTATCGCTTGATAGCACGAAATTCTCGTGTAAAATTTTTCCGTTGACGCAAAGCCTGAAAATTTCTACGCGTCCGTAATTGTAATATCCGCGTCTGATTGGAAATACTTGTACAGTATCGAACGTGAATGAATTTACCGATTTGTCATGCATTTGTAGATAATTAAAAAAAAGTATCGAACAAGCGTATGTACAGAATTACGAAGAAGCTCATCGATGAACTTTTTCACGCTGCCATAGCTCTTTCTCGTCACGTATATGTTATAGCGCAGCGTCGAATCTCTCATGCCCTGCTGAGCGTTTATACTAAAGCTCGTGAACATCGGACGTAATTATTCGTCGCATCAGCCACGCTATTTCCGGATGTCGTGTCGAATGAAAGCTCGCTGGTTTTCCCAATGATCTCTCTCTCTCTCTCACTCTCTCTATCTCTCTCTCTCTCTCTCTCTCTCTCTCTCTCTCTCTCTCTCCCTCTTTCTCTCTCTGCGTATCTACCTCATCAATGCCAGTCATCGATTCACATCGAAACAATGCCTACCAAGCAAATATTATTCCGATTAACGCTTCAGCTTGCGAGAAGAACCAACGAACGAATGGTGAATTATGCTGGACAAAATCAACACGTACAAAAAAAAACCATATCCACACAGATGCCTTTTCGTCTATGTATTCCCCATGTGCGCAGAGTCCAAACTCGTCGGATAATTCGGCTGGTAAATTTCAGAGCGAATAGCTGAATGAATATTTGAAAGAATCATTTTTGGTTTTTAAAGACGGCAGATCGATTTTCGAGCTCTTGTCAAACGTTCGTCCAAGGTGAATTTATAACGCTAATACGATCCTGACGATGATTACTGAGATAAGACGAGGTTTGTAGATTGTTTTTAAAAAACTATTATGACTCAAATAAAATTGCTAACAGTTTCAAACAGTTTTTTTTTTCACAATCCCTGCTGGCTTGGAATCGAATTCGTTCATGTCACAATCTCCAAAATCCATCATCACAGTCGTGATACTTTGCCCGCATACAATTTTTATGAATTCTACTGCTGTCAATAGTGAAATCTCGAGGGAGAAAGAAAAGGTAATACCGAAGAGGGAGAGAGAGAAGGATAGAAAGGAAACCAGGAAATAGGATCAAGAGGAAAGACGATGGGAAAAGGAAGTAGGTTGGCCGCTTGAAAACAATCGTGCTTGGCGAAGCATGTAAGCGAGATCGAGTAAGGACTCTTTCTCTCGTCTCATACGTCACAAAGGCCCTCCAAAGGCATCCTTTCAAATAGCTCGAAATAAAAAAAAAAAGGCACGAAAAGAAAATCGCCGGGGCATGTAGCGCGGAGAAAGATGGAAAAGAGTGATTTTGGCAAGCTCGACTGTGCCATAGTCTGCTGGTACGAGAATGAAAGAAAAAGAGAAAGAGAGAGAGAGAGAGAGAGAGAGAGAGAGAGAGAGAGAGAGAGAGAGAGAGAGAGAGAGAGAGAGAGAGAGAGAGAGAGAGAGAGATAGAGTGAGCCAGCATCACCGATTTTCCTGGTGGATTTCGCCGGAAAGGAATTTTCGTGGACCTTTGAAGGAGCATTCGCAACATTGTTGGAACAACCTCCGGCTCTCCACACCCTTGAAGAAACCGAATTGAGGGTTTGTACGAAAAAAAAATCTTAGCCGAACTCCGGCTTCAAACGACTGATGAGTCAGAACGAATTGAAATTGCTGATTATTGTTGACGATCGTGGATTCGCTATTTTACAAAATTTAACACATTACGGTTGAGAGCTATCGTTCACTTTTATCAACATATCCGATCATTAATTTGCCAGTACTGAAAGATTCGTAGAATTCATTCAAAGTTTCACAAAGATTTTTCAAAAAAATGAGATCTAATTTACAGCCTACATGGCTTATAGGTACTGATTTCTTTTTCACCCCACTATCATTTTGTAACACGAATAGACTTATTGGGTACAGTGCAAGCCAAGTGGACTGACGTCAGCAGATTCATTAGGACCAGAATAGATAAATCAGTATGAAACATATCTTTGATCCTTGAGACTATCAAGAATGATCATCGCAAGCGGCAATGAGGAGTTTGTCTTTTTTGGACTATCATCGTCCCAAGCATTCTGCACGTGAAAGCATAAAGGGCACTCTACGATGGAACTGAGTCGACGGGTCGTTGTTATTTACATTAAAAAATTTTAACACTAGAACGATCAATGATGTTACTTGGCTTCGTGCGCATACGCAATAGAGAAGATACTAAAAATTTCAAGTTGTGCCAACTCGGTAAGATCTATCGCATTGGAACGTCAGAAGAACCTTTTACACACTCCGCCAGGCTTATATTAGGAATCAGGACTCTATCAGGAAACCATTGGGACTTTATTAGAATCTGCATGGGAACCCCATCAGGGCATTATCAAGGCCTCCAGCTAGTGAGGCATCAAGCTGGTTGAGCAACAGCAGGCTCGCTTTTTGGGATCACCGAGTACCAGAACCCCAGTAGCATCTTTTCCAGACTCCACTGGGATCACCATTGGAATTTTACCGGAATCCCTGTGAGCACCTCATCAAGAACCCCAGCTAGCGGAGCATCAAGCTGGATGATGGAAAACCATAACAGGCTAGCTTCCTGGGAAAACTGAGTATCAGAACCTCGGTAGCGCCTTTTTCAGGCTCCACCATGATAATATCAGGGAGCAGGACCCTATGGGAACACCATTGAAACTTTATCGGAATCCCCGAGCACCTTATCCGGGCATCATCGAGGCAACCAGCTGGTGAGACCGAGTGTAACGTCCGAGAATCTTACACCCAGGCCCAGGTATGACAGAACACAGCAAAGTGGAATAAGCCTAGAGGACATGGAGCAACAGCATCAAGCTGGATGATGGCAGACCGCAGCGGGCTAGATCCCGGGAAACACACACTGCCAGAATTATCCAGCCTGTCGTGAGGTCATAAATAATGTGTCCGGTGAGGAAGGAAAGCGAGAGAGAGAGAGAGACCAGAGAGACGAGTTGTCCAGGACAACGGTAGAGAACGGATGGTATGACGCGCGTTGCGAAACATGTGGTGCACACACACACACACACACGTGCGCACACACGCGCATATACACACTGTAATATTAGATGACCAGAGTACAAGCATCGCTATTCAATTCTCGGCGTGTACGCCAACCTCTCGATCTCTCTCCCCCTCTCTCTCTCTCTCTCTCTCTCCCTCTCTCTTTCATTCCTGTTCTGCAGTGGCAAGCAACCCTGAACCGTCATACTGCATCTCGTTTCTCGTACATGGGTAGAACGTTCAGAGATATAGCTCGGGTCATATGGAACCGAGTTCAAAAGTACGGAAGCTTCTCTTAAACATTCACTATCAATGCATCTCTTCGCTTTTACACAAGTTATCCTTAGATTCATTCGAAACAAGATCCTCTAATTTAGAATGTGTCTCACAGTCATCCCCGAAATATTTCATTAAAGTCTTTTCCTACTTCGGAAACCATCGAACGCGATGACTCCGCAAAGTTATTTTCGAACAATGGGTCAGTTTCAATAAAAACGTACAACTTCATCTGTTCTCTCATATATTAGCTGATTCAGGTCGTAGAGAAGGAAAATATGAAAATCTTGAAATTGCGCCTATTTGGATGGAATAGCGTGAAGAATAAATGGAGAGGAGGAGGCAAAAACAAACGGAATCTCAATACGTCATTTTTCGCTCGCTAGTCCGGCCACTTTACTTTTCCATTATCGTGATAAATTCGAATCCCAGAAAAAATTTCTTATCCGATATGAAACTCTCGCCGTCAAGTTTCATATTCCAGCATCGGGGAGGGTTTTTTGTATGGCCTTCGTGTTGCGAGATCGAGGAACGAGGCTTTTCCGAAGTAGTCACGACGTCGTGGCGTCGGTTCAATCCAAAACTTACACACGTATCGCGGGCCACAAGCCACGCGTGATCTTCGGCCGAGTCGAGCTGACGCGACGGAATTGCACCAGCCAATCGGATAAGTGCATTCCTATAGAAGAGACAGTGGATGATTGTAAGAGAGAGAGTGAGAGAGAGAGAGAGAGAGAGTCTCGAGAGATGTCTCTCGTCCAATCAGATATGAGCCTTTGACGTTTCTCATACCCTATCGCGCCCAATCTTTGCAGCCTGTCTCAACATTTTCTACCTCTGTTTCTGTGCCAGTTTAACCGGAGGCCTCTCTACCACTCTCTACGGTAAACTGCACTCCCCGGAGGTTCGAACGAAGCAGACGACTCCCGGAGACTTCTCCGCCTTGGGTCTCTCTCGGAAGGTCCGGGTAGAGAAAAAGATGCGAGCTTGCATGCTCTCGCTGGGAGTAACATTAAAAAAAAACAATGAAAGGGGAGAGAGGATAGCGACGTGGAGTGAGAAGGCAATGGGGTTGAGTTTTGCGTTCCTCCCTCATGGCTGACTGTTCTCGTATCGCGTTGAGGCCACTCCGGGAAGAAAAATTCGGGCCGAGATGGCGCGAGGAGTGCAAGTAAAGCGAAAGACAAGACGAGGGGGCTCTGCATAAAATGGAAGGAGCGAGAAAACCCAGAGAAATGAATCAAACGCTCCGACGTTTCAATTATTTCTCCGATGTCCGCGATAGAGATGGGAAAAGCCAGCACACATAGTCCCGTTGTATAAAGCTCTTTGAATGAGCTTGCAGCGGTTCAGAAGATGCCATGAAAAAGGGAACTCCTACGCCGTTCGCTTGTCGCGTGTAATATCGCAATGCCTCTTTTTCCACAATCATAGTATGAGACTGGAGCCTGAGGAAAGGATAGGCTGAAGTACACGATGAAAGGGGGGATACGCGAATTGCCAAGATGAGCCAGAGAGAGAGAGAGAGAGAGAGAGAGAGAGAATGAATGAATGAGAGAGAGAGAGAGAGAGAGAGAGATAGAGAAAGAAAGAGAGAGAGAGAGAGAGAGGGAGAGAGAGAGAGAGAGAGAGAGAGAGAGAGGGCCTCGGATAAAGCTCCAATCAGTCCTGGAGAGCTCTCGATTCCGAATGAATGCTTCTCTCTCGATACGATAAAACGAAATGGGATATCGCTTTGTAATAACCAAGTGCCGCGATATCGAAACCATACGTTTTCATATTATTTGATAATGCAACGTACGGATCTTTTAGATTCTCATGGACTATTGGCTCCGCACAAAGAAAGCTTCGTCATTGGACAATTTTCTAGCTTTCATTTCCTCATGGAGGAAGCTTTCTCTTCATGAAATATATATGTACATGTATTATTATGATTCTTCAATAACAAAACCTTCGAAACATCGTAAAACACAAAAAAAAACACATTTAGGAAAAATGTTCGCGTGCATGTATGAATATATGTACCACACTGCCTAAATACAAATTTTCATAAATCCTGAGCACCGATCCTGCTTTTTTTTATGTGATTCTCAAGATTCCTTGAAGGGTCTAGATTTTTATACGGACTCTAAATTCCGTAAATTTGAGGCTTGGTGACGAGCACGGTTAAATTTTTCTAGAATCCAAATACGAAATTCAATTCACGCGATTCTTCGCACTTCTATATATTTACAATCTTAAAAACAGTCTGAAGGAATGAGAATTATTTTCTCCGGAGCTACTGACTGCTGATGAATCTCAATGACCCAACGCTACTGTGAAAAATTTTCCGATGAAAGCCCAAAGATATTCTAAGGCTTCATCACACGTGAAGCTACGATGGCTGGTCAGATTCTTCTGATTCAATGAAATCTGATCAGTCCAAACCCAAATGTTGTTCGTACTAGCATTCAACAACGGAGCTGAATACCGACGCTCAAAGAGCAATGTAGTATCAATGTCGAATAGTCATTCGGGAAGCTTCTTTCGCATCGAAACTGACCACAAATCAAAAGGATCCAGGGTACACACGAGGGTTGATTATCAGTGAACCGGGAATAGCCGGGTTGTGCTGGCCGCCTGATTATCGTTACGCGATATGCACGTAGTTGGGAGCTTTTACATGGGATTAAAGGGGAAGGCTCGTGGATGAACGCGAGTACGAGCAACGCGGCATTGGTCTAGACTAATCGGATAATCAAGTTGAGGGCAAAATAGGAGAACAAGAGAGAAATGACCGGGGGGGCAGAGCGTGAAACGAGGAAGCTCTGTTCCATCGCTACGAGGACTCGGGGCAAAACCTCCTCGACCACGGTCTCTGGGAACCCCGTTATAGCACTTTCTATCCACCTCTCTCTCTCTCTCTTTCTCTCTCGCTCCTTTCACTCTCTTCGTTCGCCTCTCATTTTGCAATAGTTCTCTTGTCCCGCATCATCGCTATTCCCTGATTAACGTCGGTAATCAGAATCGGGAAGGTAACGAGATTACGAGTGGCAAGAGAGAGATAGATAGATAAATTCATAGAGAGAGAGAGAGAGGGAGAGAGAGAGAGAAAGAGAGAGAGAGAGAGAGATGGAGAGTGGTGGAGAGGTAAGGGAAGTGAGCGAGGGAGATAAAATCTGTTGCGACCGTAGGCAACCAGACCGCGATGTGGCTCTCCCTTCTCTCTATGATTCGGGGCTCGCGAATCGCGAATCTGACGTCCCGCTTCGTTGATTGAGGAAAGCCTGGGTCAAAAGCGCGATGATGTTGGTCAGCAACAGCTAGCAAACCATGGAAACCTCGCGGATCGAATCTGATCAAGAGGAACCAGCAGGAACGGCTACGCATTGCACTACCACATGTTTCAGCGAGCAATTTAACCTCCTCCTCCTCCTCCTCCTCCCTTCCCTCTCCTCCTCTTTCTTTCTTTCTCCTCCTCCTCCCTTCCTTCCTCTCCTCCTTCTCCTACCTTCCTTCTCCTCCCTCGTCGCTCCTTCTTCAACTACGGGGATGCCTAGCCACTCGTTAATGCGAATACCTATATCATTGCTAGGTCGAAGCGCGCGTACGATATATGGAATCGCGTAGCTGGAAATAGTCCACGCTATCTCTATTGGCGCGTACCCATGAAAGGGAGAAAGTCGAGTACCCTGTGCTTGAGCTTTCCATTCGGCACTGTGCCCCTACAGGCCCAATCAAAACACGAGAGGGTCAAGCCCCGTGGGCAGTCCCAAGCGATCCGGCAATCATTAGATTTCGTATTTTATTTTCAAGCCCAAACGATCGCGAAACGTGGTCATTTTGCGGCGATAAGGAGAGGAGGGGAGAGCTTTGCAAAGTGGGAATTACGTTGCGGTCAAGAAGCACCTGGTATGTTTCACGGAAACTCATGGAACGTCTCCTCCATCCTTCTCTCTCTCCCTTTCTGGCTCTCTGCTTCGCTCTCTCTCTCTCTCTCTCTCTCTCTCTCTCTCTCTCTCTCTCTCTCTCTCTCTCTCTCTCTCTCTCTCTCTCTCTCTCTCTCTCTCTCTCTCTCTCTCTCTCTCTATCTCTCTCTCTCTCTCTCTCTTTTTCTCTTTCTCTCCTCTCTCGCTGTTCTCCTCAATGAAATGAAAAGCAAGTGAACCTCGTTCGAAAATAACGAACCAATACGACGATATACTTGAGGGCTGAGAGGACTTGGGTGGGATGGAGAGGAGATGCTGGTTCTCGTATCCCTTGAGGCAGGATGGAAAAGTAGCTCTTTTCCTCTAGTACTCTCGCCTACTCGCTCCGTCTGGAGAAAAGAATTCCAATCAGGCGATCTATCGAAGAAAGTAGGAACCCAGTTAGCACTAATGATCTCACAAGAACGCAACTATATAATGTGTGTTTGTGTCGTATGGGGCACATGAGATTTTCTAGGACACTCGAAACTCCTTAACGATGAGGAATCAAAGAGGACTCCATTGCGATATGTAGAGAGAAACAAAGAATTGACGCTTGCTTGCTACCACATAATTTTCAAAATTTTACGAAAATGCTTCTATCTCGCTCACACAGCACCCTTTGTGAAGTGATTTTTTTCCATTTTTGCTAAAAGAGAGATTTGAAAAATTTCGAAAATCTTAAAAAAGCAATGTGCAAGGTTCAATTTCCACCGTATTCTTTTTTTTTTTTTTTTAATGTGTACAACGTATCCCCATATTCTATATATGTAGAAAATTTTAGGAGGATATTTTAAAATATGTGAAATTTCGAGTCGACGGCATAAATCGTTCGAAAAATTCGAAATTTCATAAAATCTAAACTCCATCGACTTTTTCAAAATTTGTACAGATCATCTTTCAATTATACATATATATATTGGAATTAAATTATGAATACATAGTCGATGATTTCGATGGGTGTGAATTTTTAAGGTTGTTATTTGGGGGGAAGGGGGGCGGGGGTGTTTTTTTTTCGATAAAACCGATTAGCTAATATCGCGATTTCAACAGCACCGTTCTCTCGTAAACATTGCCTCATCGAGTCCAGCAAAAAATCGAATTATTTTTTTTTTTTTCGTTTTTTTTTTCTTCGGGCTTTTTGTTATCACAACTCGAGCGTTTACGTGACCCGTTAACGTTTTCGGTTTTAACGACGGTCGGAAAAGGGTGAAAAAAAACGAGGTCATATTCACCCTCGTTTCTCTCTCTCACTCTCTCTCTCTCTCTCTCTCTCTTCTCTCTCTCTCTCTCTCTCTCTCTGTCTCTCTCTCTCTCTATCTCTATCTCATCCCATTGGTCGTTGGTATTGGCCGGTGACCACACACCGGCTGCCTATGAAACAAATTCGGCGTGCCTCGTAAAAGCAACATTCGGCGTTGTAACGGCGGGTCTGAATGACCCGTGAGTCACGTATATGTATGTCGGATAGTTGACACTCAACCGTAAATGATGGCATTGATTATCGCCATGTCCAGAACGTGCGAATTTTAAAAATATTTATTCAACGACATTTTAAGCTACTTTGATTATCTCTTTATTTATTATTTATTATTTATTATTTACCACTGTCGAATCGGTGATATCCTTATGAATAGGCCAAAGGACAACCATGTTTGGTATTGATTTTCGTGACAACCGATCGAAGGATCCAGCTTTCATGAAATTTTGAATTTTATCAAATTTTTAATCTTTTTGAGAATTGCTGTGTTAACTTCTGTGAATGTATCAGTATCAAGCAAGTAATTTCCACATGAATAGGCGGGGGACAAGGATGTTGAGTATTAAATTCGACGACAATCGATCGAAGGGTCCAGCTTTTATGAAATTTTGAATTTTATTAAATTAAAAATTTTTATCAGAATTTTTATATTAAATTTTGTGAATTTATCGCTATGGAGCCATAAATTTTCACATAAATACACCAGGAGATCCTAATGTTTTTTTTAATCAAGTTTAAAAATAACTGGTAAGTGCTGGATTTAGATTTTTGAAAACTTTGAATTATGTGAAGCTTTGAATTTTCGTAGGAAATCGTATGTTCACTAAAAATCTCGCGAATTTACCACTACTGAGCCAGCAATGTACACACAAATGGGCCAGGGGATAAAAATTTTTGGTATTGGAGTTTGAAAAGAATCGCTGAAGAATTGAAGATTTTATAAAATTTTAATTATTTTCTTTTAATGTTGATGGAAAAATGCTTGCTCTAACTTTGGTAAACTTATACTAATATCGATTCGGCACTTGTCACAAAAATACGTCAGAGGACACTGATATGTCCGTTAAAATATTAATTATCACCCAGTATCGTAAGATCGATTGACGATGTAAATAATGGTTATTTGTTTCAAATTTTTCTGCAATTTCAAAATTAAGAAGATGAAATTACTTTGAAATAACGTTGTGAAATTCGAATAATTGAATTTTAATTCGGAAAAAAAAAACATGCAAATTCGTAACTTGTACATTGCTTCCTCATTTTTTTTATTTCGACCAAAAAGCTTCCTTTTTGTGCGACGAAGCCAAAATCGAAAACCTCATAGACAGATAGAGAGAGCTCTGTGATCGAGATAAAAAAATAATGGGAACCAATGTTCAAGTTTCTAATTTGCACTATTTTTTTTTTGGTCAACAGTACATACATTTTATGGAAGTCTGAAAGAATAGACGCATTTTCGTTTTTAAAAAAAAATTTCCCAAAATTAATGATTTAAAGGGACAAGACTTGACGAAAAAACGAGTCGTCTCGTTGACAGTCGATAGCTTTTTTTTACTGATATGAAAATAAAAATAATTGTTTTCTCAAAGTCGAAATTATAAAAAAAAAAATACATTTTTTCCAGCAGTTTGAATTTTTTTGAATTCCACACAAAATCGAAGATAGTGACAAATTTTTATTTTCAGGCTGAGACAACTTGATTTTTTCGTGACGTAGGTATTTTATCCCTTAATCGGTCTGGAATATTTTTTAACGACAAATTAATGCATGCTCTCCATGAATTTTATGCAACGTGCATGAAATATATTTCCAATTAAAATTTTCTTACGCTTGAAAAATAATAATTATAGAAATATGCCTATTTTCGACATTTCACAGTTAGCCCCTTCATTGCAATGTATTAATTTATAAATAGAAACAACTTTTCAAGCGATTAATATTATTCGATCAGTGTTTCAAATTAAAAAAAAAATTTTTAAATCATTTTTATTTTTTATATTTTTATCACACTCTAGCCATAATTATTGACATTTCGTCGAAACAATTTTACAAAAAATTTACAATTTTATGAAGACGAGTGTACATTGAGTATGATCCTCGACATACATAAAATTGGGGCGAGCGAACGACCATCCTCCCCCTCCCCTCGCCGGAGGTAAAGGGCTGTTCAAGCGTTACACCATCAACTTCATAACTCTCTGACATGAGTATGTACGATACGAGGAGCGATATGGATATACTGGGGTAGAGAAAAAAAAGGAAGTAACGCATAACGGTGAATCGTTCCATGCGATACCAGCGGAATGTTGCTTTTTTTCAGCAACGAAGGGGATGATACGACGTAAATTCGCCGATCGTATACCAAAGTGCTACGCTAACGGGGAGAGATAAATGCTATTTTTTTTTTGCTTGCATAGTTGCTGAATTTTATTTAAACGTCGCTGAAAATTTTTCACAAACATTTTAGTACCCGAATGAGGCACAGAGGGATGGAGCACTTGCCTCGATTCACAGCCCTGGTGTAAAAAAAAAAATCCAGCCTCACTTCCGGCCCCAACAAGGCTCTGAGAAGTCATGGAACTATTTTCGGGTTGAACTCAAACCTCAAAATGGTCTACCAGAGCTGGGGGTGGAGAGAGTGAAAAATGGCGAAGAACTACCCTAAAATTGGACATGACTTTCTCTCTCTCTCTCTCTCTCTCTCTCTCTCTCCAAGGTCGATCTGGATTATTCGGTGGCAAGTTGGAGCTTGAAACCGAACCACATACACACATTCCATCGCTACAAAAGTGAGGAGAGAGAGAGAGAGAGAGAGAGAGCAAACTGCTGCTATATTTACGACCACCGTCATCAACACGGAGTACACATATTTTTTTCGACCTCGGGCGAGCGTAGGTGGAAAAAGTTTCCAACTCGACACGACTGCCCCGAAAATATTTTAGCTCGTATATGCAATTTTCCACGAACGCTTTGGTAAACAGCACAAGGGTGAAAATTCTACAAAGCCTGCAACCCAGAACCGGGCCGCGATCATTGGCGAATAACTGAATAAATAAGTAAATAAATGAGTGAATGAATAATGAAATAATCGAAAATATACAAATGAATGAATAAATAAATAAATTGCCTGCTGAAACAATAAATCCAGACCAGGATACGTGTGAGCAAATATTTTACAATACACTTTTTTTTTTTTTTTCTAATATTCCAGAAAATATTTCATTTCAGTCAAATTTGTTTTGCGAGAAAAAAAATGAAAAGTGTATAGCACAGACGAATATTATCTTGTTCTTGTGGGGTCTAGCCGTCGGGGGTGAAGTACGAAGGGGAGCGCCGTATGTTTATACATGGGAGCGATTGGTTGTTACCAACTTCACGCTATAAAATAATCGTCATATTAAACATACGTTTTGAAACGATTTTTTTATACGTGTCTATAAAAATATTCATTTTTGACCAATCGATGATTATGGAAAATGTTTTAATTACTTTATGAAAGTATTTTCTATGATTTGTTATCGCTCACGTAACGCGAGACGGTATGGCAACGTTGTAGGTTGAAACATATGATAATGCTCAGATTGGTAGCAGTGTTACGAAGCTGGACACATAGACGCTCCATTCATAACCTCAAAAACGATTGCTCAACAGTGTAAACGATGAATATCGGCCCGGATAAAAAATTCTTTCGTTCGGAAGGAAAAGTGTATAGTGAAGCTACTTATGGAATAATCATTATTGATCAGGAGAATAAGAATAAATAATATATTTTGTTTATTATCTTAAAGAAGTCATTTGAGATCTTTGTGCATGCCTACCGAATGTGGGTATGGTAGCACTTGTGCCGTCTATACGCGTTGCCATGTTTTCACAGCTTAATATTTGTGTGCTTTATTTTAGAGCGAATTCGCGATTGAAAATATGAATAATTTTATAACAGTGCTGTAAATTCTCATTTTTAAGCTACAATAAGTTAGTTCGATCGTTAGTCGAATTGTACCTATTTTTTCAACTTCTTGGTAGCATTTTTTTTAGCAGTTATATCTAATATACAGCAAAACGATCGGAACGTTTCCATAAGTGTAATGTGATAAGGACACGAAACACGTTAAGTTTCTGAATTTTTTTCAAAAAAACTGTACTGTAGATCACTCTCAAGCTGCGCAGGATGATCAAGAGAAGGGTTATAATGATTTAGAAAAAAAAAATCAGCTCAATTGTAGCATTTTGACCTGGCCCCACAACAACCTTAAGCGATTGGAATACATGTATCAGCTCTTTATGTTTGGAACTTTTTTTTTCAATTGTGTATGTGAAATATCCACGTTTATGTACAAATCTTCAGTTGCATATCTCAGAATGTGGGGAATGTAGAATTATTACATAAATTTTTCGAAAAATTCAAAGTTTCATGAAACCTGAACCTCTTCATCAATTTTCGTCTAATTAACTAGGAATCATCAGAAATTTTTCGAAAAATTTAAAATTTCATAAAATCTGAGCCCCTTCATCGATTTTCGCTGAATTTGAATCATCCTTCAATAATACTGTGGTATTATCGGCAAATGATTTAAATGATGCCAACAATATTTAGCACGATATCGCAAAATTTGGAGCAGTTAAAGCGATAACAGGCATTTTTCGAAAAATTTTAAATTTACCTTTCCATCGATTTTCGCCAAATTCAATACCAACCGTCATTCAATGATAACCTACTTGCATAAAAAAAAATTCAGTACGATTTCACAAAATTTACGAAAGTTAAGGCGAGTGCGATGATTTTTTGAGAAATTTAAAATGACATAAAATCTGAGTTACTCAATGAATTTTTATAAAAATTGCAGAGTAAATAAAGGGGTTATCATGCTCTACTTGACTGCAAAATTGCAGCGCTGTAGTTGAATCCATTTATGAGTTACAGACGTTTTAATTTTGCATACAAACATACAAACACACGTACGAAATTTTTTTTTCTAAGTGTGATTTGTCGATGTTTTGGTATATTTTGAACACATTGGTATTGAAAACTGAAAAAAAAAATTCACGAAAATTAAGCTTTTTACCGCCGGACATTTTCCCTTATTGACGAAACATTTCCACGCTATATTTCATGACCCGCGAGAAATTTGCACTCAAATCAAAGCCACAAGATTTTAAAGCAAAAAAAATTGCAAATTTCTCGTTCAATCAAAGCTTGATATTACTCGAGTAATATTACTTCGGTAATTCGCGTTTATTGATTTCACGACTGGCTCGGACTAGCTTCAACTTCGAAGGGTTCGTTGCAATGCTCGGAAGGCTTGGCAGAGAAGAATTCGAGCAGGAATCACACAGCTAGATAGCCAGAGAGAGAGAGAGAGAGTGTGTGTGTGTGTGTTAAGTGTTGTGGTGACGAGTGTAGGGTCTACATGTTTTGCCAGTTTCCGTTTTATCACGAATGGGAACCAAACAGTTTCTGGAGGGAATCCTGAGAAGCTTAAAGAGAGAGAGAGAGAGAGAGAGAGAGAAAAGGGACCAAGAGTAAAGGAAATGAGACGAAGGGTGTGCAAACCAGTTGACTGTGAGAAGTCAGCGCTTACGGTTGCTTTAGCAATGGCTAACCCATCCCCCTGTATCGTGGATTCCACGACGTATATTATAATTCGCGTGTTACACCCTTTCTCTATCTCTCTCTCTCTTTCTCTCTCTCTCTCTCTCTCTCTCTCTCTCTCTCTCTCTCTCTCTGCCTATCCATTGTGTTCGAAGAAAATGTAATTAGTCACTTTAATTGTGCACTGCATGTTCTTCCTCACTGATGTGAGCTCAGCCAAAAATATAATTGCTACTCTCGCAGCGGCTACGGCTGGAATCTCTTCTTCTCTTGCAAAATTCTTCGATCACCCTGAGTGTCACCACCTAATCCTCAAATTCTGTCTTTTCCTTATAATCTCGTTGATTGCTGGTTGATTGTTGATTGCCGTTTGCACGACAGCCCTGTGCTGTTTTCTCTCTCTTTCTCCTTCTCCCTCTCTCCTTACTCCGTACTCTCTTTACCACTCTGTTCTCTCTGTAATAAATCTTCTCTACTCACCAAACTGTCCTTACAACGTGAACTACATCGCTATGTTCTAACTCCAGTGACAGAAGGATCCACGGAGCTGGAACTATTCCGCATTCACAGAGCGTGTTCAAACCCAACTTTGTCCTAGAGAGAGAGAGAGAGAGAGAGAGAGAGAGAGAGAGAGAGAGAGAGAGAGAGAGAGGCACCAGTTAGCTCAGACTCTCGTTGCAATAGATAGATTGCTGCTGACCCTTCAGTTAAGTTAGTTCACTGAGGTTCGACGTTGCATGTTACTGTTCCACTAACGTGATCCTGTCTCGTTGCTCGTTCCCATTCTCCACCGATAGTTTTGCTAATTTAACGCCCCCCCCCCCCCCCTCCCTGCCTCTCCCTCATGTTCTACCCAACAACGGCACAACGGTTTATCCTACACACCAGCCTCGATGACCATATTTTACTAGGAAAAGAATTCAAGCGCTAGCCCTAGCAAACCCCAAATATTGCTTCCTTATAGAAGAAGCTTTGTTTCGGTGAATTTTTGTTTTCAGTTTTCAATACCAGTAGGTATATTCAAAATATGCCAAAATTGTCGTGAAATGAATGAAGATGTTTTTATTTACGGCTTGTGAAAAATGTTGACTTTTATTAAAACATTTTTATATTATTTTTGTGAACATATTTATATTTCTCTGTGTGTATTTTCTTCTTTTTCGTGTTTCGTTATATACAAATTTTTTTTTTTTTAAAGATTGGATACATTTTTGGCATGTAATTTTTCGAGGTAGGGTATTTGAGAAATAAGAAGGTGTCCGCTTTTACGGCAGAGGCACCCACGAATATTCCACATGTACATACACTTATTCAGCACAAGTTTAAACGCCTATTCAGCATTCGGAAATTTCCTCATATTCGGCAGAGACGAATTCAAATTATAATAATTTGGCTCGGATTGATTCTCTGAGAAAAAATCTCGAAACACAAATACGATAATCACCAAAGTCTCCCCTGGTCATTTTGAACCCTCGTAGTCTATGACCCCTACTCAATGCCTTGATTCGACGATAATTTACGTACAGTTCCAGGTGTTAACTTTAACTCAACATGCACAAAGGACGATTATACGAAGAGAAAGCGCGAAAATTATGTAGCATCGATGATGAGAGAATCGCGAAGAGGGGGGCGATAATCGCCTGGGATTTCGTCACGAAAAAATTTAATCGGTCCAAGTCCCAAAAATCCACGTTGGTGCGCTACTCTCTCGTCTTTGTTATTTCATACTCAGAGGCTGAAATAATTATACAAGAAAACATTATGCGCGTCTGTTAATCGTTTTGGCTATTTTCGAACGTCTCGAAAACAATCGAACGTTCATGGATCGTTTAAGGATGAACCCATTCGGGTGTTCAATATAGGGGTGTAAAACATCAACAGCTAGTGTGTAGCGAAATACCGGATAATAATGTGTAAAAATCGAGAGAGAGAGAGAGAGAGAGAGAGAGAGAGAGAGAGAGAGAGAGAGAGAGGTGGGTTCACAGTTTCAGCATCCATTTCCAAGGGATCATGGACCAACCGAAACTCGACGATCCTGACCGTTTATTAAGGTAGTATCTCCATGAAATCAATGTGTTAGGAAATATTTCAATATTTACACGTGTGTTAATTAGGATGTTATCTAAACGTATGTGCAGTTACAGACGTCCGGGAAATCTAAAGAACGTGATTTGTCATCGACCACTGAGCAGCTGGCCTCCTTATCGAATATTATCACAACTTTCAACTCTAAGCCCGATTGCTTGGAATCAACTGTACAGACTATACTAGAATTATCCGAGAAGCTCGATAATGTTGAGGGTGCGATGAGCGATATCACAGCGATCAAAGCAAAAGTATCGGGTATTGATAAGCTTCTCTCTGATGTACGGGACTGTCTCACGAAATTGAACTCTGTTTCCTGCGGCTTGATAACGTGGAGGTGACAGCGGCCTTGGTGACCGAGTGTGTCGAAACACTATCCCATCGTGTTGATGCGATTGAACAGCGGCCCTCCCTCCACGCCACGGATCTCGCTGACGCAAGAATTCTCGATCGGGTCCGACAGACTTTGTAGCAGTGCTGTGCTCGCCATGCCGGTGATCTCGTTATCTCGGGTCTGCCGGAGTCTAACTTAGACGACCGTGAGTGTGCGGTTGTCTTATTCTCCGTTTTAAACGTCCCGATTGACCCTGACCAGATTCTCGAGATTCAGCGTATGCGGACCACAAAAAGGACCGGTAAACCACGCTCGGTTTTCTTAGGCTTTTGCTCACCAAGGCTGCGCAGTAAAATTCTTGCTGCAAAGCGAGCAAAGGGTCGAATGAATTCTATGCAAATGCATGCTTCATTCCCTTAGTCGGGCACCATCCATATCAATGAGTTTCTACCATCCGAGACTGATAATCTTCTTATGGCTACGAAGGCATTTGCGAAAGAACATCGATATCAGTTTGTCTGGGTACGGGATGGTATCGTTAACTTGAAAAAAAAAAAACCCAGGATGCATCGGTCACCCGGATCTCACGGGCTGACCAATTGAATTCGCTCACGTGACTCAATTGTACATCCTCAACGCCTTACGCAGCTTAAGCAGTCTAGGTACGCCGTGAACTAAGAATTTGTCATATATAAACGCTTAATCACTCGTTCCTCGGTTTATCGAATTTTCTCAATACTTCTCTGATGAGCAATATGATATTATTCTGGTTTCTGAATCGTGGCTGAAACCGCACACACCCGACGAAATTATAAAACTTGAAGGGTATACTCTCACGTGCTGTGATAGAGTTGTTAAAGGGGGAGGAAGTGTTTGCATTAACACGCGATAAGTGCTCTGGACAAAGCCCGTCGCCTCTTCGGCTGCAGATACATACGTAGCTGCACCGGAGTATCTCCTTCTCGAGGTCACAGGGGTCAACATCGCTAAGCTGCTTGTGGGTGTTGTCTATATAGGCCGCCTAAAATAGCTTTTCAGAACAATATCGAAAGACTTTTGGACTCTTGTCAACAATATATATCAAAGACAATATATATCAAAGGCAATATATTGTCAACAATATATATCAAATATAATGGGAGATTTTGGAACGCTAATTTCTCCACGGTAAACCCTGGCAGTACCTATTTGCGTCGTAACATTGCATTATTACAATTTTTTGAGATTGTACCATATGGACCCACGTACGACACCTCTTCGACGTGGCTCGATTTATGTATAGTCGACTCTATGCAAAAAATCACTACACACCAAAAAAAAAAAGAACTCCTCTAGGCTTCTCTCTAGGCCACGACTTAATCGCTATTAATTACGATTTCGGATGCACACGTGTCGCGATTCCTCACAGAACGAAACGTCGTAAGTGGCATTGTCTTCGAGATCTGTCATTCCTGGACTCTCTTGCAACGCATGACTGGACCTCTGTCGCCACCTCCACTCTGAGCCTAGCATGAAAGTCTCGCTTTTCAACGACACGCTCAAAAAATTCCTGGATATTCAAGCACCATGCTGAACGACAATTATTGTCCGTCGGCCATCAGCGCCGTGGATGACACCGGAATCACGCCAACTCATTGCTGCGAGGAATCGGGCCTATATGAAATTTCGTCGGACAAGGCTGGCTAATGCTCACCTGGAGTGCATAGAACACTTAGAAACCAGGCCAAGATCCTTCTCGCAAATACGAAGGCGGCTTACTGCTTTGAGCGTCTCTCCACCATTACTGATAATGAGCCAAAATATCTCTGGTCCAAGCTACGTCATCTCGAAGTGGTTTCTGGGCGATCACATCCAAAAATTACCATCCTCCCGAAAGGACTCAACGTTTATTCCTACCGAGTGTTCAACGAAGTCCCGACTGAGCCACCAGGATGTCTCCAAGCGGCCAGTGTCTTTGACCACGGGAAATTTTATTTTTCACACAATCACCCCGGGTATTCGTCGACGACACATCCATCTCGCCGACTCTCACGTGTCAGGGCCAGATGGATTCTCTGGTATTCTCCTGCAACACTGTATTGAGCAACTTTTCCCGCTACTTCTCGATATATACAATCCATCTCTGACGTATTCTACGTATCCGAATGCATGGAAAGTCTTCTATTGAACGCCGGTACCCAAAAAGTTCGCTGCCCCTCTAATCCATCTGGATTAAGACCCATTTCACTGCTATGTATGCTCTCTAAAATCTTCGAAAAAATTGTCGTTACTGATGTAAACAAATATTTTCAAACCTCCGGTTTTACGGATCTTCACCAGTTTGGGTTAGCTTGGGAGGGGGGGGGGGGGGGGGGGGGGGTCGACGCAGGCTGCGTTGGTGCGAGTGCTTGACACGGTGAGGTGCGCAATGGATCGTCGTGAGGTCACTGTACTAGTGCTTGTCGATTCCTCCAAAACTTTCGTCATGGAAGATCACGCCAGGTTATTAGGAAAAATTTCTTATTCAACGGGACGTACGCAAGCGGTACGAACTTCACTCGGTATGTCAAACTGGCTTCCGGTTACATCGGGTGTACCTCAAGGCTCAGTTCTTGGCCCGACCCTTTTCTCGCTCTACTCAGCCGACATTAACATCGTCATTCACAATTGTGAGATGGTGAAGTACGCGGACGATCTGCAGATATTTGCACACTGTCATTCCTCATGGATCGGTGAATGCGTATAGCTAGGGTAAATGAGGACGTGTCGCGCATATGCGAATGGGCGGTGAACAATCTTCTGAGACTGAACCCAACGAAATCTTAAGTGATGCTACTCAGAACAACTCGAATAATTGATACGATGAGACGGACTATCATCCCCGAGATCGTCGTAGGGGGTATTCCGACTGCTTACGTAGACATGGTGAAAAATCTCGTAATCATCACCACGTCTGCTCTCAACTGGCGTGAACAAGTAACTTCTGTGTGAAACAGTGTGTACCGAACGCTCTATCAACTACGTACTACAAGTGATCACGCGCTCTCGCCTACTTGGATCATCGCTAGTATTCCCTATCTTTGACTACTGCTCAATAACACTGCTCGACATTACCGTCGTGGAAGATATTCGGCTACGTCGCGCTCTGAACGCTTGTGGCCACGTTTCGTCCTCAACGTGCGTAAACATGAACACATCACTCCATATATAACCATAGACTCAAATGGCTAAAAGTCGCTCAACGTCGCGATAACTTCTTGGGTCTTTTCGTGCACCGATCCATAAATCATAGAATTTCCTCGTCATTTGCCTCGCAGCTTGTACTTCGATCCACTGCTCGGGACTGGCTCAGCCCCTCGAGGGCACCTCAATCCGACTTAATCATACCAGCCTACCGAATTCTGGGATACGAGAAGTCGACGCTTGTATCAGCGATTCGTCTGCGTGGAATTTGCTTCCACCCGTCGTCCGTCATGCAACATCGCTCGCCGTGTTTAAAACTAAACTTTTAGATTTTTTGGCTCGTGCACAAACTTAAACTTAACATGACAAAATAACACAAAATAAAATAAAATGAATACACGATCACTTCTCTATAAACAAACTACACGAGCATGAAAAATGAAGTATGTACTATGTGTGTGAATGTGAAAAATGAAGTGTGTAGTATTACTACACACTATCACTCTGCTTAGGACACCTGCTCACTTTATTTTTCATGCTCGTGTAGTATGTTTATAGAGAAGTGATCGTGTGTTCATTTTATTTTTTTTAGCAGAGTCCTAAGCAGAGTGATAGTGTGTAGTATTACTACAAGAGTTGTCGGTTGTTCTCAGTCTTCTTCAAGAAGACCACGTTCTCCTAAGTTTGATCGAACACATAATTTACCATAAAAATTCAAAATTTCCCATATTTCAAAGTTTTAGAAAATCTAAATCCACTTACCAGTTATTTTCAAACTTAATAACGAATATTATTATCCCATGGCTTATTTATGTTCAAAGTGCTGGCTCGATAGTAGCAAATTCACGAAAGTAAGAGTTAACATAGTACTATTTCCCATAAAAATATGAAATTTCAGAACATAAAAATTTCATAAAATTCTAACCCTTCTATCGTTCGTCGCCAAATTCAATGCCGAACATTATTGTATCCTGCCCCGTTTGTGTAAGAAATTACGATTCACTAGATGAAAATTTACGAAAGTTAGAGCGAGTACAGGAATTTTTTGAAAATTTAAAAAATTCCATAAAATCGGAAATTTTTGAGAAATTTCGACAATAATTGTACCAAGTTACGGGAGTTCAATTCCCTCGCGAAATTCAGACACGCATCTCGAGCAATCTTAAGGCAATTCTCACGCATGCGACATTCACACGCAAGTCCAGACATTTTTTCCGAATGTCAAAATCTCGAAATGTTTTTTTTTATGATGAGAAAGCTTTGTAGCTTCCTCTATAAGGGAAGCAAAAAAAATCTTGTTGTGGGCCTGGATCGTTGCTGTACTCGTGGATAACGAGTAACATTACGAATTTAGGGAGGGAGGAGCCCATAACAAGAGGATGCTACACCATAGTATCTCGTAACTAAATGGGAAAGGGGCTCCATACCCATGACGTCGATGTACATTCACGTATCGGTAATGTCTCTCCCTCTCTCTCTCTCTCTCTCTCCCCCATACACGAACATCGTCACTTTGATAGATTCAAGATGCAGGGAAGTGGCGGAGGATCGAAGCAATGCTTTGGGTTTATCGTCGCAGAGGGTGATCACGACATGTACTCTTGGTCATGGGCATGATCTCGCTTGAGTCGAGTTTGGTGTACGACCATCATTCAACGTTCTCACGGATCCTATAATGTCGTAAACCCTTTGAAACACGTTGAATAAGGCACCTCGCACCTCAGACAGACGAACATCTATGAATGTTATCGCAGGACAAACATTACTCAAGCTCATTAACTCGGGATTATAAATATTTTGCGACAGTCTTAAAGCCTGACGCAGCCACTTGAAAGTCGATTCGTATTGGCAAACGATTTCCGGAGATTCGAGAGCTTCAAACAAAACCAAAAAAAAATTACCCTATAATATATACCAGGCCAGCACAGCTTTGGTCGATACAAACCTCGATAAAAAGTGCCAAGAATTGAAATTCTTGAACTTCACCATTGGGGGCTTGATTGTAACGAATGAACTGATCCAACCGATAAGTTGGATTCACCAGCTAGAGAGATTTGAGGGAGCACCAGAGTTTGTATTAATACATCGCACACACACACACCCAAACTCTCTCTCTCTCTCTCTCTCTCTTCTATTTCTATGATGTCGTTGATACTGACAGATCGCGGTCACAGGTGTTTCGTGTACGGTTTAGCGAAACCGTGCCCCGGACCACGAGCGAACGAGAAAACGACCACCAGCAAGAACAAATTCATCGAGTTCTTCGTGAGAGAATTCCTCTGGCATAAATCTCATCGATAGGAATAGACGTGAGAGACGAGAGATTAGATTTAAAGTGGATAACTCGCAAGCGGCAAGCGTCCCGGGCAGTTTTTTCGTCACTGGTAAATGTTGAAAAATTCTTGGATGATGAGAGCCGAGCCAATGAGGAAAGTGGGGAAAGGGATGAGAATCGGTTGTGGTGAAAATCGTACAAAGAGTTATTGGGCTCTGGGAGATCCGAGAGACGAGAGGTAGCTGGGAAGAGATCGTAATTTTTGATGACCTCTAAACTCGTAACAGCGACTCGGCTCTCCCAGCCAATGTCATTCCCCGTAAACAAAATATCGTGCATTCGTTGTTCAACAGATTTGAGGCTTTTATCTCGCCCCTTGGGCCCTTCACGATCAATGAGAGCCGCCTCTCTATAAATAAACTCGCCGAGTGGAAAAAAATGGACGCAATCTTACGCTGTCGTAACTTTCGGATTGCGGCCTTGTGTAACTGCTAATGCGGACACGTCGTATAGTGCTAAAAATCCATGCACCGCTGCGACAATTCCTCGGTTACTGCACAGTCCTGAAAGGAAGTGCAGGAAAATCATTGTGCTTGATACAGCTGAAGCCATCAACGAAGCGAAGTTTACGATTCACCATATCAGCCTGTCGTGCCTGCCTCTCCCTCTCCCTCTCCCTCTCTCTCTCTCTCTCTCTCACTCTCTCTCTCTCTCTCTCTCTCTCTCTCTCTCTCTCTCTCTCTCTCTCTCTGCGTACAACACCAACGTACAATGTCTCCATATTATGGGTCTCGTCGTAAAGCTTACCCGGTAAAATGAGAACGGAGCTTAAGGCACAGAGAAAGAGAGGACGAGAGAGAGAGAAAGAGAGAGAGAGAGAGAGACTGGGGTGGGCCGATTTGAAGCCCAACCGACGGCAGTGAGGGAAAGACGTATGTATGTGTAAGCACAATCTCTTGAAAAAGAAAAACAGTGTTTGCGTGACGAGTTTTACGACGTCATCCGGACAATAAGTATACCAAAGCCAGGCTCAACATCAACTGTACTTCAACATGGATGAGTACTTTTTTTTGTTACCTCTTCACGAACCCGATCGATCGTACATACAATCCTTCCAAACATCATCTATTGTCAGACGAACTGAGAGAAAATTCAACGCTGATTGGGCCTAACCACAAGCGGACGTTGATAAATATTTATTTTAGGCTCCACGGCTCTCTGTATCCGAAATTAGCCCTATCGCGAATTTCGGCAGTCGGGACCTGATGACAGTGATCCGGGAAAAAATCGTTCAGATCTACGTAGTTATTTTTTTTTTTTTTTAGATCAAATTTGATCAGCGTAGATCTTAATTTTTGGAAAGTCGTACATATATCTAGATCTCCGTATACAACGGCAGATTTACGCGCATTCGAGCCAAACCTCGTATATTACGTTGGAATACTTTTGCTTATTCAATCTCCCGTTTTATACTCGAATCTCAGTACATTTACTCAGATCTGAGTAGATCTAACACGATACTTAGGTATATCTGATTGAGATCTAGGTAAATCTACAATTTACGAAAATTTAGATCTGCATAGATCTAAATTTGATCCGCGTAGATCTGAAAAAAGACTACGTACAGATCTAATTGAAATCTAGGCAAATCAACGATTTCCCAAAATTTCGATCCACGCAGATAAAAAAAAATCAACTGCGTGAATCTAAACTTGATCTAATATGGAGATCTAAGCAATCATTTTGGCGGAGAGAAAAATGTGTCTACTTGATGAGACTGAAGCTAATTTTGAGTTGGGTTTAGGTTTGGATTGGGAGATTTTTTTTCGTTTCCATTATGGGTTCGACACATTTACCAATTTTGAAATCCACAATCGACGAAGAATTCGACTGCGGAACATCGGGAAACAATGAAGCTGGTCTCTGACCCTCATATGATGAGATTGAAGTCTTATACGACACTGGGCAATCGAGGTGTATCCCAATCGATTTTGCATTAGCAAGGCTGGTATCCCGAGTCGTCGATAACGTAGACCCTTCATTGAGAAATGAATAAAATCGATATCCATGGTGCTGAAAGCATCATCGTTGACCAGAACGGACCAGCGTTGAATGACCTTCGACCTTGTTGTAAGATGCTTTTGGCCCCAGGATCCTCATCACCTTATCCCAAATGATTTCCCAAGTTACTGCACTTGTTCCCAAGTAAGACACCCCGGATAGCCCGAAGATAACCTGGATAAAATTGGAAGACAACCAGACACAGCCCTGACCCCCGATCAAGATGACATCACTTATATTGCCTTCAGCTGACTCTGTCATTGTGAATCTCGTTGAGCTGACCCTGGCGTCGGAATTGGGTGTGTCAAATAAACAGGCTGGATCGTCGCTACTATGAGAAAATGAAACCGGACAACGTCCACTGGTCTGGGCCAGGGGGTCACGTTGCCTGGGGTCTGGCCGCTTCATCACAGGACAAGATCTTTGGATTGAATCTTGGGGTTGAATAGTTTGGCTGTGGTAATCTAATCGATAAGGAAACTAAATCAAACGAGTACCCAATGCAAATGGTTCATCAAGAATTGGATTACCACGGCGAGACTTACGTCTGAATCGATAATTTCCTAAGATGTAGTTTCACATTTCTCTTGCAACACAAAGACCCAGCTGGATAAGATAGAAAAGAAACTGTTGAATGAATTCTGAATTGTGAAGTTGGCCTTTCAAATGTTCATGGAATTTGTACTAGAATATTTCGTACGTCGACGAGACTAGAGTTAAACCTTCCTGAGAAGAGGAGGGATGAACGCAACGTGAGGCCAGTTGATCGAAGACTATATGGAGGTTGGCTCGTCGACTACGGATTGTTGGGGGTGCAAGAAGCTTGAAATACATCCCTTGTATCTCTCTGTTTCTCTCTCTCCTTCTCTCTCTCTCTCTCTCTCTCTCTCTCTCTCTCTCTCTCTCTCTCTCTCTCTCTCTCTCTCTTTCCCCTAGTATATATTTGAGTGAACGGATTTAAAACACGCTGCAGGTGGATGCGAATCGGCTCCAGGGGGTTAATGCAAGTCCACACGAGGACACCTGCTGTGCCACCCCCTCCCCTTTCCCGCCCCTGTGGAAATTAACGCGGGAATCGCGTGTCCATACAATTTTCTCGCTCACCACTATCACCCCTCGGCTCCAAGCACACGCAAACCCAGATGCTCGCGCCCACATTTGTAAATCATTGCGCAAAAGCTCGACGAGCATTACGAGCAGGACGATCGTAAGAAAACCGAGGCTGGTGAACGAAGGGAGACGTTACGTGATTTCCAGCAATGTTAAAGGGTGACCATGATCCTTTTATTTTTCAGCTCTGAATGAGAGAGAATGATTATACGATTGCGCGTCATGATTTCCAAATTGAATGGATCGGTGCAGGTTGATAGTTGAACGCTTTCAACGTCTCAGAGCCAATCATCAGCTGGACTCTCTGTCAAATTTATATTTATTTTGATGAAAAGTTTGGGAATTTCGAAAAATCATTAAAAAGCTGCGTTAAATTTTTTTACTTGCAACGTTTTTGTGTCCACAGTTTTTGTGCTTCAGGGTTTGGGCTGCGTCAGATTGGCCAGGACCGTCATTTTTCGAATAGCCAAATCAAGCTAGTCCTTGCGGCAGGCCTGTAGTCATGTGATCGACTATTTTAGCAATACATTTTTTGGAGAAAGCTAGAAAATCTGATAACGCGTAAAAGTATAATTGTCCGAATTTTAAATAACTGTGGAGATGTCGCGTTTAACGCTTGAATCAATTTTTTTTTAGCTTTCTCATAGGAGAAGCTTTGTGTTCGTGAAAAAGTCGAGCTTTCAATGCTAGTGAATTTAGAATGTTCTAAAACATTGGAAAAACAGATTTAAAAAAAATATCTAGATGCGCGTGTGTGTATGTGCGTGCATCTGTGCAGACAGGCCTTCGAAAAATTGAAATTGGAATATCTCTTGAACTGTTTGAGCTACCGCACTGAAACTTTGCGCGCTACTCAAACACAGAACGCCTTTTGTTTGCGGAAATAAAAAAAAATTTAACTGGTGTCTGATTTTAGATGATGCTGAATTTTTCAAAAATATGTATGTGTGATCACTCTAATTTAAGTAAATTTAAGGATATTCACATCAAACTTTTTATATAGATATGCTAGACGGGACCAGCATGCTCGTTATTGGATTTGGAAAAAATGGCTCGGGAGGTTGTGATTTCATAACATTTTTAAATTCTCCAAAAAAATGTCTGTGGTGGCTCTAACTTTCCTAAATTTGAGGTTATTGAGCCGAAATTTTTTTTCGTAAGTACGCTATGGAAAAAGACTATTCCATGTTAAATTTGGCAAGAATCGCTCAAGAGGTTCAGATATTTTTAAAAAATTTAATTTTCAAAAAATGTATGTGATCGCTCTAACCTTCGTAAATTTGAGGTTATTTAACCAAAATTTCTTATATGAATATGCCATGGGACAAGGATGTTTGATGTCGAATTTGGTATAGAAAGTGCTCAGGGGTTTCAGATTTTACAAAATTTTGAAATTTTCAAAAAATATCGCCGATCCCTCTAATTGTCGAAAATTTGATATTTTTTACCCAAAAAAAATTACAACAGTACGCAAAGAGACGGTACAGTACGACCTCCGAATAAGAACGCCCGGAATAAGAACGGTTCCCCTATTTGTCGTTCGAGCGCGTCCCCCACTCCGACTCGAACTCCGAGCTCGAGTCACGCTCGAGTGAATCGAAAAGGAGAGAGAGAGAGAGAGAGAGAGAGACAGAGCGAGTCCGAGAGCGTGGAGCGCGCGCCTGGTGGGGGTACCAGAAATATAGACAAAACTCTTCCCCTTGGGAGCTTTACCGTTCTTATTCGGAGGTTGGACTGTATATAAAATTTCGCAAGAAAAAATCGAATTTTGAAGACGAGCGTGCAAATTGGAAACTTGCACGTTGCTTCCTCAAGAAGAAGCTTTCTTCCATGAGGAAGTGAAAATTACGAACACCATCTTCACATTTACAAAATTACGAAAACCGTCTCCTCGTCGCCAGGAAAATTTTCAATGAGGAAGCAATATGCAAGTATCCAATTTGCAGGCTTGTTTGAAGTAATTTTGATTTTTCTTCATCTATTTGACTAGTCCGTTAATCTATTTCATCTCGGCTAACCTCAAAATTGTGAATTAAGTTGGAAAGATTGCGAGCCGTTTAAATGGGGATGAGAAACCATTGAATCACCCTGCATCAAGAATGAGAGAGAGAGAGAGAGAGAGAGAGAGAGAGAGAGATAAGACTTCACACCACGGGGGCCTTTCACCCACGACAACTGATCAGAGAAAACTCGCTAGCCTCTGGGCTCGGTAACAACGAACACCGTACACGAGGGGATGAACAATGGAAAATAAGGGTTTGCTGGATATTCAACGTTCGCCAGCCCTCGTTTCTCTTGACGGCTCGTGCGACCTATCAGGCATCCTGATAAATTACTTAAACTCCTTCTGACCATTGTATCGTGTGTATGTAACATGAAACCTAACCTCCCCCTCTCCACCGTGCCAAGTCCAGCATGAGAAGACGCGCTATCGCCAGATCCTGCGGATGACTATATGCGCCATCTTCCAACCCTCCGATGTACGTACACCGATTCACGCATCACGTACGCTATTTCCGGAATATACCGGGAGGGATCGCGTAATACAAAATGCTTCATGTAGTACGTACGCTTACTCTCCGCTTTTAGCCCAGCATTTATAAATGTTTCATACGTATTTGAGATTTCTCAGGTATACGTTAAAATGACAAAAATTTCAGAATTTTACTTCCTCACGAAAAAAAACTTTGTTTTCATGAAAAAAAAAGTGTGCTAATTAGAGATACTTGTACATTGCTTCCTCATTATTTTATCTTGCTCACAATGGTACCTCACTATGAGCAAGTGGATCTTCCAAATTTGGCTTTCTCATAGAGGAAGCTTTGCGAGCGAAATAAAATAATGAGGAAGCAATGCGCAAATTTCGAATTTTCACGCTTTTTTTTACTCTGGATTTGATTTCAACCACAATACATTTTCCTAAAATTGAAAAAAAAAAAATTTCCATACAATCTTAATCCCTCAATCGATTCTTACGAAATTCAATAACAAAACTGTGATTGTCACTTTGCCTATTTGTGTAAAAAGAAAACTTTTAGCTCATTAGCTAAAAATTTGCAGAATTTACAGTTTTTCGAAATTAAAAAAAAAAACCCAGAATTATACAAAATCATTGAACCACTTAAGGCAGTTTTATCAATCTCACAGTGCCATGCAATCCTTGGTCGCATAACCTTTGCATATGGGGCATTCCAGGTCAATTCGACTAGGGTCTGACCCTCACCCTCCCCAATGCGAGTTTAACCGACCGGAGGCGTTCTGTCAGCCTAAAATAACATCTCCAAATTTTTTTTAGATTTTTAAAAATCCCCCTGACCACCCCAGAGCTCCTTAATTAATGATATTTTCGAAAATAGTAATTGCGACATTTTTGAAAATTATGAAAAAAATTACATAAATTTTGTAGCCTTAATCAAGAATATTCCAACCAAAATGAAGATGGGCCGACAAAACGGGAATTTTTTATGAATTTTTTTATTAATTTTTTTTTGTTTTTTAATTTTCAGAATTTAATATATTATCCAAAACGCAGCAGCCATCGGGAAAGTAATTGAAATTTAGGAAAATATTTTGGAATAGCTTGGTTTCTTTGTGGAGGAAGCCGGTTTTTGTAGAAAGTTAATTTTTTTGAGAGATTGATGAAAACGTGTTCAGAAGTACTCTAAAACATCTAAAAACCTCTATGTGTACTCAAGTGTGCACACAAGTCGAATTACCACCAAGGTTACTTGATAGTGAATTTGGCTAGAATCGTAAAAGGAATTGAATAGTTGAATAGAATAATTGAATATTGAAATTTCTTCAAACCGAGCCAACCAGAAAGTAAAAAACCAACCAACCAATAACAACTATAGTTTTATAAGCCGGCAAGAAAGCAAATATTTAGAACTATTCAATTCCTTTTATGATTCTAGCTAAATTAACTATCAAGTAACCTTGGTGGTATTTCGACTTGTGTGCACACTTGAGTACACATAGAGGTTTTTAGATGTTTTAGAGTACTTCTGAACACGTTTTCATATTAATCTCCCAAAAAATAAGTTTTCTTCGAAAACCGGTTACCTCCACGAAGAAACCAAGCTATTCCAAAATCTTTTCCTAAATTTCAATTACTTTCCCAATGGTCGTTGCGTTTTGGAGAATATATTCAATTCTGAAAATTGAAAAAAAAAAATAATTGATAAAAAAATTCATAAAAAATTCCCGTTTTGTCGGCCCATCTTCATTCTGGTTGGAATATTATTGGTTTAGGCTACAAAATTTATGTAATTATTTTCATAATTTTCAAAAATGTCGCAATTACTATTTTCGAAAATATCATTAATTAAGGAGCTCTGGGGTGGTCAGGGGGATTGTTAAAAATCTAAAAAAAATTTGGAGATGTTATTTTAGGCTGACAGAACGCCTCCGGTCGGTTAAACTCAAATTGGAGAGGGTGAGGGTCAGACCCTAGTCGAATTGACCTGGAATGCCCCATACACAAACTGTCGGCTCGATCGACAAAAGTTTACAGGAGTTGGAACGAATAGATGTTTTTTTTTTAAATTCAACATTTTTTTGATATTTAAACCCCTTAAGGAATTGCTGCATGGATATTAAAATATGGCCTAAATTCTTGAAAATTTGAGGAATGATAGTTCTTGATACAATAATAATATATGAATTATTTCCGAATTTTTCATGAAATAATTGAGCAGTTATAAAATTATGAATTTAACATAGTTGCTTGTGAAAAAAATCGCTTCTGCACACGTTAATGATTGCAAAACGGTACTATAAATCGCCGTTAATTCTGAAAATATTATATCATTAAGATTTAGGATCAAGCGATCGATTATGCTAAGTTTCAAGTGAAGCGACTGAGTAATTGTCGAGAAATTAATTAAAGTAATGAGAAGCCTCGCCTTTTTATGAATTGCGCTGTGTAGACGTGGCAGCATTGTAGAGCAGTATGATCGGTATAGTAGAAAAACTTCTTAATACCACGGTGTGAATCCATGCTTATGGTCGGTTCCGTCACCTCTAGATCAAGATAAAGTTATCCGCAAAAGACCGTATACCTTTAGCATTGTTTATCGGTCGGATAAATTTATCCATAACTTGTCCATGGTTGACAAAACCGGGCATAAGTTAAATTCAGAGTTTTTTTTCTCTAGCTTCTCTTTTTATCTTTAGTAAATAAGATGGCTAATTAATTAATATCGTCAATAATTTTTTTTTTTTGTGAAAATCATATATAGTCAAATTTTACTCGATTCAATTTTTTCATCGTACAGTTTTTTTTCGTTTCAATTTTGGCTTTCCAGCGATAAACTTGTTCCAAAATTTTTTTCTCAAAAACTGTAGGCACGCACCGAAGCCTCGCTTACCCACGCCTTTTTGAGGTTAGACTTACTGCTACTCACGAAGCAGCGTCAACGCGGGCAGCACGACGCATGCGTCAACAGGTCAAACAGTGCTACCACCAATGAAAAAAAAAATCAGACTGCTGCGTTGTCACGTTTCGCAGACAATTTGTAAAATAGCGAATTATTTATTTTAACGATGAATTAATCAGCAATCATTGGAAAAAACAATATATATTGGATTTTCAGGTAATTATTGGTAATTATAAGATGATCTGAACGTATGAATAACTTTTAAAAATTGAGAATTTTTTTGGTTGGACAGTCGAAAAAGTTGTGCAGTCAATGGCAAAACTGAAAAAAATTCAGTCAAGCACACGCCAATATCTTCGAATTTGACGTCAATTATTATTAAAAGTGGAAAATTAACATTTGTAAGTATTCATTTATTATTAATTTAGCTATTCGTAAGACTAAAGATCTACGACACGATCTAGACTTGTAAATCCACGATTCGCCCATTTTCGACTAACTTTTTGCCCGACGGTCTATCCAGTTATGCCATAAGATATTCTCGAATAATCCGCTACCAAGTATCCTTGTGACTAGCAAGTCCATTTGTGTAAAAAAAATTAGCTCGAAATCTGCGAAATTACGAATGTTGAAGCGCTCACAGACATTTTTTTTCGATATGAACGCTTTTTCCCTTCAACCAATTTCTTAAGGAATTAATTCTTAATTAATTCATTTTTAGCGTCATTGAATATCAATGTTCCTTTCACGTGCCAGATTTTCGTTACACAGCGAAATACTTTCTGACCAAATCAAACTTTTCTTTGGGAATGTATGCATGCAGCATCCTTAAAGAAAAAAAAGAAGAAATGCAGACTTTCCTCTCACCATGACAAAGCGATAAGCGACGATGCAATGCAATATAAATTGCTTAAGGAATTCGTCAAAAGCTTCGAAATCCCTTGGTTTCCGGAGCGATCTATATAAGCACCCCTATTGGTGGAGGGGGGGGGGGATCTCTAAGGGGGTTGGGGATAGGAATAAAGAGGGATGAGAAAGAATTGAAAAAGTAGCTGAGACGCAGAGACTCGATAAGCTCGTTCGCAAAGCAGCGCCTCGAACGAACAAGGCTTCCTCCCACGTTCTCACCCCTTTGCCAGTCCTTCGTCCCCCCCCCCTCCCCGGTCCTTCCCCCATCACCCACGATAAAGAATGACGATCGTAAGGGTGGAAAGTTGCAGGGTGCTTATCGCCCGATAAATTCCACTTCGACCTAGCGCCAAAGACTACCGCAAAGTCTTCTTCGTCTTTTTCATCCCTTATTCTCTCTCTTTCTCTCTCTCTCTCTCTCTCTCTCTCTCTCATTCCTCTCCATCATTTTTACCCCTATCCCCAAGCCTCTCGCTTCATCTCGCCTCGTACGAAAACTCCGACAATCGCACCTTCGCGTACCTTCCACCGACCTTTATAATTATCGGCCCTCCTCCAACACCCGACCTTCGAGTTTCCAACTAAATTTTCCACTAACGACGATTTATGATCGAATTAACAGATTGGCAGCCGTGCACAAGCTTTCGAGATACCGGTAGCGATGAGAGAAATTTCAAGAGAAAAATCTCCGTCTTCGGCGTCTTCAAAAGGTCTATCACAAGTTTCGCACGTCGTTCACGAACATTTACTCACAAGACTTTTTCTTCTGTTCTATCATCTCTTTGATCGTTAAACTCCTATTTTTATTATTCCTCTCGTGCTCTCAGTCTGATTCAACGTATCCGCTGCTGACTCGGACTATAAGCGCCAGCCATGACTTGGTTAAGTAAAGATAATATAATAGAAAAAGGCCTGGCAATTAATTTTTGTTTTTACATTTTTTTCTTCGATACCGATACCGAATAGGTATTATTTTTTCAACTTTCGATAGTTACTTTACGATATTATTCAATTTTAGACACTATTTCGTATTAATTAATTTTACTCTCAATTTTATTATGAATAGTTGAGTAGTTGCGATTTTATTTTTCAATATCACACCTCGACGATATAGTGGACGCGCGATCGGTTTGCGGCTCTGGTGATCTCCCAAGTTAAGCAGCAATGGCCGAGGCCACTACATGGATAGGTGACCGATTAGCCATGGATTGGCTTGGTGCACCAATTACCCAGCGGGAGGCAGTTTCACGGAGATTTTGATGGTAAAATATCGGAAACTCAGTAAAAATACGGCCGTTCGTATCAACATGGGTTTTCCGCAGTTTCCCCATGTCCACGGTAAATACGATACATTGCAGTGTTGCTAAAAAAAACAGCTGCGGATGCTATGGAAGTTAGTTTAGCTTAGCCAAGTGCTGTCAAATATGGGAAGGGTAGTACACAAAAACCCGCAAGGGTATACGTTGGAACACAAGAATAAAAAAAAATATATATAAGCTAATAGATAATTTCGCGGCTAACAGGGTAAGTTGATGCCACATGGGATGTGGATCTCTGCCAGAAGACCGTAACAAGTTAATATTTGGACGGTGAAGACGAGGTTCCGCATCGATTAAATATAAAAATAACGAAACCCACGGCTGTGCCTCCCAGCAGGGAACGACAACTGTAACACTCGAACCTTCACGTTCAATTTTCCGTAAAACTATCAAGATTATCGAGAACGGGGGAAATGCATAAAAATACCATTTCTTCGATTCCAAAGTAAAGGCATCAATATCAGTAAAGGATTCGGGATCGCGTTGCCACGACACATGTAACGTTTACATTTTGTATATGCCCTCGAAGCAAATAAATCAATCTGCGGAGAACCAAGGATCTGAATAATCTTTCGAAACGTCTTATCGGAGAGCTCAAATTCTGTTTCCGGCTGTAATCTTCGAGACTCACGATCAGCCTCCATGTTATCGCTAGAACGAATGTATGACGCTCAGATCCAAATGCCTCTCTCTGTTCGCATCACTGCCAGATTCTTTTGGCCAGTGAGCTCAGTCCCTCGAAACGACTGTCTCTCATCCGATTAACGCAGGGAATTGCCGTCGTGTATTGTCAATCCGAAGTAAAATATTACATCGCCGTTTGTCCTTCGCGTATAACACTTTAGGCCAAAGAATACGGCCATTAACTCTGGAACATTAATGTGCGAGTCGAAATTTCCGATATTCCAGTAACCATTAGTGCGGTTTCCATCGCAAAAAACGCCCCAAACTTTACGCGACGCAATCAGAAAAGATTTCGAGATCCTACACCCCGGTTCGTCTATCGGCGCGCTAGCGGAGAGTATAGATACCTATAGATAATTTTTATTTCCTAGCTTCAAACTTGTGGCGACACTGGGGCAAGTGGGGGTACAGTCGAATCTGGTTATAAGCAATCCTTCGGGGCTGCAGGGGAAAAAAAAACGCCGAAGAGTCGTAAAATCTGGCTCCCCCACTACAGCGCATCGATGTAGCGTTCTTAACCCTTTGCCGGATCATCGAGAATCCCCACTCAGCAGCCAGGCGCTGAGCGGCGAGAGTGGGGATGGCGCGCTCAGGCCCGTGCGCTCGGTCTTATTCAAAAATTTTAGGCGCTTCCACATAAAAAAGAATGAGCGGGAATAATCGCTTTAATGCAACGCGGCAAATACGGCCCTGACGCGCGGTGGAGTGGGAGCTCCACGCACGCACTAACACACGGCCACAGTCGCACACAGCGCTGTCCCGCGCGCTCATTGGTTGGTCCCTCTCTCCACGCTCACCGATACTTTTCGTGAGCTTGATCCGGCAATGGGTTAATGTGCGTGAGTGCGTCGGTGAAATGCGCAATGCTGCTGGTTATAAGCAATTGGCTTATGGTGGGGGACCGCGCTGAGCGGACTCGAAAAAAATTGGAGGGGAAATTGCTTATAACCAGATTGCTTATAACCAGATTCGACTGTACTAACTATACAACTATGATCTCGAGGAAGAGGCGCGAAATACCATTACCATTGGACGTGAATAGTACTGATTTTCTCGAAAAAATAGTTACTATTCATAGTTTTTTTTTAATTCAGAATAGTCATACCGACCAATGGCCATTGAAACTGGATAGTAATTATTCAAGTTCAATAACGACTATTGAATACATAATTTGGAACTAAAACTATAGATCAACAATGACTATTGTTCTCTTACAGGAATTATTAACTATTCATATCCGTTACTATGCCTATTAAAATTCAATAGTAACTATTGGTTTCTCATTACTTTTCTTTTTTTTTTCCGTAAACGACCAACGGTAATACTGTAATAGCGAGGCCAAGTGAATGAGAAAATTCACTACGTGATCACCGATTAAATTCTGATCGGTAGTCGATAAAAAATAATTCAAGTCTACATTTTTGGCATCGCACAGGGTACTCAAATCGAATAGTTTGTTCATTAGAAATATTTATGTGAACGGGGAATCGTCTGAGACGATGAAACGAGAGAAAAAGCCAGATATATATTTGTGTGTGTGTGTGTGTGGGAAATATGAAAGAATGGTATTTGTCTCGATAAGTTCGAGGCAGGAAATGAGACTGTCGATGGGATATGGAATTGCTGTTCTTACCAACTCTTTCGTTGAAGGAAAGTTGCTACAATTCGTTTCGTTGCAATGCATTTTGGCCACTGTGGAATTGCACCAAACGAGGATTTGGATTCCTCTAACGAGAAATCACGAGACGACTTTTCATCCTATCACTGCAGTTTTTTTCTTTTCTCTCTCTCTCTCTCTCTCTCTCTCTCTCTCTCTCTCTCTCTCTCTCTCTCTCTCTCTCTCTCTGTACACTCGTAGAAGAATCCTCGAGGCCAAAAGCGAAAGAGACGAGAGAGTAAAAATAAAGGTTTTATAAGCTGATAGTTGAAAGAAAGATTTCTCCACAACACCCGAGGGCGAAATTGGTGAAATTCGAAAATCATACCACGTATATATACTATATACATATGTATATATGTTGAATAGAATTTCCCTCTATTCTCTACCAGCATCGCACTTTATGATTTTCTCTTTTGGTAAATCGTTCGCTCCGACGATTCCTATTGTTGCGCAAGACCTCAGTCAAAGGAAGGGGCTCTAAATAAGTCATGTTTATTGCTCTAAAATAAATACTTTCGTTTATGGGAAGCGTTCATTCATCATCCATTTTTTTTTTTACGGAAATATTTACGGAATAAATTTATCTTATGATGTCCTATCAATTCTGCAATCTCCGAACTGCGTTTCATTTCTCTCAAAGGGGACAATTGAGCTTAATTTTTTTTTCTTCCAAATATCGGAACTTTGGTCAAAAATAGATTTTTCAAAATAAATCGCAAGTGCCATTAGTGATAAACTTGTCAAAGCTTCGCTTGAAAAATTTTAGCCACGTGAAAAACGCGTTTAAAATTTTACGTCTAATTGCATATTATCATCATACTTCATTTTTCAGCTTATTATTTCGTCAGAAAAAAAATCACATAAAAAGCGTTTCCTCTGCTCCTTTCAAACTGAAAGGTTCATTGCAACTGCGCCTTTCTCATCATTGTAAATTCATCCTCATTGCATCGTAAACGTCGCGGAGCCACGCTGCTTCGTGCTCTATCCTGAAACAAAAGTGCCGACAAAGTTTCTCCACCCTGCAGTTATAAGACGCTGAAATATTTTGCCGTCCATTGTTTTCCGAAATTCGTCTAGTTTCGTCATTTTGAATATAATTATCCCGGCGAGACAAGGTAAACGAAAAGTTTCCCAACGAATTAATGAGGCGAACGCGGGTGACGGCAAACCCAACCTAAAATTCCGAAAAATCATGATTGTGAAATTGTGCAATGAGACCGGAGTTTCGATGGGAAGGGCTTACAGATTTTTTTTATCTGCCGGGCCGAGGTACAGTGATTGTATCGAGGCTCAGACACAGTATAACCATTACCCGCATCATCGTTTGAACAAACTGAAACGGAATATTTTTTTTGCCCCTTTCACGTTTCTCGTCACTGCAGCGCGGAAAGATTCGACGAAGCGCGAGAAGAGATTCGCCCGGAAGCAATCGAGGTATAAGGCAGTGATAAAAGAAAACGATTAGGGCACGATGGTGCACTAAAGGGAATTATTTTTCCGCGGAGATGATTCTCGCGATCGACTCGCGAGAGAGAGAGAGAGAGAGAGAGAGAGAGAGAGAGAGAGAGAGAGAGAGAGAGAGAGAGAGTGAGAAAGGGAGACAGATTTTTTTGTCTTCTCACTTCCAATCCTTTTCCACCTTTTTTATTTCACTACGTCTTTCTCCTGGCGTCCCATTCACCCTCTTCGAGGATATTTTCCTCCAGGAGCTGGCGAATCTCACGCCCGAGGAGCTTCCCACTATCAAGACTGAAACAGAGTATTATAAAAATGCGATCTGTTTCGCGAAATTCTTTCACGTGGAACGCCCAAAAGCACGATTCGAAACCCTCAGCACTGCACGAAGAACGAGCTCTCAAGTCCTCATTCAACTAAATTCCCGAGTATAAAATTTCAGATGTCACATTCACCTTTCTCGTGATAAAGTAACAACGACCTGATCCTATCGATCGCACTGATTATAGTGCAATTTTTCCAACCCCCTCCATCTCTTATCAGCCAGTTATCCGGACCTGGACCAACTCAACCTAACTCCCCAGTCCTCGTGATATACTGATCCGGACCTGGGATCATCCACTTATCGTATGTATCATTTTCCACCGGTCGTATGTATCATTTTCGGTCTAAAGGATTTATCTCTGATCCTGGTTGACAGCAGAGAAAAACTGTGTCCGGGCAAGCATAACACCTAAAGTTATTTCTGTTTCGTGTGAAAATATCTTTAGCGACACTTTCGAAGTGAAAAGTGTCCTCAAAAAGTGTTGCGGGCTTTTTGGAAGTTGAGTGAATCACTGTAAAGTGTTCTGCAAAAAGTGTTGCGGTTCTTCTGAAAATTGAATGAACGTGTAAAAAGTTCACTCAAAAAGTGTGATGGTCCTTTTGGAAATTGAGTAAAAAAGTGAAAAGTGTCTCATAAAATGGTTGCGATCTTATTGACAGTTGGAATAATGAGAGCCTAGAAGAGCTTCCTAGGATGAGTTAGTCAAGGTATGTTAATCAAGTAAGGCAAGTTAATCAAGCTATAAGAGGGGACTTGGAATGATCGGGGCCTGAGCGGGGGCCCTCTAAGATTACTTGGAAAAGCGCCCACCCGATCCTAAAACTACTTTTTTACATACAATTTTAGTGAGTAAACTGCCAGTTGCATACGAAGCCTATTTTATCCATGGTGATCGATGAAATCTTTAACCGCTTCCACTCTGCAACTGTTGCAGTCCAATTTAATTTCGTGTTATTCTTTTTCCGGCTTCTAGGAGGCATAAACAACGTTCTCCAAACTCACGATAACGTTATCTATACGAATTACTTCAGCTATTTTGAATTTTGCAATTTTGACCAATATTATGGCCCTCGAGACTCTAAAATCGCGAGCTTGAAAGCTCATAGCACCGCTTAAACGCAAAACTTAAACCAGGAATCGTCTTTGACAATCCAGGAGCTATCAGGATCGGATAGTTTGGGCTGCAAGAGCGACGAACCGCAATTTTTATAACAGAGGATCACCGTTCCAATTAGCTGCAGTCTTTCTGTTGAATACCCAAACGATCCCAGACGATCTTTACGTTCAATTGCGATCGCACTTTGGTCCGAACCACTCATCATCATGTAACATCGATACCGTTCCACTTCCGGGTTTTTTAAGGCTCTCATGAGGACCCTTTCGCATTCCAACGTATACCAGGGAGAATTCATGACAGCACATGCTTATTGAAGCCAGACTCGAGAGCTTTCTACCTGATGGAAGTTCAGTGGAAGCCTGAAGAGCCAAATGGCACGTGGCTTCCCCATGTCCTTCTCACGTTTCCTTCCCACGCTGAAAAACCAGCAATGACTCAGATGCTGGGCATTCAATCCTGATCCAAAAATACCAGGATGATGTCCAAGACCACGGAGCATGGAGCAAGATCCTAGAGCTTGACCGTTTCGAATTCAATGCCACATAACACCTGCCAGGTAGTTCTGTCATCAACTGCAACTAGGAATTCAAAAAGCTACGAATTGATTCTAGGTTCAATCTTTTGATTCTGTAAAGTTGATGACACTGGGTCCACGATTTTCAATCTTTCTCGCAATCTTTCGACAGTACAACTCTGCTCGTTATACGTCCAAGACGTTCTTATCATTGGAAAAGAACACTGCGAAATGTAATTATAACCGCTCGAGATCATCGAGCGTGGTAACGAGACAAACAGGCAGCGATGAATTACCAAAATGAGTTGTAACAGACATCAATGGAGTCGCATCAGAGTTTGTTCGGTCCAATAGTGTGGAAAAAAAATATGCAGTTGATCGGAAGAGATTGAAATGCGAGTAAACGATGTTTGTTCGGGTAATTTATAATAATCTGTCGTTGATCGTGATTGTAGCTGCACGAAATAGCATTAATCCCGAAGAATATATTGAATCAAATCATTTTGAGGTAGTTCCGTCATATTCAAGTTCCGGACTTGTGGCAATGGTATGAGGACGACGAGAAGCCGTTATAAGTAAAGATGTGAGGCAACGAGGTGGAAAACAAAAATAGATGGGAGATCAACCCGATCGACGTTACTTGGAGCTATCTTTCGTCACGTGAATTTTTCGTCCAACCCTCTGCTCTTCAATCATTCCTCTTGGCCATCCATGACTCTGCTTTTCCGCGGGCTCGATGGCCTGTCACGTCCACACACGCTCTGTCCACGACACGGAAGATAAAACACCCGGAAGAGACTTGAGGTCTGGCCTTACCAGGCTATTCGAACGAAGGAAAAAAAAAACTGTTTCCCTCACCAATGTTGCCTTTGACTTTGGCGTCATAGCTTGCCTTGAATTTTCGGGTTCGACGAACTCTCAGTCGGAGAGAAATCGTTCTATTTCTCGTTCTTTTATGCTTGGCTATAGCACACTCTCTCGCACACACGACACTTACCTTGATCGTCGCGTGGTTGGATCTTTCATGACCATGACCTCTGTGATGTCGCCATATTTGGTAAAGTATTCTCTGAGGCTCTCTGCAACAAATAAGACGAGGAAGCTTTACACGTCGGTTCTTTGTTTTTTTTTTCTCATTGAATGAGGCTCGTGACGATGACGTTATTTACAACATATTTTTTAGATAGAGTGCGTAAAAATTTTCGAGAGTTATATGAAAAACGGAATTTATAAAAGTTTCATCGATAAAAGGTTGGGTCGCTTTATCGCATCAGGAATAGCAGAACAGAAAAAAATCTAATCTGTCCAAAACAATCGATCGAATGCGGCAGTTCTTTAGGGAGTTTGTTCGTCGATGGTCCAGCAGCTTCTATATAATCCGGTAGCTTCGCAGGGGTCAGTAAAGGGTGAAGAGAATTATCGGAGTAAATCGTAAAAGTAGGCAGAACATGATTTATCGTGGAAATCGGACGTCGTACTCGTCCATAGCCCAGTACGACAAACTCCTTGGCGTTTGCAGCTCTAACGTCTCCGTTAAATTACTCCTTGCCTCTGGCACGATAAAGTAAAGTTCGTGTGAATTATGCGCGCGGAATGTTGGCGAGCACGCGTAAGTGCGAAGAGTAGAATGAGAGAGTTATTCGTGCTTTAAGTGCTTGCAGTAAACTTGTCATGCTGACTTGAAAGATATATATATATATACGTGGTGAATACACGTGGATATAGTGCGGTGGGTGATTCAGAATTGTTATTTAGCCCGATGGTTGGCGATTTTCGTTAATGGCCTGGGCATAATAATTACCTGAATAATTTTGTAAAATTTTTCATATATATTATATATATATATATATATATATAGGTTTTTTTTAACTCATAAGCATTACGAGTCAACCTTGAGAATATAAGATTTTCTCGAGACTTTGCCGAAATTATTTTTTGTAAAAATAACTTGCTGGCGAAAAATCCGATGACAAAATGACTCAAAATTTCATTTGACTATCTTGATTTATTTGTATCTGCACGATTATTGTGCTGTAACTGTACTATTACTTTACAGTAACTGTACTAATAGTGTACAGATACTGTTATATTACTTTAAAGAAACTGTACTATTACTTTACGTTACTGGACTGTCACTATACTGCCATCGTCCTGTTACTGTACTGCACTATTATTCTATAGTTACTGCACTATTATCATACTATTAATTCACTCTTACAACACCGTTACTGTCCTGTTACAGTAACTAATACTATATTCTTATTGTACTGAAACTTTGGTGTTACTGTAATATTATTAATCTACTGATACTGTACTGCTACTGTTCTGTAACTACAGTTACTTCACTGCTACTGTTCTGTAACTACAGTTACTTCACTGCTAGTGCACTGTAAGTGCGCTGTTATTTTACTATTTCTCTACGGTTACTGTACTCTTAATATACCCATACTGTTCACTTACTGTTTTCCACTGTACTATTTCTGCACTGTTCCTATACTGTTACTGTGCTGTTCCTGGACAGTAACTGTACTATTACTTTACGTAACTGGACTGTCACTGTACTGATACTGCCCATGTTGCTGTACTGCACTTTTATTCTATAGTTACTGCACTATTATCATACTATTACTTCACTCTTACTGCACCGTTACTCTGCTGTTACAGTAAGTATTACTATATTCTTATGATACTGAAACTTTAGTTCTACTGTGATATTATTAATCTACGCGTACTATACTCTGCTACTGTACAGTTACTTCACTGTTACTGCACTATAACTGCGCTGTTTCTGTGATGTTATTTTACTATTCCTCTACGGTTACTGCACTCTTAATGTACCCATACTGTTCACTTACTGTTCTTTTACTGTACTATTTCTGCACTGTTCCTATACTGTTACTGTGCTGTTCCTGGACAGTAACTGTACTGTTACTTTACAGTTACTGCACTGCAACTGCGTTATTCGTGTGCTATTAGTGTATCGTATACCGTTACGGCTTCCCAGCTTATAATCTACGTATTTAACGTGTAATATACACAGTATCAGTTATCACCGGTCTTCCTTTTTGTGCGAGACACCCTGTTCGAGTTATTTTTTTTAGATTCTGTTGTCATAACTTTTCATAGATAACGTTTCATAGACAAGACACCGTATAACCTGCCCTAAAATGGCTTTGTATACGTAGCAATTTCCGTACGATGCTTCTGCAAACTTTACCAGAAAAGTTTTCGCATTTACTCCAGTAGTCTCCGGCATTCCGTCGATCCTTAAACTTTGCCTTCGGTCTCATAATCGCGATAATTCATTTCCCAAGATATACCACGTTGATTAGCTCACTGCAGCTTCATTCATGACGTTTTCGGAAAACACCAGGGGGGGATTCAACGAGTTTCACTCGGGGCCTCTTCCAATCCCATTTCCCGAACAATCTGTGGAGCACTGGAGCTCTCATTACCGGTTTGGCTGGCGCAGTCAGGCTTTTCGACAGATAATGTCTACCTCCCTCTTTCTCTTTCTCTTTCTCTCTCTCTCTCTCTCTCTCACTCATTCTCTCACTCCATCTATCTATACATACCTACACCTTCGTAGGAGGTGCTGCAATCGGATCAACCTTTTGGTATATCAGATTTGGTACGGGGTGCGAAGCACGCGAGCGATTTCTCTCCCACCCCAAGTCCTTCACCCTTTGCCTACGAAGCTTCTCTTTCTCGAGCGATATACACGGACACCGGGCCACACGAGTATCTCTCTCTCTCTTTCTCTCTCTCTCTCTCTCTCTCTCTCTCTCTCTCTCTCTCTCTCTCTCTCTCTCTCTCTCTCTCTCTCTCTCTCTCTCTCTCTCTCTCTCTCTCTCTCTCTCTCTCTCTATTTCTAGACGTAACCCATCTCCCGTTGAACCATGCCATATATACACATATATTCTCCAGGTCTCGCGACCAATTACCAAAACTTTCCATAATTACCGGTGGCCCCTACCCGGCTGAATCGTTCGAAACTGAATTAAAACTTTCGATTTTTCATTCGCCGATCCAACATGGAAATTTTTCGGTACGCGTGTGCACAAGTACGATGGGCCAAGACTCATTTAGGATATCCCCCCACCCCGAGGAAATTCCGTAGCAAGGAGTCCCCCGTGCACGTTCCTCATGACTTGCGACAGCGCCCTATCGAGAATTTTGTGTTCCATTACATCAAGGACTTTTGTCTCACACGCGATCGTACTGGCGTAGAAAAGAAACGAGGAAAGAAATTCATAGATTGATGAGAATAAAAAAGGAAAGAAAGAAAAAACACGTATACTCGAGTACCGGACCCGTTTTGATTGCCACGTAGCACGGAAAATCACAGTGGAGGCCTCACGTTGTATCGCGATCTATACTTGATCGAGTAAATATGAAAAATACGTTTACCTTGTAAGGTATTGAATATTTGGAAAAAGTATTGGTAACTTGAATCTCGAAAAAAAAAAACAAGCATACAGATTGGAAACTTGCACGTTGCTTCCTCAATACAAATTTACCTTGCAATGAGGCGATGGTTTTCGTAGTTTCGTCAATGTAAAGATGGCTTTCGTAATTTTTGCTTCCTCATAGAAGAAAGCTTTGTAATGAGCAAGCAATACGCAACTTTTCAATTAGCACGATTGTTTCATAAATTCGATTTGTTTTTGCGTTTATCCCGTCTCCTAGCGTACTCGTGTAAATTTTTTTGGGTTGATAATTTCACATTTGCGTTAGTCAGAGCGAACACATATATTGTTTGAGGGTTTCAAAATTGTATGAAATCTGGACTTCTAGAGCTATTCTTGTCAAATTTCATATGAAAGATCCTTCTGTCCCATAGCGTATTTATGAAGAAAAAAAAAGTTCAACTCAATAACCTCAAATGAACAGAAATTGGATCAAACACAGAAATTTTTCAAAAATTTCCAAATTATAAGGCATCTTAATCTCTTCAACGATTTTTGCCAAATTCCATACCAAATATGCTTCCCTCTTAGCCTATTTATGAAAAAAAAATTAGGCGAACATCCTTAAATTTACAAAAGTTAGAGCGATCACAGAATTTTTTGGAAAAAATTCAAAATAATCTAAAATTGTGCACCCATTATGATTTTTTTTTTAATTTCAACAAATAAAAGGCGTTCCATGTTTGAGTAGTATGCAAAGTTTTAGCGCGGTAGCTCAAGCAATTCGAAAGATATTGAAACTTCCATTTTTCGAAGGCTTGTCTGGACAAACGGTCCTTCATAGAGACAACAGGATTTCATAAACTTTTTTAATTTTCGAAAAATGTCTGCGATTGCTCTAGCTTCTCTAAATTTAACGTTATTTAGCCAAAATTTCTCATAGAAATACACAATGGGCCGAAAAATTCTGATTATTAATTCGGCAAGAACCGCTTAACGGGTTCAGATTTCATATATAATTTTGAGATTTCCGAAAAATGCCTATGGTCCCTCTAACTTTCGTCAATTTAAAATTATTTAACCAAAACTTCTCATATAAATACACAATGGATCAATGAGCTTTGATTTTCACAGAGTTCATGAAATTTTGAAATTTTCGAAAAATTTTAATCATCCCTCGAACTTTCGTAAATTTGAGGTTATTCAGCCAAAACTTCTTATATAAATACACAATCGGACAAGCAATTTTGAATTTAAATTTGGCAAGAATCGCTCAACGGGTTCGGATATCATGACATTTTTTAATTTTCGAAAAATGCCTGTGATCGCTCAAAATTTCGTAAATTTGAGTTCATACAGCCAAAACTTCTCATACAAATACACAATGGAAAAAGAAAGTTTGGTTTGAAATCTGGCAAGAATCGCTTAACGGATTTAGATTTCATGAAATTTCCTAATTTTCAAAAAATATCTGTGATTGCTCCCACTGACTCAAATTTGAGATTATCAACACAAAAAATTTTACATAAGTACGGCCAGGAGACGGGATATTAAATTTCGCAGGAAGAAATAGAATTCAGAAAAATGGTATGCAAATTGGGAGCTTGCACATTTGTATCCTCATAAAAGAGTTTTCTCCATGAGGAAATCAAATATTACGAAAACCTCTCGACATTCACGATATTACGAGAACCATCTCCTCATATAGAGGTAACTTTTTAATGGAGGAAGCAGTGTGCAAGTTTCCAAAATGCACGCTTATTTTTGTTTTTTGAGATTCAATTTACCAAAACTTTTTCCATATATTTTATGAATCGAAAGAGCTTGGTCGAAGCTTCGTCTGGTGGTGACCATACGAGGCAACTTGGGAAATATGTAATTGAATGATACTTGCTGATGAGAGAGCGAGAGAGAGAGAGAGAGAGAGAGAGAGAGAGAGAGAGAGAGAGAGAGAGAGAGAGAGAGAGATGAGGATAGAAGGATCTGAAGGGATGGGTACGAGGATCACTGGCCTGGAACACGGCGTAACTAATCTCGACTAAATACTGCGATTTCCGTGTTTCCTCCCTCTCTTACTCTCTCTCTCTCTCTCTCTCTCTCTCTCTCTCTCTCTCTTTCTTTCTCTCTCTTTCTCTATCTTTCTCTCTTTCTCTCTCTTTCTCTCTCTTGGGCTTCGGGCTTTCGGGGCAAGGAATGCGTTCTTTTCCTCTCCTCCTACTCACGGTGTTGCTGGAACACACGTTCTCACACTCACTCTCTGCATTCACAGCAAGCCATTGTTAGGGGGTCGTGGAAAATGGGTACATGTACAGGGTTTGCAAAGAGGCAGAGCGAGAGAGAGTGAGAGAGAGAGAGAGATAGCGACCCGGAGCTGTAGGGAGTGAAGGGAAACCCAGAGGATCGAGGAGCCTAAAGCACGGAGGAGCTGGCTTTTAGCCAAAATGGCCAAGCTCCAAATATATATCTTACACCCTATCTAATTATACGCTGCTTTATCCCAAACCGCCATGAAGACCTCGTAATGCCTCGGCAGTTACTCGCACTATCCCCGGAGCTCTCGCGACGATGCTCAACGATTCGCTCTTCCTCGTTGTTTCATACTGGACAAACGTTTCTGTGTGTATGTGTTTGTAGAGGAAGAGGGAGAGAGAAATAGAGATGGAGAGAGAAAGAGAGAGAGAGAGAGAGAGAGAGAGAGAGAGAGAGGCTGATTGACACTGGTGTCCCATCTCTCTCTCTCTCTCTCTCTCTCTCTCTCTCTCTCTCTCTCTCTCTTTCTCTCTCTCTCTCTCTTTCTCTCTCACTCTCTCTCTCTCCTCGTCTCTCATGGGCTTTGACAAGCCCAAAAAACCTGTCGAAAGCTCCCCGCGTATCCTATTCACCCTTTACTCACCATTATCATTGACGTATGAACGAGCCTGAACCCGGGACCTCTCATGAAATTAAGCCACCATGGGAAAACTTTGAAACGTTTTTTTCTCCTAGCCTGAGCTCTTCCGTAAATCTTGAGGCCGCAAGCGGAAGTCATTATCGCAGAAATTAATGAAATGTATATATATATATATTTTTTTTTTTCACTTTGGTCTCTCGAATGCAAGATGCATATTTTGATGTCTATTTAAAAACGAACGTCGCAAAATAAAAAATTTATAACCCACCCTAGATTTTAGTTTACGTTTGGCAGAGGGACTTTTTTTTTAACAGATAGTGACTGCCGGAATTTTTCATGGCATTTTTTTTCAATGTACAATTTTCTTCGATGATGCCGAAGAATTATTAACAGATTTTCAGGTGAAAAATAATTGTTGAACCGGATCATAAAGGATTTTTTTTTCCGTCCTGGATCGAGTATATTCGATGAGTATTTTTTTTGAATGTGTGTGAATCTTTTTGAAATTTCCCCTGCCCTTTTTTTTGGGATTCCTGTTATTTCGAAATTTTTTTGAAGCTGCATGCTTGTAACTACTTTCCGTGAAATATAGTATAACCTTTTTACGAAAATATGTCCAAAATCAAATACTTTTTATTCTTTTCTCAAAATTTCAAAAAAAAAAAAAAATCCACAATAAAGAGACAGCTTCTTAGAAAAAGTCACACGTATTCGAGAATAGCAAGAATTTTGTATTACATGACGAAAAATAAATTTTACTGATGATTTGTTAAACAAGTTTTTTTTGCAACTTTCTGATCAACTGTTCGGCATCATTGTTATGGAAAATCATTGTTTTATACACGAGATATTGAAATTCTGATCCTATCGAATGCTTGGATGGGAATGTATACGTGAATCATCCTAAAAAAAACTCCCCCTCCATCTAACCAGAATTAGTCTAGTGAAGTTTATTATTCATTTTCTGACATCTTTTGCATCGCTGAATAAAAATTCACGCACAAGCCTGATAGAGAAGACTTTGAGGCACTCGGAGAAGTTTAAAATTCCAAAAATTATAAAATAAGAAAATATCCAGAAATTAATTGGGTGTTGGTACGTAATGAGGTAACGGCTTACCTCATTCGAGTTATGTAAAATGACTGTCCGGCACAATTCAAACGATCGATGGACTATTTGTCACGATCTCGTTAAGTACTTCGTTCAATTTTTTTTTTTTTCAATGCAATTTATTTTTCAATAAAAATTTTTCAAGCAATAAATTTTTCGATTTTCAACAATGACTAGAATTTCTATTTAAAATATTTTCATAAAACTTAACTCTCTTAAGTCAGCGATATCTTTTCTGTTTAGCGCGCGGACGCGTTGCCCCCTCCGTACTAAGTCCCCCATGTGTGCGTCCACAATGGTGGTAAAAAAAAAATCTTGGTCCATACCTGGGACAAGGTTCCTTACCAAGCATCGTTAGTGTAACTGGCCCAAGTTAATCCCAGTATCGCCTCAATGGTACTTGACAACAAAATTGGGTCTAACACTCAGGCCACGAATTGAACCAAGCTTGGCCCAGCTGTACTCAACAATAATTATTGCATGCCCGATCACCACGTTAGGGCCATGCTTGGTAAGCATACAGCCAAATCGTTCATGCCAACGCATGGACCTCACCGCTTGGCCATTTGGCCCTAACCTAGTCCTATTTAAGGCTCAATTGTAAACGCCAACCGTTGGGTTAGGAGATCCGACCACAGCTCGCCCAATCCTTGGCCCGAGGGTACACGTCAACGAGTGGGAAACAGAGTTAGATCGAAATCTGACAAGTTATGCCATTTTGAGAATTTTCGACTTACCATCATGGATCCGCAATATCAAGTTTTGTAATTTTGACCTCAAATTCGTGTTCACCGATCGAAATAACCCTTCAATGTATAATCAGAGTGAACCTGACAAGTTATGGTATTTTTATCATTCTGGGTCCACCTTATTGGATTCGCCACATTCAAGTTTGTAATTTCTTCCAAAACCGACATGATTATACTAAATAAAGGGTGAACGACGGGACCACCATCATCCCTTGAGTAGCTCCCAACATACAATTGATGAAGTTTCCTCTGCAGGGTTGCGCGAATTTTTAATTAAGTACATTTAAATTGCAAATTAAAATTATAATTATCAATTGAAAGTCAAATCAATTAAAAATTACAAATGCAATTCGAATGTTCTTTTGAATCAATTACAAATTAAAAATGTAGTTGAAATATTTTTTCGAATCAATTACAAATTAAAAAGTAATTGAAATGTTTTTTTCGAATAAATTGCAAATTAAAAATGTAATTGAAACATTTTTTTGAATTAATTACAATTTCTAAATGGCATCTATGCGTAATTCTGATACATAAAATCAAAAAAGTCAGCAAATTGTTTCGTAATTTTCGAATTTTTTTTTTCATTGAAATAATTGGAATAATACAAAGCTCATCCATAAAATGTTTCGTTTTTGTGTATATTTTGCAATAAAAAAATCCCCACCGATTTTCCTTTTATGGGTCACGTTTGGGCCAGTCTTGGGTCAGAATGTTGATCCAAGAATGGACGTATACATCAACACAAGATTGGACCGAGGATCGGCAAAACTTTCGACCCATCATCGGCCTCGTGTTATCATTTCAAGCATGGCCCATGCTTGGATGTATTATCTATTCCAATGCTTGACGAGATTTGGGCCAGACGTGGGCGACGACGGCCCCGGGCCCATGGTATACATGCACACATCGTTTCAGGACGTTTTCGGGCGTTGTGGCTTATAAGCAAGTAGTATGTGCCGTATGAGAGTCTGCGGAGCTCCTCTTGACACATCGCTATGGGAGGAAATGTACTTGCCCTGAGTCACTACCGCGACTCTTGATCATCAAAAATCTTGAATTTCAATTGGAAAAGGATACTGACAGTTTGACAGAATGCCTGGAAAAGGCGAATGAACGATAGGTGTACGATATATTGTGTCAGTAGAGCACGATGCTACTGTCATTGAAATAAAATAAATTCACCACGTAGTCGATGGCTTGGAGCACGTTAGCGTGTAAGATTGTGACGTAAGATATCCTCAGCAAAATGTGACGTTCGGAAGCATCGTTGAATTTCCATTGTTTCATATGAAATGGAAATGAAGGCGTTTTTTTTTTTTCCAAGGACAAAATAATTACCATTTACTTAGCTCCCGATGTGTACGAGCAAAGGCAGTACAACTGGGATTTTCAATGAAGCGTTTTTTATGCTCAGCAAAAAAATGGCTCTTATTCCTTTTACATGCGAGGTAATGCAATTTGTTTTCACTTGCAATGAATTGCATATTTTGCCAGGGGATTATCTCTAGTGCGCGAAAAGTGTGACACATTTTGACAGGCTATTAGCATAGACCCCGAACCGGAGACATAAATTACTCCGGGGGGGGGGGGGGGGGGGGGATTATTTTATTACCGTGGACATATGGGGTCGACACGCAATGTGCGACTGCGGGTATGCAGTTTAAAACCACCCCTCGTACACGATCATCGAGATAATGTCAATCGGTTGAAGCAACACCCTCCTGCAATATCGTTTTTTTTTTCTCATGCGCTTGCGCGTCATGGAACGTTAGGAAATTAAAAAATAAAAAGAATTACAAGTTGAAACTGGCACATTGCTTCCTCGGAAATTTCGAAATTTTATAAATTTTTTTTTGTCTCGCTCATACAAAGCTCCCTCTATGAGCGAGTGCGTTTTACAATTTTTCATTCGTCATAGACGAATCCTCATGAGCGAGATAAGAATAACTTTATAAATTTTTGAAAATGACGAGGACACGAAGTGCAAGTTTTAACTAAGCAACGGTTTTTTTTTTTTTTTTTTTTTTCAATTATGTACGTAACGTATCCACCGTGTATTCTGTTTATATGGAAATCATTAACTGGATATCTCAAAATGTTGTGTGAGGATCGGAGCGCCCACAAATAAAAATCATTCTTACGCCCCTGGTCGTTCTTCCGAATTCGAGAACATTCTTATTTTGACGCGCCGAATCAGTAGATCATCGACGGATCTATAAATTCGCCGCTCTCGGTACAAATGGTCTCTTTCGCTCCGGGGACATCATCGTGGTCAGTCGCTTTATATCATCATTCGTCGGGTGCACTGATCAAGCCAAAAGGAATCGAACGTATTGTATTTTATATCGTGTTATTTCGTGAATTGTATTATATTGTCAGCACACTCGATTATATTGGCATCCTGTTCCCCGGAGGCGCACGAGAGAGCTTCGTTTCGTATATTTACGTTTTTTTTTTAAGCTAAGTAAGCCGAAAATCATGTTCTTTTGACCATTGTATCTGGATATATGTGTGTTTTTGCGAAAAGAAATTATTTAATGCTTTCATCTGTATATTATCCCATTGTCATATTGAAATCTATTCTTGAATATATGCGCAAATTAGCTATTCCATTTTCGCTAATTTCATCGCTTATTTTATCCCTTCATTCGCCATCGAACTCGAAAACACTTCCACTCCAAAAATACTCATAGTTGAAAATGTAGAATTGTTATACAACTTGTTAAAAAAATTCAAAGTTTCATTGAAAACTTTTCTTGTTTAGTGCATTGTTTTTTATTCATAGAGTGGCAAACTTTTCCAAATATGGTTATAGCTAAATATATAAGTTAACGGTTGATGTATCAGAAAAAACGGTGACGTATCGAAAAGTTTGCCACGCTATAAATCCAAAACCATGTACTATACAGAAAAATTTTCGAATATAAAAATTGTAGGAAATTTCATTATCTACAAAAAAGGGTTCTACTATTTTTGTCTTACGATGCACGGTTCACGAGATATTTGATAAAACGTGTTTTTTAAAATGGCAACTCAAGCTCGACCCCCCGTGTCCCACTAATTTGAATTCGACACTCAGGAGACATCCCTGAACATTTTCTGAAAGCAAAATAGATTCTGTAGAAGATTGCGTTATGAACCTACTTTTTTTGGCTAGAAGGATCGGACTATTTATCGACAGGGTGAATCGTAGAACCGGGGTAAAATTTTCTTGCAGCTGGGAAAAGGGTTGAATGCCCACTATCGTGGATGCCGGGTTGCAGTTTACAAGGGGTCACTGGGAGGGGTCCTGGAGACTTTACCCATTCCAATCGACACCTCACTCGCAGGCGTTTGGGGGTTGATGACATGCAAGCACCTTTTTTGATTTAGCACTATGATTCTTCTGAAAGCTTTTTGATTCAGAATCCGCTCTGTTGGTCCACCTAGGTAGCCCATATTGGCAAAGAAGAGGAACGTAGTCGATGTCCGAGGGATGAAAGAAGCTCCGTGAGTCAATCTGAACATCACCGGTATCCTCGAAGCCGGATAGCTCAGATTTCCACCTCTCTGGGTAAAACGATAAGAGAGAGGGAGAGAGCAAGAGAGAGAGAGAGAGAGAGAGAGAGAGAGAGAGAGAGAGTTAAAGAAAGGTAAGGCAAGCCAAGGAAAACCCGATCGTTGATGACCTCAAACTGCCCCCCCCCCCCCCCCTACGATTCAGCGACACGTTAAAACTTCACATCATCCTGATCAAGAGAAGAATCGAAGGCTACCAGCCCAGAGAACTTGGTATCAGGCAAATCTTGGCTCTCAGCTACATGAGAAAAGAGAGGAGAGGGTTGAGAGAGCTTTCTTTTGCCTCACGAATACTTTATCGAAGCGGGAATAGAGAGAGAAAGAAAGAGAAAGATGGAAGATTATGCTGCGAGTAGCTACGATGGATCTCGCTATTTCACGGCGTTTCCACACTCGAGCGAGGAATCTATAAGGAGTCTCGAGATTGCCCAGTGAAGCAAATTCGAGGTTGGAGAAACGCTGGCACGGGGGAGGCTCAGGGTACCACGAATAATTTCCTTGCTTCCTTCCTTTCTCCGCTGGGCCTTTATCTTCGAGGGTTTCTTCTCGGTATACACGGAAAAGTGAACAGGCGGAGGGGAAAAAAAAAATTATTGAATGTGGTCTCTTGGGAGTAGCAATAATGGCAGGAGGCTTTTTTACCTCGCGTACACATTGATAAAGGGGCGAAAAGCGTGGATGTATGAGAAGCGAATGACAGGAGAGAAGGAGAGGAGTGACACGTGAGGAAAAACACATGTGTGTGTGTTGTGTGTGTGTGTGTGTGTGTGTGTGTGTGTGTGTGTGTGTGTGTGTGTGTGTGTGTGTGTGTGTGTGTGTGTGTGTGTGTGTGTGTGTGTGTGTGTGTGTGTGTGTGTGTGTGTGTGTGTGTGTGTGTGTGTGTGTGTGTGTGTGTGTGTGTGTGTGTGTGTGTGTGTGTGTGTGTGTGTGTGTGTGTGTGTGTGTGTGTGTGTGTGTGTGTGTGTGTGTGTGTGTGTGTGTGTGTGTGTGTGTTCGTTTTTTTTTCACTCGATACGGTGGTGGGTCTTATACAAATGAGATCTGGGTTAGTGCAGTGAAGAAGGAGAGCTGATTCAAGCTCCAGGCTCTGGAGGCGAAAAAAGCGTGAATAAGAAGCAGAAGAAGAAGAAGAAGAAGAAGAAAAAGACGAGGAGGAACAGCGAGTATAGGCAGGGTTTAAGTTCGTGAGAATCGATTGCCACGGATAGTGACAGAGGGTAGTCCGCTTGAGTATTTTTTTTTTCTATTCAAGATTCGCATAAAGTTCTACAGAGAGGACGAAAGAAAATGCAGAGAGGTGGCCATTTACTTATATTCCATTCTCAAACTCGTATGCCACGATGCTACGTCGGATTTCAACCCCCCCGCCACAGCTGTCATTGGTCGTAGGGATGGGAGCGAGGGAAAGAGATGATAGGCAGAAGGGGCTGGGGATTCTATCCTCTTCATCCCGCCGGAGCTGTTCATTGAAACGAATGGTCTTGGCTACTCCTTGCCTCCTTTCATCCCTCTTCATGAACCCCCTTTAAAACCTATTCCCTTTTTCCTCACTTCACTTCCTGAGGCGTAATCTTCATCGTCCCTGCCCGTATTTATTTATTTTTCTCTTATCATCGTTCTCTTCGTTCTGGCATTGCATCGAATACGCCAGGATTACTTGTAACCCTCCTCTCTCTCTCTCTCTCTCTCTCTCTCTCTCTCTCTCTCTCTCTCTCTCTCTCTCTCTCTCTCTCTTTGGACAAAGAAAATTCCAACTGGCGTCTCAACCCTGAACCATCATTTGAATAAACGCAGAGTTACTGTTATTCTGTCTGCCAACCAGCATCTTCTCTCCATTTTCCGAAGGATCAGGACGATCCGTCCACGTAGAAAATTAATGATGTCCCGATACTACTAAAGCACGAATAAGGTTGGAGGGACTGGATTGTAAAGACAGAGAGATTTTTCGGGAATCGTTTTCTCGAGTGGATTATAGGAAGTTTGAGAGCCGAACGAAATATCTATTTGAGCAGGAAGCATTGGAACTGACGTGGGAAGAAGGTATGACTAAATTTATTTTATGGAACAAAGATTCACTTTCGAAGGGGCTGAGTGCGTTAAAATGACAAACTTTCACTATTTCTGCGGCCTAATAGAGAAAGAAACAAATTTTTTCTTAGAGATTTTCATGTTGAAGTGATCGAAGTATATCAAATGGTCGAAAAATTATATTTAAAAAAAAATTTCGACGTATGTGTGTATGTATTTTTGTGCTGGTCTTGCAAGATTCAAACAGTTATATCTCTCGAAGGCCATAAGAAATCGCAGGGCAATAATGACCGATGGTTTGTTATGATTTTCGTCAAAATTGTTCCGAATAATCAGGTTTTATGGAATTTTGAATTTTCAAAAAAAAAAAATCTGAACTTGCTCCAACTTTCATCAATTTACAACTATCGAGTTGAAATTTCTTTTATAAAATAGATTAGTGGACGAGGATGTTTAATATTGAATTTGGCGATAGTCATTGATTCAGCCAAAAAGTGAGAAACCAATTCCCCTGCAGTTTTAAAGTTGAATACATGAAATTACTTTGAAATGTCGTTTTGAAAATTTTGAATTATTGAAATCGAATTGGAAACAAAGCGTGCAAATCAGAAATCTTTGCAGTACTTCCTCATTACTCGATCTCGATCAGAACGGCCTCAAAGTTTTCCAGTGTCGAAATAAGCAGATATTCGATTTAACAAGCTGCCATGGCTGCTATTTCGAACGTTTTGGAATAAAAGAAATTCTCCTGTACACTTTAACATCTGGACAAAAAAAAAATTTTTAACGTAAGTGCAACAAAACTACCATGAGAAAAAAAAACAAATGGATTTTTTTCACTCTCTGATATACCCAGTCCCCTTGAAAGTACAATTCGTTGCATATACAGGGTAGTTAGACCTCGGATCGATTTTTTTTTCTTACTCAGGCTTGCAAACTGATCACTCTAGCCATTTGGTGATCGTTATATTATACCCGAAGAGCGAATAATGCCGGAAGAACTCCCCCCCCCCCCCCCCCCAAGTGGAGTATAACCCGAGTACAGGAATATTCTAGAGAGAAACTTGATACATCCCCTGTGTATGTGGTCGCGTGTATGTGACGAAGTCGAGCGAAGCATGTAAATGACGACGATGCATTTTCCATTTCTGCTGTAAAGAAGAGCCTACCTGGCTACGTGCCAACCAGGGCTAGCTCCATTCGCCGCGCGAAAAGAGACGACCCCGAAGGGTGTAGGATACGTAGCGAGCATTGCGGGCGCTAGTGCATAACCGAGAGCTGACAAGATCCATTCCACTGTACACAGTCATTCAGAGACACGTGTCAGGGATTTTTCCAATGACACACACATCTCGGAATAATCAATGTTACGTATGCCGCGCGTCATGGGGTTGGAAAACAAAAACAAAAAAAAAGACAACATAAAGCAGTCGTCACCAAATGAGGTTCGAACAATTACACTAAGAGTGCAGTAAAAATGCAGCTACAGTACGATGGTACTGTTCAGTAATAGTACAGTAAAAGTATTGTGACGATATAGTTATTGTTCAATAACATCATAGCAACGATACAGTAACCGTAAAATAACAGTACGATAAATTTTATTCTATGGTGATTATAGCACGGTAATAGTGCAGTGACAGAACAGCAATTGTACAGTAACAGTACAGTAACTGTAAAGTAACGGTTCAGAAACAGCACAGAAATAGTATAGTGACAGTACAGTAACGATATAGTAGTAACAAGACAGTAATAGTACGGTAACAGTATAGTAACGGTCTAGTAACGGTATCGTAACAGTAAATTACTGGTACAACAACAGTACGGAAATAATACAATAAAATACAGTAACAATACACCAACAGCACAGTGCCAGTATAGTGACAGATCAGTGACAGCACGATAATAGTATAGTAACGGTAAAGCAATAGTGCAGTAATATCATAGAAATAGACTTGACGTGTCTCTGAGATAGGCGTTGCCGGTATGAAAAGTCATCCAGGGTATTTGGAATCGACCTGTAGAGAGCAGGCCTCTGCGCCACTGGTGCTCGATGTGGGCACATTACATACATACAACTCTGAGGGTTGCAGCGAGAGGGTACGAAAACCACGAACCTCACGAGCGAGCCAGATAGAAGTGTATAACAACCCCTCCCTTCACTGGCAAGCGAGCGCATAGGTTCCCGCATTGCAGCTATGGCCCACCATCCTAATGATGGGCAACACCACGCAGGTACGAATCTACGAGCCAGAGGCCTAGACAACCCCGCCATGCTTCGTTCTCCTTCTCGACCATTACCTCCCTGTCTCCCACAAAACTGAGTTGAAACGTCGTGGCTCCCTTTAGACTCTCGCCAACCATCGTTGGCTGCATCATATCATTGCCAGCAATGGCATATTCATCCCTTCGTATGAACTTCTCCGTTGCTCCAAATTCACATGTGGCAGCTCTGCTCCCAGCAAAAACTCTTTCCATGAATTTTACGCTAACACTTCGCTACTGCTCTGCTAGATTCTACTCTTTGGCACACGATGCTTTGACGATTACATCTCGCGGTCTCTTCCAACCCTCTCTGAATCCTCAATGAGTTTGCCAAGGACCCCAGGCGTCCTAGGCAAGCTCAGTTTCGCTTCGTACGATCATTGCGGTTCATCAAAAGTTCTGGAATTCCCTTGGAAAATATTTTCGAAATGCGACGTGAAAACGCTTTATGATCCCTGGTCCAACCTTTTGGGCATGGGTCTTCCGCGGGGTATGCGATGTATGTCGAATGGTGCTGAGTCAGAACGACGGAATCTTATGGAAAATCTTGCAAAGCAACTTGGGACGAAACTTGTAACGAATCCTAGAAAGAATCTTGACGAAAGTCACGGATAGAAAAACCGCGGCAAGACTTTTATGGAGATTCCTTTAATTGACTCAGAAATAGAGAGAAACTTGGTAAGAACATCGAAATAAATCTTTGATACGGTTTTTTCAATATTCTCTCCCAGCAGAGAATATGGGAGAGAATCTATCCCAGATTACGAGATTATTTCCAAGACTGGTTGGCAATAATGTCTTCAAGATTCCCATCGACCCTGTTTCAGAGAATCTTTTCAAGATTTTTGTCTCTAATAAAAGGCGTCTTTCCATGATTTATTCGAAGATTTTTCCAATCTTCTGTTCGAGATTTTTTGCAAAAAAAAATCATCACCAGAAGGTCCTCAAAAATATTTCCAAGATCTCTCCAAGATTCGAGATTCTTGTATAAGTTAAGAAGCATCATTCAGATTAATTTTGATATTCCGTTTGAGATTCTTTGCATTTCCGTGTGAAATGAAAGAGTCTCTGAAATATCTTCCTGCAGCTCCTATCTGTGATTATTGTCAATATTTCTTCTGCGATTCACTACAAGATTTTCCCCAAAAACCTTTGCAAGATTTTCCATGAGAATCATATATATGAAGATTAGGGTGTGTCGAAAATGCACTTTTTTTCTTCGCTCCTACCACTCAAAACTTTAGGTTTCTACATTAAACAGGTCTTCGTTCAAGGACGGCGCTGTAGCTTGAAGTTTAGAGGTCGCTCAACGAGGATTTAGGTTTCCCATCTAATTAACACCTAAAAAATACTGTTTTTCGTTCAAAATGATGTCAGGCAACCAAAAAATTGCTGGCGATGTCTGTGTTTCTTGGCTTATTTGAAAGCATGACTCATCTTCCAAACGATGATAGGTCGTTTTTCGACTTACTTTGTTCCAATTTTTTTAAGCCACTTTTCGACCACAATAGTCACTTTTTTAAGTTTACAAAGTCTCGAAAATGTCCAAAATGAATTACTAATACAAGTATTGATTCTTGATTCGAATATAAATAACCAATTCCTAAAATTGGTGAAACATACAAAATTTCTCAAAATAAACATGGTTTTTCGAATGAAATTGAAGATACGGAAATACGGAATTAAATTTTATTCAAAAAACCATTTTTTTTTTTAGAAATTTGGTATGTTTTACCAATTTTTGGAATTAGTTATTTATATTCGAATGAAAAATCAATACTTGTAGCAATTCATTTTGGACTCATCGATACCTTGGAGACTTTGTAAACTTGAAAAAGTGACTATTGTGGTCGAAAAGTGGCGCAAAAAAAAATTGGAACAAGGTAAGCCGAAAAACGACCTATCATCGTTTAGGGGATGAGTCATGATTTAAAATAAGCCAAGAAACACAGACATCGCCAATTTTTTAGTTGCCTGACATCATTTTGAACGAAAAACAATATTTTTCACGTGTTTATAAGATAGTAAACCTAAATCCTCGTTGAGCGACCTCTAAACTTCAAGCTACAGCGCCCTCCTTAAACGAGGACCTCTTTAATGTCAAAACCTACAGTTTCGAGTGGTGGGAGCGAAGAAAACAAAAAGTCCATTCCCGACACATCATATAATGAAGATGCATTGTTTTCTACACGGGAATTGACTATATTATCGGCCTGTCATTATGCATTAAGTACAATATACATAATCTTACTTCATTATTACTCTACTATTACTTCACTGTTACTGTAATGGTAATTTACTGTTAATATGCTGTTACTATACAGTTACTGTATTGTTACTATATTGTTACTCTATTACAACTGAACTACCACTGTATAATCCTACTGCACCTCGTAATGCTTCGTACTGCACATTCGTTATGTTCGTACATGCTTACATTACTGCGAGTAATTTCATTTATCATCTCCGAGCCTCTGCATATTTTCATGGACAAATTATCATTGGGACCAGTTGTCACGAGACTATAATTATCGTGCGGGAGTAATTCTCTGGGGCAAGTTGTCGTGAGATCGCGGTTGTTCTGGATCAGCTGACGTGAAACCCGATATCGAGCATTTAAACATGATAAAAAATAATCTACCGCGATTTTCGAAGAAAATCACCGAAATATCGCTGCCCCAATATTCGTCTCGAGAACCGGGAAATAAGCCCCAACAGCGCATGTATACATACAATCCTCGGTCGATCGTCGTATGGAGAGAAATTCACAGGAAACGGGAACAATGTACGTTGATCCGGGTGGCTCAACGAGCGGAATAATTGCTCCGTGAATGACTCTCGAAAGATATGTCTCGAAGCGAAGACTGGCGAACGAAGAGTCGCGATCGCAATCGAAGAGTCGGCGCAATTCGAGCAGGAATACGCGGAGGAAAAGTTGGAACGAACGGTATAGGGGCTGTGTGGAAAGAGTTGCGGAGGTCGTGACCAAGCGCGAAAGCTGTATAGACATTGTACGCGAAGCTTTCCACTCGTCGTTTATGCTCTGCTACACCCACTTCGAGATCCATTCTCGTTACTCCACGGACGACGATCTTTAATTCATCGAATACGGATTGCGGTCTGAATCTCTGATGAGCTTTATTCCACATCCGCGGGCCCGAACTTACCGGTTGGAAGAGACGCGAAGCGTGAGAGCAGGGATCGAGAGACGACGACGACGAGCAGATAGAGAGAGAGAGAGAGAGAGAGAGAGAGAGAGAGAGAGAGAGAGAGAGAGAGAGAGAGAGAGAGAGAGAGAGAGAGAGATCCTCATACGATAATACCGTCAAAGGTGCATCTAGCCAGGCGTCGCAGTTTAGTATAGCTGAGCCGAACGGCTTTCGATATCTTTCGTTTTTGCTTCTCGTTTTCCTTCTTCCAGCGCTCGTTCAAGTACCACAGAGCATTCCTCTCAACGCCAATGCAACCTCGACTTCTCCCAACTTACCCAATCATGAGGCTTTCGAACGAAGCTCCGCTTTTGGATTCTCCCCCCCCCTCCCCCCCGCTCTTCCCCATTGCCGCAGCTTGTCTCAACGTCGCATCCTCTTTTGCTCGACTGTTCACCGTAGAAAGTGGCAAAGCGATGGAAAGAGAGTAAAGAAACGAAGAAGCAGACGGCATGTCGTTCTTGCTCTTTCGCTCTTGAATTCCCAAAGCGTTTTCTTCGGCGCTTCTTTTTCCCCGCTACGTTTTCGACTTTCGTCGTTCAGGGCTCTTCGCTACGATCCTCCACGACTCTCTTCCTCTCTCCCGTAACGATCCCTCAATTTCGTCCAATCCTTTCTTCGCTTCACGCAGAGTAATCGAGCGTGAAACTAGCCGGTAAAGATCACTGGACTCATCTCTGTCTCTCCTTCTCCGTCTCTCTCTCTCTCTACTATTTTATTTCCTCTCTTCGTCCATGTATTTCTCCGTGTCTTGGCTCTGGCTGATACTTTTTTTCTTCACTGGACCCTCGGTGACCCATCGACAACAACGGATCGCGCTGCGTTCACAAATGGGTACTGCGCCAGTGAAAATTTTACGCGTTCACGTTTTTAAGTATAGATTCGGTCAGCGATCGGTCGGATCGGACGATCTACCCATTACCCATTACCAAAACAATGGATTATATTCCATTAACAAAAACAAAACGGATTTAACTTCATTGTCCATTACGAAAATAATGGGCAAAATGCGCAAATTTCTAATTATGATGTTCTCTCCCTTTGAGATCCTTCCGAAGTAAAACACAAGGTTGATTCGTCTAAAATATAGAGTTTATTACTATGGATTACATGATCATTCTTGATTACAGAGATTTAGCACGTGTTACTAACCTAAAATATAGAGAATCAACAATTAAATGTTCGTACTCCTCTATATTATACCCCCATGTGGGGTTCTATATTTTCTAGATTTTGTAGAGAATTACACTCTAGTACAACAGTTTATATCAGATTTTTCTATTATCAATAGAATTTATAAATTTTTAACAAGACGACACGCGTCGGGTCTTTCTATCTTCTATCCTTCTATGTCTCTCTCTCTATCTCTCTCTCTCTCTCTATCTCTCTCTCTCTCTGTCTTGCTTCACTAGTCCATTAACTAGCGACCTCTCACATACAACCTCATACCTCGACATACAAGATTTACCGACCTGTACACAAAGCTTACATATAGCCCCCTTTTTTTTTCGTATTTTGTCAACTTCTTGCTCGAATCTTTGAAATTTCATGCTGCACATCTGTTCATTGATATCTCGTGTATCTTCAAATTGTAAATTTTAATTTCGATAAAAATATAAATCCTCTTACAAAAGTGATATAACACTGAGTGACGTCTAGCCTGTTCCTTGAACTAAAAATACATACTCTTATGATTTTTTTTGTTAATAAAAAAAAAAAAATTATTCCATAACGTCATTCTTCGTAATATCCAATCTGGACGGTAGGTTCGTTAGTGAATATTGCAGGAACTTCATTCACGGGAAGGAACGGGAAAGGGGCCGGGAAATAACGAAAATAAATAAAATAATTTGGCTCCGGTCTATCGTGGCGAGGATGAAAACTTGAACGCGAACGAAAAGAAAGAAAAAAAAAAAAGATTTTATTTGAGGCGTGCGAGGTGGTTGGCTCAATAATTCAAATCTCTCACTACTCGAAAAATTGAATTTAATAATTCAATCCAATAGGAAAAGCTCGCGCTGCTTGCTCTATATAGGGGCAGGAGAGTGGGTAGGTAGAGGATTGCCTGGGCTCGTTCTGCAATAGCAGCGGAAGGGTTTGGGGAAAGAAGCATCGCGGTAGGAAGAAAAAGACGTGGCCAGGCTGGCGCGATCAAAAATGCAATATCCCAGCTCGATTACTTAATCCGATTTCGGGATACAGTTCGTTTCAACCTCCTTTACGTTTACTTGAGATCTCCAGGGATCACGTTGCAACCCTTCGGAGGCCCCTTGAATAGTCGTTATTGCATTCATTTTCCATTCCATCCCGCGATGTATCCCGATGCTAACGATATAATTGCGTTCCTTCGCGACTATCCTTTTGATTCGCTGGATTTTTTTTTATTTTTCTTTCAGAAACGTGGAAAATCTGATTGCTCAGTTTTTCATTTTGATTGATACGAGCTTGAAACATCTCGTAGATTTTTGAACGTTTTGAAATAAGTTCGTTTTCAGCAGCACGAACAGTGTTCTTATCCAATTGAATAGTAATAATATTCAAATTATTCGAGTTACTCGAATTCGTAGAACTATTCGAATTATTTTTAAAATTCGAATTATGCGAACTATTTGAATTATTTAAACTATTCGAACGATTTTAATAATTCAAACTATTCAAAATATTCAAATTTTTTTAATTGATCGAACCATTCCCGGTATTTGAATAATTCCAAGCATTCAAAGTCTTCCGAGTATTTGAATTGTCAATACTGTTCGAACTATTCGAATTACTTGAACTATTAGACTTATTCGAAATGTTTCAATTTTTCGAAATATTCGAACTTCGTGAATTATTTTAACCATTCGAACGATTTCAATGATTCAAACTATTCAAAACATTCGAAGTATTTGAATAATTCCAAGTACTTCAAACTATTCCCTATTCGAATTATTACAACTATTCGAATCGTTCGAAATATTCTCAAGTTTTGAATTATTTGAACTATTCGAACGATTTGAATTATTCGAACTATTCGAAATATTCAAATTCGTCCAATTGTTCAACCCGTTAGAATTTTTTGAATTATTCAAACTATTCGACGGATTTCAATTATTACAGGTATTAAAAATATTTCAAGGATTCAAATTATTCCAAGTATTCGGCTTATTAAAAGTATGCAATTTATTCGAAATTTTTCAACTACTCGAATTATTCGACTTATTCTAACTATTTGAATTATTTGTACTATTCGAAAGATTTATATTATTCGAACTAGTCAAAATATTCGAAGTAATCAAATTATTCCGAGTATTCGAATTATTCGAAGGATCCAGATTATTCGAAATATTTGAATTTTCCGAACTATCTTAACTACTCGAATTATTTGAACCAATCGAATTATTCAAACTATTCAAATTGTTCAAATTATTCAAATCGATCGAATCAGCCAATTCGAACTAATCAAAAACTTTGAATTTTTCGAAACATTCGAATTATTCGAATAATTTTTTTCTACGAGTATCTCCGATTTCGTGTAATGTATTGATTTCCACTTTTTAGTCAATAGTTTTTTTGTTAGCCCCATAAGAAGAATATCTAGTGTCAATGTAACATAACAATCATATCGTAAAATGAAGAAACGCTAACTCAATAATGTAAACTTGAAACGAGTTTTTAAATGTAATTGGGAAAGTTTATATTGTCCAAGGCTGCTGTTCTTAATTACGACGATTTTCCTTTATTACCCTATAAAAAGTTGTCGTAGGTGAACATTGGTTCAGGACCATCGTAGTTTCGAAATCTTGTGTCATTTCAAACGTCCAGTAATACGTAGAAAAGAAATTTGCAACGATAAATGGATACCACGAGTAACTTCCGAATTGCGAATGTAAAAAAATTTATTTTCTCTCCGACTACTTCACATTACAAAATTTATAGCTCGGAAAACGATTGATCGTAAATGTCATTACAGCATGACCTTTTTCTACGTCAGCTCTGATGATAATTTCGAAAAAAAATATCCCAGTCAACGAAATGACGATTCGAAAGATAAATCGACCATGAAACACTTTCTAAGTGTTCACTAAATTTACAAAAAAAAATTCATGCAACTTTTCATTCCCATGACATCGAATACCATCTTAAATGATAATTTTAACGGTTTCTATACGCTGATGAAACGTGAAAACAGCCGTCTGTGCACTTCGTGCGCTCATATCGATGTGCCAATTGATCCCCCTTAACCCAGAACCGAGCTACAATGATGAATTCGACGTATCGATGACGTCAGCAGCTGTATAATTCAATCCGATCGTTCCCGTTGAGCCAGATAACTTAAACTGTCAGCAACAGTCACTATTGTGTTTAGCGATAATATTTCATGAGATTTAGGCCCGAATCGAGACTCGTTTTGGCACTCGAGCTCAAATTCAAATTCAGGTTGAATTTAGGTTTGCCCTGAAGCTCGAACTCAAGGGGACAAAAAAATCATCGTATATTATGCACAATTCAATAGTTTAATGTATCGGGAACACGTCAATTTTGCATTTTTTTTTTTAATTTATTTTTCATAAAATAGGTCCAATCAACGTGTATGATTATTGATAAAAGCGATGATTTTGAATTTTTTGTTTCCAACGAAAACTACATCCAACAATTGTTTTTATCTGGTAAAAAAATTTTTCTTTCATTACCTCAAACATGTAATAGAAGACTGTAAAAGTTTTAATTGGATCTATGGAATCGAGTAAGAAAGTGGCGTTTCTCGGTTCGAGGCAAACGATGAAGAGAAAACACAAACAAGAGAGATTCGTTTGTTCGCGTAGTTAGGACGTTACCGGTGGGTTTTTTCGTCGCCTGCTAGCAGCCTACTTTGGGCCTCGTTAAAAGGCTGTCAATGCCAAAAAGTATATCGTCGGTAGTGTCCAAACATAGCCCCGATTATAATTAGAACGAGTAGTCAGGCTTGATGGCTCAGGCACTGTCGCTTTCTTCATCCTCTTCTTCGTCTTCGTCGTGATCTTCGTCTTGTGGGTCGTGAACGGTAGACAGGCTCGTTCAAACGTTGCAACGTGGTACATATGTGCAGGAACGTATATGCGAGTAGGTCCACGAGACTCTATGCCAGATAGGCAAGACTTGTGCAACGTGAAAGAGAGAAGAGTAGATTCGAGGACCGTTAGTCTATCTATAACGACCGGTCGAATTGTGACAGAACGGTTCTCAACTCTATCACATTATCTCTCTCTCTCTCTCTCTCTCTCTCTCTCGCTCTCTCTCTCTACTTATCTGTCTCCTCTGTGGATCATTCTCTCGAACTCCGAAGATTCCACTGAGCGATATACAAGGTCGAAGCGAAACAATTGTAAACTTTGTCATCAAGCCTCATTCGATTCAATGAGAAACAGCGAAGATGATGAACATGGGGGAAAAAGTTGTTGGTCTTTTCAAGCTGATTTTAACGTTTCTGGAAGGGATAACGAGATAGGCCATATAGTCGAAGTTCTCACTCGTCTCACAACGAAGAGATTGAGCTCTGTTTTGACATCCTAAGTGCACTAGAAGAGATTTCAGAGCGATTTTAAATCAGTTCGTAGCTCAAGGCGAATTTTCATGAAACGGGTGTGTCGACTTTTCAATGAATTAAAGTGTCTGGGGCTTTCGTGTTCCGCGAGATAAAAATCTAAAAAAAAATTTAGGCTAGTGTACAAGGCATTAGACTGATTGTTCTCAGAGTTCCGAGGAATTTTCATGAAAATATTTAGATACGTCACGTTATCGGGATCACCTGGTGCAGAAACCAACTTTTAGGCCTCAACATCCGAGGAGCATGGAGCTAAATTCTGGCAGGTGGCGACCAACTTATCCATTAATTTATGGTCTACATTAATTTCCCCGGTAAATGAGTCCCTGCCCTACTATTGTGTCTCGACACCCAGGATCCGATCTTCAACTGGTGTTGTCTATCAAGATCATACAAGCTCACTCGATCCAACTCCTTCGAGACTACGTTAGCTCTCGATGAGTTCTCATTCTTCCCAAAGGGCCAATATCCTTTTCCTTGGTCATAAATAATATTTGCACAAATAAACGTTAACCTAATAATATTTCCACGTACCTACGATGGCCTTCGACCATCAAGGACACATCCAACGAACGTAAAGTCCGTTGACGTCAGATTTGACGCTCGAAATGACATCCCAGGAGGCCACAGGGCTCTCGTAACCTCCGACTGGGTTCTCCGAAACGACATTCCAATTAACCCAGAAGCCATGGATCACAGTTACCGTACCGCTGCTCATAATGAAGATGCTTCAAGTAGACAGGTGACTGCTCTTGCTCGACGAACTGGAGCTCCTGAAGTTGGAGGCTGGCGATCAATACCCGTATCGATCGAGCGTATCGAGGATTTTTTAGTGCACTGACAAGGGTCATATCCGAGTGTGAGCCAATGAACGAAGCGATTGGTCATTCGGGGCAAATGCTAAAAATTAAAACGTGCAAAGTGCCAAAACGTAACGCTGTGGTGTTTCCTCTATCAAGTAGGTGTATATATGCATCAGGGTCTCACTCGAAGCCTCAATATATTCACTTTTGATTGCATGAAATTTTCATATCGTGAAGATCAACGACGAAAATTAGCATTGCCCGGTGAATTGGGGATAAAATGGCGGTAAAAAAGGAAAAATCTCAAGAGCTCGATGTACGAAAATAGGAATGAGGATTCGTTGATTAAGATTCGTGATTAGTATTTATTTTTGGTTCGGTGTTTGAGGCCGGATTCCGCCTCGCTAAACTTGGCACGTGGACCGATTTCTCTCTGCCCTGCTGCTGGTGCAACCTGGTCCATTAGCCCCGATATCCCGAATCGCAACTAGCGCTCTCGCACACACAAAATTCTCCGTTCGATGCCTTCGATATACGTGTATGTTGGTCGGTCGGTTGCCTGATATCCCATCGTACAGTGCGAAATACGAGGCGAAACGATGGAGCAAGAGATGGGGTGGGGGATTGGAGAAGTTACTGCTGCAAAGGTTAGAGGCGAAAATCCAAGCTCAACGTCATTGCTTGTCTCTCTCGCGCGCGCGCTCTTCTTTTTATAATAAACTCTTCAATAGATTATAACGCAACTGGGTCCTCGAGACTCAACGTATCACAGCTTTCAAGTGCTATTTTATACGAGGTCGAGTAAGAGAGAGAGAGAAAGAGGGAAATGTCATCTCTCTCTCTCTCTCTCTCTCTCTCTCTCTCTCTCTCTCTCTCACTCTCTCTTCTAAAGTGTGCTTGGTGGTTTGACAATATTTTATCTCTAGGCTGCAATCTCATGAACTCACTCGCTTTCCAAGCCCAATATCGATCCAAGGTGTTATAAATAATTTCGTCGATAACGAACTTTACGCGAAATCCGATAGCCAGGTACGAGGGTATAAATTGAAAAGCAATTGTGTCAATTAGTGACGTTACAAAAATTAGGATCGCAAAGACAAGGCGGTTTGCTGGATCTACACTGAAGCCAGATTATTTCACAGCTAATAATTTTATGGTCCTAAAACCGCTAATTACGCATTTTTCAATGAAAAATGCAAAACCTAAAGAAACCCAAACTTCGTAAATGTGATACGATTTTCCGGATGATAGAAATTCGACTCAATTCTTAAGCAGGTCTGCGAGGAATTTTTTAATTACGTCGCGATTACTGTAATTTTAAATTTCGCGCGAAAAACTGAAAAAAAAACCAAATTTCCGTAGAAAATGTAGTATGATTTTTTGGTTTGTCAAATTTTTGGTTTACGCTTGTTACGATGGATAGTTTAAACATGATCATTTTCAATTTTCAATTTTAAAAAACACCACAAACCCAAAAACAGAGCAAAGTTTGCTTGAAAAATATGCTGCAATTTTTTGAAAGCTCAAATTTCAGTGAAATTTTTGGTAGATCCACAAGAAAATATTTTAATTGTAATTAGAGGAGGGAAATCCGAAATTTTCGGCCACAAACCGCAAACCCCAAACAAAAAAAAACCGAGGTTGCTTGAAAAATATTATGCAATTTTTCCGATGGTAAAATTTGTTTACTAAATTCACCAGTAGGTTCACGATGAATCAATTCAATTACGAAATATTTCAATTGAACTACGAAAGAGTTCAATTGCAAACATCCACAAAAAACTGAAAAACAAAAAAAAAATTGATTAATAATAGCGCCCCGATTTTTTGGACTGTCAAGTTCATTCACCAACATCGTTGCCAGATACACAATACATGTTTGAGTAAATTTTAACAGAGGCAATTCCAAGCTTCACGAAAAATACTGCGACCCAAAAAAACGCGAAATATGATTGGAAAAAGTAGTGCATTTTTTTAATTGGACGACAGCAAAAGATTAGAGAGAGAAAGAGAGAGAGAGAAAGAGAGCGAGAGAGAGAGAGAGAGAGAAAGAGAGAGAGAAAGAGAGAGAGAAAGAGAGAGAGAGAGAGAGAGAGAAAGTGTGAGAGAGAGAGAGAGAGAAAGAGTTGACAGTCAATGCGAGCTCGTCGTGTCTCACGCAAATTCTTCAAGTCTCGTCGTCGACGTCGTTGGAACTCTAAAGTTACAAATGCCCCTCGTACATCATTCTCATGGTGCCGCGAGATCCGGCGCCGGTACATCGTCTTGCTCTTTCGAGATTCGACTGGAAATCTTCGAAAGAGAAAGAGAAAGAGAAAGACAGACAGAAGATGCTAACTTGTATACGCTTAATGCAAGTCCAAGTCTTCTTTACTCGATTCCTCATTGTGCTAGGTGCCCGACACAAAGATTCACGTATATACCGAAGATCTCCCAGAGATCTCTGTCTTTGTCAGAATACTCGCTAGTTATATCGCGTCTCGGGGGATACCTACTCGTTATTTTTACACTTACTGGAAGTTCACGAAGGCTGCTTGCCCCCACTATCTACTCATCAAGACTGTAAAGTTTTATTTCAATTTTTCATTAAATTTAGTTATAAATAGGTTTTTTTAGTCGTCTGGATTTTTCTAGATTTTCTAGCTAACTAATTTGATTTATCTAGGTATCTAGATAAACTCTCGATATCTATCTATCTCTATTTTTAGATACCTAGACGCATAGAAAATATAAACTATCTAAAAAAAATATTTTTCTGAAAGATCTTATCAATCTAAAAATCTAGATATCTAGATAAATTATACACATACATCGAATCCTATATCTTATTCTACCTATATATCCAATTTAATTTCTTAGATAATTCAGATGATTTAGATACCTATATTTTTTAAATAAATAATTTCATTAGATAATGTTTTTAGATATTTCGTATTTTAGCCTATTTATTTTATAGATTAAAAAAAATAATTGAGAAACGGGTGATGGTGGTTTGGAATTTCGGGTTTTTTTTTTTGTAAACCAAAACTGATCTTTCAAAATCAGATATATCCTATAGTGACGTTGGTGGATTCAAAAGTGTCCTATTTTTATTTGCTACTTCTGAAAATTTGATTGAAAATTTTCCTGAAAGATTTCACATTACTTTTTCTCACAAGTCCTTACAAAATCGATAACCGGATTATCCCTGAGCAGACTAACCGACGGATTGAGCTGAAATTTTCCATACTTAAGGTAGTAGTCTCGTAAACACTTTTTGAGACAAATTTTCAAGCAAATTTTTGTAGATGAACTTTGAAGTGCTATAAAAACATTGACTCAATTTGGAGGGGCTGTACCTTTCAGAAGTCGAGATATTAATTATTTAAAAACCGCCATTTTACACGCGCTCTTATGGCCGAAATCGGACTTTCTACTATTAAAAAAAAAAAAAAAAACTACGAGATAGATTTGGAAAAAACTTTGCACAATGGTAAAACAATCCTTTCCGCATATTTTACAATTTTTTTTTACCATTTCGAACAAGAAATAGAAACTTTGAAAGTATGGAATTTATGACGATATTTGATTGCTTGTAGAGTCGGTAGCTAAGATCGTTCACCACTGCACAGTGCGAGTGGTGGGAGAAACGTCTCACTCTCCGAAAAGCGTGACAGTATTGAGCAATAAAAATTACTTTCAAAAGTAAATTAACAACTTTGCATATACGATTTACATATTGAATATTTCCATTAAAAAAATAATAAGAATAAGAATAATGCACAAATGATGAATTTATAATAATAAATTGTGGAGATGATAGAAAAGCAAGAAAGGGAGTAGCAGATAGATATAGTTTAAACATGTACGATAAATCTTTATTTATCCATTAATATATTTGCATGGTAATGGACTACGTGTGATTCTTTATTATACACGATAATTCGTAATTGCTTTTTCAATTGCTTTTATTTTTTATAAATCGTCTATTTCGTCGTAATTGATTATTTTTTCGTTTCTCCATTATTTATTCCTTTCGTGGTTATGTCGTACTCACACAGACGATAAAAAATCGAAACCTCTAACAACGTTGCCACGATTGACAGTTCGACTAGTTATGGGGATATTTGGCTATGGTGTTCAGGTGCGCGTGTGTGCGCAGCCTCTGTACCTAATCAAAAGTTTTCGAGCACAACCCAGCGAAAGGCCGAGCATCATACCATTACGCGTCCTCCAAACTTTTGGCTGTTAATTTCGCGAGACTACTACCTTAATCTCACTCGATACGTATATATACATCAAATACTACCAGCAGATCTTTTTCCATACCAGATTTTTTTTCTGACTAAAAATCAAATGAGTTTGTATCTGAGATCGTAACGGCTACCATAAAATTATTTAAAAATTTTTTTTTCGATAAAATTGTTTCACAAATCATTGGTAAAATATCTTTTATGTCATATAAAATGAATTTTTTGATTTTTTTTTTAATACGCGTGACTTTTTTCGATGTTTCTGTATTTTTTGAATTTTTTTTTGTGACTTTTAGAAATTGATGAAAAGTCTAAAATTTTGGATATTTTTTCGTACAAAGGTTACATATCACACTGAAAAAGTTTGCGTGAAAAAAATAGGCAAAATTCTAAAAAAAAATTCACACATTTAAATAAAAAATTAACGAATTCATTTGGTCCAAAAAAAAAGAAAAGAGTCTGATAATTCATTTGTTTTTTTTTCGAACAATTTTTTAATAACTCTTTGCCATTATTATCATTAAAAATCTTAGTTTTCAGGATCTTATGATTGATTGATACTTTGAGATTTTCCTCTCCATTGCGAAGTGTAAAAAAATTCTCACCAAATTTCACTTTTCCCTGGGAACGTATATACTTGAACCCATTTTCACTCGATCGAGTCGGCAAACGAAAAATAAAAAAATTTACAGGGTTGTAAAAATTTCCATAAAATTCGTAATTTACACAAGAGTATAATGAATTTATGACTTATAATTAAACACGGCAAATTTCAATTATTTTACAACCCATTAAAACTTGACAATATTAATTTTCATTCTCCATATATAGGACCATTAAAAATTACGATAATCAGTTGCAGTGTCGTAATACACCTTTGAAAATTTCATTCCTTATTCCAAATTCGATTCTGTAAATTAAAAAAAAAAATTCTTTCATAATCAAGCCTGTGTAACTTTATCCGTCCAACATGATTTTTTTTTGTATTCCATTCAAAATAAAGAACATAATGACAGTTGATGACAGTTTCTCTGACAGCAAGATAAATGTGACAGTTGACAGTTGACAGTCGTGGTCAGTCGAAAGACTCTTTGAAACATTTGAGACAAAACGCCTCTTTACAATATTTCTCTCTCTCTCTCTCTCTCTCTCTCTCTCGATTACTCTTGATTAATATCGCGTCATGATCCAGCTGGGGAAATTCACGAATTGTATACGAGGAAAAAGCCTTATCCTTGCTTCTACAAGCGATATGAGAGTGCCCGAGAAGACAATAACATTCTATTTTTTTTCCATCATTTTCAGGATTTCTCGGTAAAAGGAAAAAAAAAAATACATACTAAAATGTCACAACTAGGAAAACTGCCAGGTCACTGGAATTAGCGTCGTCGTCGTCGTCGTCGTCGTCGTCGTTATTCACAGCCCCGACGACCGAGAAGTCCAAGCAATGTTAAATCCTCACTGAACTTTATTTTTTTTTTCTTGTTTCCTCGAGGAGAAAGGCGTGTTTTCCGGGAGAACGTGGCTTGTTTCAACATCAGGGAATTGTGAAAAAAGAGGAAAGAGAGAGAGAGAGAGAGAGAGAGAGAGAGAGAAGAGGAAAGCTGGATGAGGAAAACGGACGATATACCGTTGGCTAGTACGGTTAAAAGTTTCGAGTAGAATCCGTAGAGAGCTCCTGTAACCATGGACAGCCACAGGGAGCCTTAATTTTCAGCGCATATTTAAACTCCTTAAGCGGCTCATTCTGCAATTTATGTTATATTTCCTTTTTTTCTCTTCTTTTTCAACAACCCCAGTAACGGGGGTTGGTTTGTTTGTTTTCATTTTTTTTTACATTTTCGTGCAGCACAGACTGCTGGTGGTGCACGATTCTATCCCCCCCCCCCCCTGACCCCTGCAACTCTTTCTCCCTCTCGTACGAAGAGCGAATGAGCAGCCAAGGGAAACAAGGGTTAGAAGGGCAGGGAAGTGGAGGGGTGGTGGCCAGCATCCGGGCTGAGAAGACGGAAATGAAACGACGACGAGGACGATGTCCACGGAACATCGTTCCGGAGTCGAACAACGCCGGAATTTCGCGGAAAGGCTTCATTCTCGCGGCACATGCTCCCCCAAAGCTTATAGCCCGACCAATGGAAAAGAGTCTCGTATCTCTCTGGTCGGTAATTGACAATAATTACCTATTTTAGGATTTTTTTTCTTCCTCGTGAAAAAAAAGCGTGGACAAAACTCTTCGTGAAAAAAGAAAAAATAAAACTTCGAATTTTATTAATGCCAACGTGTTCGAAATTTAAGGAGTTTCGGTACACCTATCGAAAATGCTGCCATCAAATCAATTTTTTTTTTTTTTTAAATAAGTGACAAATATATAAAACGTGAACTGCTCAAATTTCAAGTCGATCCTCCATGTCGTTTTTGTAAAAATAATTTTCGAAAATTCGGCTTATACACGAGAGTAAATGGGAGCAATATTTGTTTGAGCTGTCAATTCCATTAAAATACTACCACCCGCATAAAATTTATTTCAGATCTTTATTATATCTTTAAGATGACTGTCAACAAATTTGAATAGGTTCGTCCATCTGGTTTATTAGTTACAAGCCAAAACATAAGCTCCACTATCCACGGGTATATAGCGCATGAACGGTCAGACTCTCTTTTGTTTTATGCATGCCCCGCTTACCGCGCGCCGCCGCATCATCGTTTCAGCTTATTCCCCGTCACCGGTCTGCACCGAAACTCCTTAAAAAAAGTTGGTGTGTGCGCGTCAAGCTCGAAAAATCGAAATAATTATATCTCGTGAATGACCAAACAGATTTGATTCAAACTTATAGCACTCATTTCTAGCATTGACCTCCCATTATTGTTTCAGCCGATTGTCAATGAAATTTCTTAAGGTGTCTCAATTTGACGAGGGTTAAAAAATTAAAAAAAAAAATTGCTACGCGCTATCACTCTCGCAAACTTGAAGCTATCGAGCCGAAACTTTTTAGGCTGGCACTCCAGGGGACAAAGTTGTTCGATATCAAATTTCGCGATAATAATCGCTCAAGGGGTTGAGATTTTGCGAAACTTGAAAATTCGCGAAAAATATACGTACGGGCTCTAATTCTTTCAATTTTAAGGCTATCAAGCCAAAACTTTTCGAGCTGATAATATTCCAAAGGACAAAAATCTTTGATGTCAAATCTCGCGAGAATCGCTATATAGGGATTGAGATTTTGGCAAATTTCGACATTTTGGAAAAGTACATATGTTAGGTTTGGATTTGGGTTCCAAAACCAAAACTTTTTACACCGATACTCCAGAGGACACAGATAGTTGGTATTGAATTTCACAAAAAGCACGTAAGGGGTTGAGATTTTGAAAAATTTTGAAATAAAAAAAAACAATTCATTTTTGGGCTTTAGCTCTCGCAAATTTGAGGCTATCGAGCCAAAACTTGTTACGCTGATATTCCAAAAGACCAAGATGTTTGGCAACGAATTTTGCGAGAATCGCTCGAGTGGTTATGATTTTGAAGAGTTTTGAAATTTTTGAAAAATACGAGGCTATTGAGCCAAAACTTTTGACCCTGATATTCCAGGCTACGAAGAAATAAAGAAGCGTATGCAAATTAGAAATGTGCAAATTGCCTTTCTAATTCTTTTATCTCACTCGCAAAGCTCACCCTGCGACGAATCCAAAATTGAAGAACCCACTTGCCCTACAGATTGGATCTTTATCGAAGTGAAGGATTGATTTTGGCCACAATAAGGCCCATCTGACAGGGCCTTTTCAGGCTCAATTCTTATGTTTTTTTTTTTTTTTTTCTAACCGACGAGCCGTTAACGAGCATTCTCCGTCATCTGACAATAGCTTGCTCTCCTCCCTAATCACGTAAAATAATAATTCTTAACTGAACATGAAAGGATGAGGCTTACACGAATCGTCTCTCCCAATCGAAACGATATCTTCTCTCGATGAAAATTTTACAATCACTCGCATTTTCTGAAAATTTTAAACCCCCCCCCCTCCTACAGTGAAGCTCGGTTACGAGTGCCTTATCCTGTGGCAGTTTAATTCGATACAAGGGCTGGTAACAAAAATTGAGAGAAAGTGCCCGCATCAACCATGAGCCACGTGAGGATGTCTGAATCGTGTTCAGTAAAGTTGCATGGTAATCGGTAGTCAGGTTTGGATTCGGGGCTATCTCGGGATCAAAGGGGTTGTGGTAAACACTGGTATAAGCCGTTGGAGAGAGTACAAGAGAAAGAGCGAGAGAGAGTGTGTGTGTGAGGGGGTTAATTCTTTCGCGGTCATCGTCGTCGAAGCCTCGGCCCAGCACCGAGGCTCTTTTCACCAAAGGGAAAAGAGAGATCCGGAAGCTTTAGCGAGATGAAAGAATGAGAATTGAAAAGCGACAGAGAGAGAGAGAGAGAAAGAGAAAGAGAGAGAGAGAGAGAGAGTGAGGCAAGAGAGTGAGACTGCGAAGCTATTTGCGGTCCTCGCGAACCGCAAGTTCGAAAGCTGCGGCCTCAACGAATAATGCAACAATCCTGTTCGCAGACCTCACGGTCCCACGTATCCAACAACCCCAAAAATCTCTCCCTCACTCCCTTCATCACTCTCTCTCTCTCTCTCTCTCTCTCTCTCTCCCCCTGCCGCGCCCCGGATTCCCGCAAGCCTCCTGGATGCGGTTTGAAAATACCCAGCCAACATACAGACCCGAGTATCCTCTCTATATGTATCTGTCACGATGAGAATCGTATAGTAAAGGGGTCGGTGAAACGCCCGAGAAAGACTGTATAGGCCAGAATGAGAGACGAGAAACGTCCTGTGCTTTCTTCTTGCAATGGTCAAAAAACAAAATACCTGCAACGGCCGGGGATACCAGACCTTTACTTTTTCTTTTTTCTTCTTCTAATTCTCGTCTTTTGCCTCAAACTGTAAACAAGGACGTATGGATTTTTTCCACTGATCATCATAACGGAAAAAGTCCAGTGAGGCAGGCGCTTCGACTTGAATGAGGATATATCGACTCTCTTCCAACCGATTTTTAATCACCCAGAGAGCTTTCCCAGCATTACAGGATAGCAGGATACGAAAAAAAATCCTCTCCCTCTCTCTCTCTCTCTCTCTCTCTCTCGCTCCTCGCCCTACGTGCAATTTATCCCCACATATATATACGGTTGCGCGGACATGCCGAAATGCGTATATGGGGAAACGCATGAGTGCATACTCTACTGCGAAGCACAGAGCATGCTATTATTATTTTTTTATTATTATTATTTTCCAATATCGTCTCTGTTCACCTGCCAATCCACCTTTCGTAAAATCGAACGAAAGGATCGTGTAAAAAAACTGTACGTTTTTTTCCAAATTCCTCTTTTGCAACTGATTTTACCCACAGTATAGTTATGATCAATCTTGAAAAATGGGAGATTCTCTACACAACTGAAAAAAACATAGCATTGTTCCGATTAAAATTGGCGAAAGCGTCACCGGTCGAAAACCAGATGTGAAATAAGCGATAAATTGCCAATTTTTGGCAAGATCCCAGCTGGAGGTGAATAACTTGCTTCCGGTTAATTCTACGGCAAAAATTATCAAGAGAAAAGTTTAAGAGGAAGAGATTTCTTACCAAAATGAATAAAACATTTCCCGAACGAGCGATAATTGGTGATGGAGCTGGCCCTAATGAAGCATGGACGAAAAATCCATAAGCAGCACAAACTTCGAGTTGTAGGCGAATATAATTCACATCTGGGTGATGCGAAGAGGCTCAGTAATAACACGAATGCGGAATAACGGGTAATGCGGGCAATCGCTTAACTTTTATTAACATCATTTTGGTTGTATGATCAACCGGAAGCGAGTTATTCCTGCATAATTAAAATATTGTAGAAATCTACGATTTTTGTCTATCTTTCATGAGAGCTAGCTCCATCAATTCTGGTCCGATTGAGATATTTTATTTTTTTTATTTTGTAGGAAATATCCTTCTCTCTAACTTTTTTATTAACTATTTTGGCCGTAGAACAAACCGAAAGCAATTTATTCGCCTGCAACTGGAATCTTGCGAAAATTGATGATTTTTTTTTTGCTCGTTTCGTCTGATCTTTGATCGGTGATAAGTGGGCCAATTTCAATCGGAACGAGATTAATTTTTTATTAGTTGTGTTGGGGATCTTCTCTTGTCAAACATTCGTAACAACTAATTTGTCGTTACGATTAGTTGCTAAAGAATAATTTGGGAAAAAGACGTAAACTTTGAAACGTAAAAATCACGAAACTTCCGGTCTAGAGGGCTCAGTGAGAAAACTGAGTTCTATGTTATTGCGGTGACAATGAAGTGGATAAAACGATCTTCCGTCTTGTCGGAGTTAATGCAGAAAATGGCACACTTTTTTGGGCTTTTTTTGGGGGAGCGTCGAGGGCTGAACCTTTGGAGTTTGAATGCGTAGCGGACGATAGGGCGGAGTAAGAGAGTAGTAAATTTCCAGGCCGAGTGGAAATGTCGGAAGCAAAAGGGCTCTATATACCATCAGTGGCAGGATTCCCCGACGATGCTAGCTCGGGGTTTCTATATTACAATCCACCCCTTTCTCCTCTTCCATTCTTGCCTCTCTTCCACGGGGATTAATGCCGAGCTACAATACTTACGTCGTCCCAGCGGAGGAGCTCCGGATCGTTGAGACGATTTTACAGCGTCTTGACTAAGCCTCACTGCTCAAGGAGCTTCCTCGATTATATCGATATGGTACCATTGGCTTGAAGGTTTTATAGCCCATATTTAGTGTTTATCCTCCAATAAGTGCGTGCAAAGATTCAATGAGATTCGGTGCCTCGTTGTCGAGACATTAAATATTGTGTTTTATTTTTAATTTTACTTTACATGTGCCAGCAATTAAAAAAAAAGTCTCACAAGCCTGTGCAAAAAAATATTTTTTAAATATGCATGGATCTTGGTAAATGTAATTGTTAACTAAGCTGTACTGGATAAATTAATTGCATAAATGTTATATTTTTTTCTACGTCATACAGTCCTGTCCATACTGTTGATATTTCACAATACAATTGTCATAATTTCAATGCTGCTAATTCTTATAAAACCTATTTGTTAATTAACGATTTGAATCTCTGCTTTCTTTTTACTGAATGGGATCACTTTCAGTGCTTTTCCATCCAGCCCGGTGGTATAGCAACTCTTTTCATATGAGGACTCGTCGACTAATATAATTTAAGTGCAGGAAAGTCATGAGGAAACGACTGCTTTCTTTTTTAAATTTATAGGATTTTCAAAAATAACGAAATAACAGTATTCAATTCGTTCAACGATAATTTTTAACTGTTAATTTATAAGTAATATATCATATTCATATTTTTCTAAGCGCTTTTTCTGCGACCCTGGTGGTTCGGAACCCACCTAAAAATGGAGGTCCAAAGGAAAGCAGTGCCTTGGTGTGGTGACCGAAAAGCTGCGAAGATGTCTCGGGTTCGATTCCCGATGCCGTAGCACGGCAGATGAAAGCACAGTGGGCTCGGACGTAGCTCCAGAAGCAGGACGTACGAACTACGACTGTTTCTGTCCTAGGTGCTGACATCTAGCGGGTGCGCGACAAGCTCCGGTAGCGGGAATCGAACCAGGGACAAACGGATACGAGAGGAGGCCAACGGAAAAAGGTGATGGAGCCCGCAACCCGCAGGGCAGTCGGTGTAAAAACTACCTAACATACTACACTAGGACCTCGATTTAAAGGCCAATGGCGGGACCGGTTCCGCATCGCACCTTGTTAAATCGAGGTAGCGTATGCCCGCCCATGCTGTATCTGCGCATCGGCACTCCGTGCTACGATCCTGATCGGGGAGACTTTAAGCGTCCCTCACCATCTCCCACCACGCGAAAAAACGATCGATAAATGCGACATGGTGGGGACTGTCTATTAAATCGAGGGCCATTAAATCGAGGTCCTAGTGTATATTCATATATTAGTCAAAAGAGTATCATTCAAAGATTCATTTCCAGATTGTATCCAAGGTTTTGGATAGACTTTTTTCAAGATTATTTGCCAAAATGTTCTGTAAGATTCTTATCAAGATTGTTTTTTTTTTTCTACGCGGGATCCATATGAAAGATAAGCGTGTTTAAAAGCTCATCATAATTAGGAGCAATTTCGTCGAGTGTAATTGAATCTTGTTTAAAAATGCTGCATTCAAATGTGTGCACACAGTCGATACAAGACATCGATCTATAATGTTGTCAACTGGTCAAATTTGATTTTTTTCGGAATAAAATCTTGTAGTTTTTTTTTGGGAAACTTCTTCATAGTGAATAGCATTGATAAAAATTCATCGATTGCGCATATTATTATCCCTCTCTACGTTTTGACAAGGGAAAAATTGAAACAACGAAAAATTTGTGGACTTTTTGTGCTTGTACTCGAAATGATGTTCAAACTATATGCTATAGAGTAAAATAGCACTTAGATCATTTTCTAGCGAAGAAAATTCCGTATAAAAATGGTCATCGATGGTGCATGTCTAGTCAATAGCTTAGGTGTGAGAGGCGTCCAAAGTTGGGAAAATAATTTTATTTTTCAAACGCCATATATATTTCCAGGTTGCTGGCTTCATTTGAATTTGTTGAATATATAAAGTTTATTTGCGACGATGGCTTTCTCATTACGTCCAGATGGCGTATGATCTTTTATCTATTTTCCATTAAGAGCCAACGTGGTGATACGCAATTCGAGAACTATAATGGATTCGCTATTCGGCGATTTTGTTTTAGCACGATTGTCACCGCTCATTCCCTATTGAGTTTTTGTATATCCTACCCGGTAACTTTTTTACATAAAATTTCATTCTCTAGAAATTTGTTTGAGTGCAATTTTCTCTATCTTACATAGTTCAGACGGCGTTTCGAGTTGAAGCTCGAAAAGCGTGAATTAAATTTTTTTTTTGCAACAAAAACGTTAATAATACTCAAGCTTGCAGGAGCAGATTGCAATAAAATATATACGTTGTTGAACGATACCGTTTACTTCTATAATTGATTTCAACTTGTACTTGTATTTTTTTTTTTTTTTTTTGCTTTTTAGTTGGTCCTCTACTATCCCTGATGTTCATCATGCAATTAATTTCCAATTAGAAGAGTAAGGCCAAATAAAGAAAGTTGAATTGTACTAGTATAATTGTTTATTCTAGTCGTAACATGTGGCTACACGAAATCATTAGAGGAAAGTATTCGTGGGTTCGAGTGTTGACTCTCCCCGAGTCGAAATTTTGGTCTTACGATAGGCCTGCAAAGTCCTACGTTCAGTAGGATGTATGAGGACCTATAGAGGACTATCCTTATAAGTTCAAGTGTCACGATGAGCCTGCATGATTCTGGCGAACCAACCGAAGACGAGCGTAATCTCGTTGACTGCTGTGCAACTATATATATGCTGACCCTCGAGCTTTCTTTGTGTATGAATTGTCCTCCCTCGGATTCTTCCGGCTTTGGAACTGTCACGTATTGATTTTACATCCTCGAATACTCGTGGACGTCGTCCTCCGACTGAACTTACTATTGCCTATTATTTCGTGAGTCTCATTTGGGAATCTGTATATGGGATGATTCAGAATAGTTGGTACGGTCATTATGGTGTGCACCAAAGTTAAGAGACCAGTGTCACTGTTCCTGGACTGATTTGTGACATGCCACTAGCCGCGGACATTCAGAATGTCTACGAGAAAGTTTAGGAACGCCTGAGCGAGTCCGCGGTCTGTCCAGCTTAACTTTTAAAGGACCTAATTCGCATGGCTAATCCACGATGTCCATGTGTCTCGTGTGTTCGTGACACACGTTTTGTTCCACTTTCGTGAGCTCCATACTCGCGTATACTTGTCAGTCCGAACGCCTGTTTTAATGGCTTCGGCTAGCCGCAGTTTTTTCCCGTGTAATCTGACTAATTGTACCGGCATGTAGACGTCGAAGGAATGGCTACGAAGTGAATAGGGAAAGAGACTAGGACGTTTCATGATGAAAGAAAAAGACGTACAAGTTGGAAATTTGCACATTTGCTTCCTCATTCTATCCCATCTTTTTCGAAGACCTTGTTCATTGGGCATATCGCTTTGTCATAACTTTTGCACACTCGAAAAGCAACCTTCATGAGCTGGTCGGTTCCTCAATTTTGGCTTCCTCATAGAGAAAGCCTTCGTAAGTATACAAAAATTGCAATGAAACGATATTCTCATAAATGATGTCTTTGCAAAAGATCGGGTAATGAGGAAACTATATGTGCAAATTTCCAAATTGTACGATTTATTTAATTCATCAACTTTTTCTTATCTGGTATTTGAGGCATTTTTCATTTGTTGTTTGGTATTTATCGTATCCCACCAAATTCAATGTCAACCAATCATTGACGAAATTGTGTATGCATACCTATAAAAAATTTTCCTGATATACAGTCCGACCTCCAAATAAGAAACCAAAAGCCCCCAAGGGGAAGAGTTTTTCCTAGAATTCGGATACCCCCACCAGGCGCGCGGCTGCACGCTCACTGCCTCTGTCTGTCTCTCTCACTCTTTTCCGCATGCGATCGAGCTCGGAGCTCGTGTTGTAGTGGGGGAAGTGCTTGAGCGAGAAACTGGGGAAGGTTTCTTATTGCCGCGTTTCTTATCTGGAGGTCGGTACGAATGTATGAGGAAATACGGAAATTTCTTTAAAATTTCTAAAGTTTTATAAAACTTAAGCCCGTTTGTCAATTCTCACTAAATTTTGTTGCAACCAACAAGTAACAATCTTCTATGTATGGAAAAAACTTCAGCGCCATATAGCAATATTTACGGCGAACTTGAAAAAAAAAAACGGTAATTTTTTGAAAATTTCAAAATTTCCTACATTCTGAATCCCCCAATTGTTTATTGCCGACTTCAATACCAACCTTGATTGTGACTAAGTCTTTTTTTTTTGCCCAGTAAACTGGTTACACAAGTAGACCATGAACCTTCGCTTACAGTAATTTTTGTTCAAATCGCTTTAGAACATTTTATTTTGCGGCATTTTAAATTATTCGGAAAAGGTCCGTATTAGGCGCTCTAACTATCATAATTTTGCAGCTATTGTGCTAATTTTTTTTTTTTATATACAAAAGTGCTTAGTTGCAAGCACGGTTGGTATTCAATTTGGCAGGAATCGCTTAAGGATTTATTGGACGTACCTTCCCAACCAAAAGTGACTTTCATCGACAATATTGCATGCTTCATGATAAGATAAAAATCGGAAAAAATTCAACCACAATAAAGACGATAAGAAGATTAATTTTTAATAATAATAATGGCCAAAAGATATCGATAAACTGTTTAAACAAAACATTGCTTAACAAATTTTTAGGGAATGTCTTTTTTGTCATGTGATGTGAATTCCTTGATTTTTCTGACTACACATGAATTTTTTTTTAATTTTTTTACCATTTTGAAATTTCGGTTTTCGGAAATTTGCAAACGTTGTATTTACGAAACTATTCGTGCAATGCCCCAGAAACTTCTTAATTGTAATATACAACGTTTTTACGAAAACATATCCAAAATTCACGATTTTCCCTTCATTTTTCAAAATTTAAAAATTTTCGAAAACCCAAATTTCAAAATGGTAAGAAAATTTTTAAAAAATTCACGTGTAGTCAGAAAAATTACCGAATTTATTTCACGTGTCAAAAAAAAACATTCCCTGACAGTTTTTTAAACAGTGTTTTGTTTAAATAATTTATTGATAACTTTTTGGCATTATTATTATTAAAAATTAATCTTCTCATCGTCTCTATTGTGGGTGAATTTTTTCCGATTTTCATCTTATCATAAAGTGTGTAATATTGTCGACGGAAGTCACTTTTGGTTGGGAAGGTGTATGTCCAATACATCCTTAAGGAGCTTAAATTAAAAAAAAATGTTGATTTTTTCAAAAAAATCTCGAAGAACTTCAGCTTCCGCAAATTTTTGGCGATCAAGCCAAAAGTTTCTTATGGGACAAGGATGCGTGGCACTGAGATTGACAAAAATCGCTCAAGGCATTAAAATATATTTTGATTTAAAAAAAAATCTCTGATAGTTCCGATTCGCGAAAATTTTTAGCTAATGAGTCAAAAGTTTTTTTTTTTTTTACACAAACAGACTTTTATTCACAATCACAGTTGGTATTGAATTTGGCGAGAATCGATTCAGGGATTCGAATTGTAGAAATTTTTGAAATAAAAAAAATTACCATCAATATGATTCAAATGTTATTAAAAAATTTGTATTACTTTATTGTGTTCTTAGTGAAATGGAATACAGAAAAAAAAAACGCGTGCAGTGAATGAAACAGATGACAATGTGCAAATTTCTAATTTGCACACATTTTTTTTTTTTTGGCCTTGATCGACTCCCGAAGTTCTGACCCTCAAAGAATGTCGCGCGGCTTCAAGCCTTATCTCACGGGGGGGGTTGAAGCGGTTTCACCGCAGACTCGAGTACCCGATTGTCCTTCGGGATTCGAGGGGTTCCCACCCCTGCAGGGAGGCAGGGCTCTCCGTTCGCTTGAAGGAGGACTGGCCTTCTCTTCGATGCTTCTGGCACACAGTATCCTTGGGCCGGGGGGGGGGGGGGGGGGCGTGAAGCTCCACAAGGGGATAAGCTCGAGGGACGCGCATCTGACATGAGACAGGAAACGATTCGGGGTGATATAGCGCGGGGGTTTCGCGACGAGGAGGGCACACAGGAAAAGCTCTTGGTAGGGGGATGGGGTTGCACCTGCGAGAATAGCACGTGTCGTGAATCCTCGAGAACGTGAGCTCGGCCCAAGAAGGTTTGGGCGTTGAATCTCTTGCGCTTTCTCACTGTCTCTCGCTCTTCATCCCCTTTCGCAGTGTCTCTTTCAACCCTTACCTTACACGTAATTTTTTTCCTCTTTTTTTTTTTACTGTTCTCTCGCGCCCTCTTTCTGTCATATTTTCTCCCTGGTCTCCTGCCTTCTAGAGGCGTGTATCTCCTACTTGGTGTCACCCTTGCATTCGCCAAATTTATAAAGGCCTACGTGCCTCAACAGAAGCTTGAGCAGAAGACTGCTTCTCGTGTCTCTTAGAGCACATACACATGGGATGGCTCCGACTTTCTTTTCATTCTTTGCTTCTCTATTTTTTTTCATTCTCTCTCTCTCTCTCTCTTACACATACACACACACACACACATATATATATATAATACACACAGACACACACGCCCCTAACTCTACGTCACTTGCAAACGTTTTACGCGAAGCCTTCTGGTTTATAAGACGCAACGAAAATTCCTCACGTTCTCGCTTTACTACGGGGATACATGAAGCTGTTTTTTTTTCTCCGTGTTATCCCAACGCGACGATCAAACAAATGATCTTCTTACATCACCGAGTGCCTGGTTCATCGAGGCTCATATAGCTGCGAGTGGTATTTCGCAAGATCCTACGATACCTGAGCGGAATTCGTTTGTATTGTACGTTGTTCATTGATTCAGCTGACCCCGTAAAATAATTTGTGCCCAACGATATTTCGACAAATATGAAGTTTGTGAAGACTTCACAAACTGAGATAATAGTGAGGATAGTATATACAGGATCACTTGTTGACAAAGTTAAGAGATTTTTAGGTACTGCATTCATGGACAGTATAGTCGATTTTTTTTTAAACCTCGAGCACTGCAAGCTTTCGTAAACCAACTAGACACGTTATCAGGCTTGGTTGGTTTGTGATACTATGCTACAAAATAAAATTAAGAAAGCTGCCAGTTGAAACTCGACAATTGCTTCCTCCAAAAATTTGGAGAAAGCAATTTACATACTTGCAGCTTTTTCCCTTCTTTCTGAATCCACCTCAAACATGTACATTTACGAGGTATTAATATTTTACGTGGATTCAGAATACCGAAAAAAGCTCCGTGAGTTACATAAAGACTCGCCACCCGATTTAAAAAAAAAATACAAAACTAATGTCTTCATTACTACCAAAGAAACCGTACACGATAACCATTTACAAAGCGCACGATAAACGCTTGATATATTTTTCGATTGTATACCCTTTCAGGTTTAACGTAGTATATTATCCTTCTCAATTAAGCCCTTCTAGAACTTCCTACCGCTACTTAGTTAACTTCCGTTGCGCTGACATCAGTCATTACTTTTTTTTTCATCTGTAGTTTTTGAGCTATTCATATCGCAAAAACAGTCCACACGTGTAAACGCATGATAAAGGATAAAGTGTGACTTATGCGATAGATCCCATCTCTCTATCTCATCTCTCCTGGAATTATATATACGAGGCATTCCATGTCAATCCACGGAGTCATCGACCTGATCCTCTGGGATTTTGATGAACAATGAATTATTTGGTTTGTTTCGGTCAAAAATGATATTTCTGCACGGAGAAAAAGGCTTAGTTGGAAGAACAAACTTTTAAATGCTTGAGGGTATGTTAGTTGCGACACCTGACAAATTTTTTACTGTAGCTACCTCGAACTGGTTCCCTCGACTGGTTGGTTGGAGGGAATAGTTATTACCAATCACTTCAATAGTTGAGCCACTCTATAAGAATTTTGGGCACAATCAAAATCCGTGAGTTCATCCAAGTTGAAATGTAGTAGTTACCGTGCACATTGTGGGTAACACGCACAACCAATCACTTGGACAGTACAACCAATCGCAGTTTTTGGCACTACTACGACGCTGAGTTATCACAAGCCGAATAGCTGCGAATGGTAGTAAGAATTTCGAGCTATCCGTTCCACTACTCACGTAGTTCTTGCGACCCGTCGGTTGGTTGTGATTACCAATCGATTGGTTCTAGTTACGTATCGAGATTGAATGGACTATATTCACGGCGAGCATCCGTCCATTTCCGCGCGCATAAGTGCTGTGTCCCGTGTCCCGTAACCGCGTAAAGAACGATAATTTATTTCGTATTTATATGAGAAGTATTGAATTTAAAAAAAAGTGTATTCTAATTATTTATCATATAAAAGAAGAAAATTTTTTTCTTCGAAATAGATCAAGCGTCAAAACATGTTTAAAATAATATTGTACACGTCTATGCATACGCCTGCCGTGTTTAACCTCATTTCCCACAATCCGTATTTCGAGACATTCGCAAATATTTTAATTTTCGACAAAAAATTAAAAATTATCGGGCGCACAATGGAATTATTGTATACTTATAAGTTTAGAAAAATACAGAAATTTTTATCGCCTCCGATTTTGTGCAAATTTGGCATTAAAAAATAATTTTTTTTTGTCACATGCTCTCTGCGCAGTTAGTATTCCTCTACGATTTGTCTCGCTGTGCTAACCAACTCGATTGGTCATATTACACAACGGATTAATCGATGCACAAATTTACTTATTCAAAGTATCCAATTTTGATTGGTTATGCCAACCAATCGTCATGGTGCGTAGTCTATAATTCTAGTCGGTCCAAGCAGCATCTGTGGAAATACTAACCAACTCGATTGGTTATATTGCACAACGGCTTAATCGACGCACAAATTTACTTAGTCGAATTATCCAATTTCGATTGGTTATGCGAACCAACCGTCATGGTGGCTAGTCTATAATTCTAGTTGGTCAACATGACTACTGGAAACCAACCAACGACGATTGGTACGCTTGCACAATAAATTTTTAATTCCAAATACTACCATGCCGATTGGTTGATGGAAAACATTTTTTGTTCCTCTCCACTACACCTTTTTCTCCGTGTGTTTTTCCGAAATTGTGTCGAAATTTTTCCGCCATTTCGTGAGGGTGTGGCGACCTCAAATTCCTTGACTTGAAGATGTACATGTTTAAGGAGGTTCTTAACCCAGAAAAAAACGGTAAGAATGATTCTAAAATTTTAGGGGAGGTTTGTGCTGGTACTAGGAATACACCGTAATTATTTCAGATTTTTTGATTACGTAGTTGAGGAGAAAAAGAAAACATTAAATATGCCGCTTATACGCGGGCTCTTATGGGAGAAGTATTCGAAGCTATATGATTGGAGATTATTTTAGGAGTGAATTAAACGATAGATTATACCTTCATAGATGTAATTTGTCCATAAAAAAAAGTTTTTCACCCTGCCGATTGTGAAGTATACTTGTAAACAGAATTGAGCTTGAGCTCAAATTAATAAAATCAAGCAAATTAATAAAATGAAAACGTGCTATATATTTGGTGAAACAAATGCCGAACGCAATCTGCCCCACAAGCCGCGCTTTACGTTCCCCTTGCCGCACCCAAGTATATATGTTAAGAACCTCATTAAATTCGATCAAACTTTTTTGTAAAATCGGAGACTCGAAAACACATTTTTTTATCATGGTTCGAAAATGGGATAAGGATGCTGAATATTTTTTTTTTATTTTTGTTTAAAAAAGAAAATTCTTGGAATTTATTTGAAAAAATGATTTCTTGTCGTAAAAAATAAAGCAACCAGAAACTTCGTGGTGGTGAAATTTGATTTTTCTTTTGGTTCCAGAGTAAGTAATACGAATAAAACGATGCTTAATTCTATTTTTTTTGGTCAGCATCGTTTTTTTCGTATTACTTTTGAACGAAAAGGAAAGTCGAATTTCACCGCGACGAAGTTTCTTTTTATTTTATTTTGTACAACAAGAAACCATCATTGCTAATCAATTACCAGCACCTTTTTTTTCATCAAAATTTAACAAAATATATGTATATATATATTTAGCATTCTCATCCCATAGTTTCGAGCCATGAGAAAAAAAAGTTTTTTCGAGTCCCCGATTTTACAAAAAGGTTTCATCGATTTTAAAAATGTCTCTCTTCACGTCAAGGATATTTGAGGTCGCCACACCCCCGCAAAATGGCGGAAAAGTTTCGAAAAATTAGAGGTAACATTTTTAACCGAAAAAAATCAAAAAATCCATTGGTCATCAGAATTTCAGGGGGTCAGGCCAATGAGCCCATGGTTTGACGTGCAATGCCCCATACGTCTTTTGTTTTTCGAGGAAAATCTATTATACGAATAACACTGTTCGAGTGGGAAAAAAAAAAAAATAAATATTTTGGCAAGCTGCAGCCCCGAGTCCCCATCAATCTCGATTAAAAACGCGACCGTCCATCTTTCTTGTTATATACATGCTTTTCACGACTCTAGTTTGCCTTCGAAAGTTCGTCGTCTTTTTTCGCTACAAGCCAGGCACGCCTGGACGATTACCAAGCTAGGATTCACCGGACGATTTAATTCAAGGCGAGAAAATATATACGCATAGGAACAGACAGTAGGAATAATTAAAAAAAAAAAGCTGAAGATGGTAGATTGCCAAGTGGCGTGAAAAAGACAGAGTATCGTTTGGCTGCTCAGCCGAGAGTTGAATTATATTATTTCAGTGCATTCTCGCTCCATGGATAAAGACCCAAACTCCATGCCCTGGCATTCGCACCACTTTCTTTCTTTTCGACCCCCCCCCCCCCGCCCCTCCCTGTTACCCTGTTCTCACTGTAATGACACTTATAAATCTTCAGCGAGACTCTTTCTCATGTAAATATGAGGTTACCGACGCCTGGCAATAGTGTCGGCAGGCAAGAGTGAAAGAGAGAGAAGGGAGGGAAATGCTGCCACAAATTCCCTTTACAAACCAACGAAACTCACCCCCTGAGACGACTCCACCAGCCACTCGACTATAGCCAACTCACAAATCCCCTTTTTCCCCGCTTGCCCTGTACCGCCGACGTTTTCCCCCTCTGCCATTCGACACGTCCAGCCACTCTCACCAATTACGCAATTTCGTTGAGCCATTAAAATGATTTCTTAATTCCCCGATCTACTTAGCGTGCATTATTTCTTATTTTTCTCCTTGAATCTCCAATTTTAATTCGTCAATTTCCTCGTATACGTGTAAACGTGTATGCTGCCTCAATGTCCTTCGGGATTCAAAGGCTCGTAGATCCACGAAATCATCTCTCCTTTATTTCCAAATTTCTAATTTTTTCTCAGGAATTGTCGTTTTTTATTTCTTCCTGCCTGGTTTCTAATTTTACGAAAAAGCCACAATTTCTTGAGGCAACTCGAAGAGGTTAAAATCGGCAAAATTTCCTAGTGTTCAATTATTTATAACAAGAACGCGAATAAATATATATATATTATATATTATATATGTCGCATTCCACGTCAACTCAGCCACCCCGTTTTTTTTTGTCTCGAAAAAATTATTCAGTATGGGCATTTCGAAGGACAATATATCCACGACATTTTACCAAAATTTCATCCCCCCACTATTGTTGATTCTCGAGATAATGATTAATGAATTCTCAATTTTGTAAAAATCATAACTTCGTAACTACTCATCGGATTTAAACGATTAAAAAAAGAATCTTTTTCTATTTTCTCTGCCCTTTTCGAAAAAAAATATGTCGTCATCGGATAAAAGCTCATTAGACAGTTTTTCAACGAATTCATTGATAATCCAAGAAGATCAAAAATTTCCCATGATTCTTTCAATAACTATTTTTTAACCAGTTTGTCCATAACTTTTCGCCATTATCATTATTTAAAATAAAAATTTTGAGCATCACACGAATGATTGATTTTTTCAGATTTTTATTGCATTTTAAAGTGCTTAAAATTCTTGAAAAATCTGACTTTTTGGAGCTGAGAATTTATGCGTGAAGCATCCCTCAAATCTACGTTAAATTTGCTGCCAGGACCGAGAGATAAAAGGATCCATCATCATCGTTTCGTCTGTATACAGTCGACGTGAGACCCGTTGCAAGACACGATTCCTCCCTTATGGAAGAAGCCTATGGGGGAGAAGCAGCGAAAACGCTCCGAGCTAGAAATAAGGACATCCCTCGGATGAATCTCCCTAATGGAATTGAACCCTCCGAGAGTCCGGATATCAAGATGGTATTACGGAGTAATTAACGAGGCCAAGATCGCGAAGATGAGCGACGATAAATTAAAGACAGATGAGCGGAGGGGGGGGGGGGGGTCGGAAGAGGTCGTCCATGAGACGAGAAGATAATCTTGCGAATAGAGGACTATAATCTTGATGGTGGGGAAGAATTCGTAAGAGTGATAAGAACGAAATGGTTTTATCATTTAATTCCGATGAGGACATCAATATATTTCTGTACCTTTTCAACACGAAACAAAAAAATAACGGCTTTAAATTTGAAACATTCATATTGCTTTCTCATGATTTTCCGAAATTTTTTTTAACTAATTTTGCAAAATTTAATGCCAATAATCCATTGAAATATTGTTTTCTTTTGTGTCGAAAATAAAAGCACGATATCTTAAAATTTGCGCAAAATGTAGCAATTATCAAATTTTTAATTAAACTTAATTTTTTTTTTTTTAATTTCAACCCCTCATGCGATTCTTGTCAAATTCAATACCATGCACTCGTGTCCTGTAACCTATTAGCCCAGTAAGGATGTCATTTTAAATTGCATTAATTTAATACAGTAATTTTCCTTCATAAATAGTTGGGCAGGGGGGTCGTTGGTAGTCTAAATCTAGATTGTCGAAAATTCAGCCTTCCTCGTTCAGTCGCCATCTTGAATTTAAAAGGGTGAAATTTAATTATTGGAATATCTCGTTTACTTTCAACTTAACACTGAAAATAGTAATGACAAAACTTGAGGAAAATTTTGTTATCTACAACTTCGATTATTATTATTATTTCTCTAAGATCGATATTTTTCGATTTATACCCAAAAAAAAAGTGCAATAAAATTATTGCATTATCTCGTTTATTTTAAACTTTACACTGAAAATGGTAATAACCGAACTTGAAGCAATCTTTATTCCCTACAACTTCGGTGCTAACTTTTTTTTCTACCATATCCAAATATTTGTGAAAATCCACGAACCATGAAGGTTTAATTTTGTGCAAAATTTGAACAGGATCACTCAGATCGTTCTCGAGATACAACTGTTTGAATTTATGAAGTCTATTATTCTAAATATATTTATATATATATATATATTTACTATTTAGAAAATTTCAAGCACTCTGATGTGAAAATAAAAAAAGAAGATATATGTTCGATGAGGGAGCAAAAAATAAATAAACCTTGACTGACAATGAGAATGGGGTGCAGGGGGGATTTTTAATGGGTAAAGTTGTATTTTTGCAATATCAACGATTCATTTTGCAGCATTTCGTGGGAGCTCTCTTAGAAACGATAAATCATGCATTTTCCCCCTGGTTAATTTTCCAATATGCGCACTTTACTGCAACATTTTAGAGCCCCTACGGGGTACACGAGAAAGGTTTAACGGGATTGGACGAAATTTTACGTCCCCGAAATGGTTTCTTAGGTCTCGAGGTGACTGTTTCGATTCTCAGAGTGCCACGAAATTGAGACAACGGAAACTTGGACTGACGTCCAAGTGTTGCTGGTAAATTTTATTATTATCCAAAATAACACAAAAACAATTGTGCAAATGAGGAATTTTCACATATGCTTCCTCATTATGTTACAGTGAACTCTCTGTAACTCAACGCTCTCTGAGAGACCATTTCCCATTAATTTTCTCTGGTAGAGCAGCCATACTTTTTTTTATTATCATAAAAATTATTATATATTATATATTATAATTTTATTATCATAAAAAATTACCATACTTTTTTCTATTCATCAAGGCGCCCATGCGCTCACTTAAAAAATTACCGTGCGAGAGCTCATAGTGGGGGACGCTCTCTATTAGCCACTCTTTCTAGTACACTGGAACTCCTTTAACTGCCCGCTTTAGGGTGAATAGGAGAGGAAAATCGGGCAGTTAACCGTCTCCTACACGACGTCCGTGTGGTGGAGAAAGAGCTGGAGGGGTGCAGTTAACCAGCGGGCAATTAAGCGATTTCCAGTGTACCACGGAAGTTCAGTCCCAAGGGCATTGAGTTAGAGAGAGTTCACTGTACCTCGCTCACAAAGAACCTTTCGCTGATATGGATTTCAATAACAATTCTCCAACGAGGACAAGCTTTTAAATTGCTATGAGAATAAAGATGTTTTTTTTTTATTTAAAATTTTTTACCATCCGAATCCCTCGATCAAAGCTTTTGCTAAATTCAATGCCAACCATAATTGTAACTAAAGGTCTATTCGTATAACGCAAAAAAAGCTTTTGGCTCATTAGCCAAAAATTTGCGGAAATTAGAGCTATTAGAGATTTTTATTTAGAAATTCAAAAATAAAAAAAATTTGAACCTCTCAGGCGATTTTTGTCAATCTTGGTACCACACATCCATGTCTCATATGACCTATCAATGTACAAGCTTTCGGCCTGATAGCCAAAATTTCAAAAATATTTACGCAAAAAAAATTAGCTCTACAATTACAAAATTACGAAAGTTATAGCGCCCACAGATATTATTCGAAAATGTCATAATTTTATGAAATCTTGAAGTCTCGAACGATTCTTGCCAAATTCTATATCGAACATGCTTGACCCCTAGCCTAGTTGCATAAAAAGTTATAGGCGCAATCCTTAAATTTAAGAAAGTTGGAGTGATCATAGATGTTTTTGAAAAAAATTCCAATCGTCTAAAATTAGAAATGAGTTGTAATTTTTTTTTTAATTTCGACAAATAAGAGGGGTTCTATGGTTTAGTAGTGTGCAAAGTTCCAGCGATCTAGCTTACCCAGTTTAAAAGATATTGCAATTTTAATTTTATTGAAGGCCTGCCTGCACGTCACACACACACACACACACACACACACACACACACACACATACGGAAGTTTTTTCTAAATGTGTTTTCTTGATATTTTGGCACATTTTGAGAACGTTGGCATCAATAAATCGATTTTTTTTTTACAGAAATGAAGCTTTCTCCATGCGAAAGCAAAAATCATATTTTCAGAAATAATACGGAAAAAATCTTACATGTACTGAAGGAACATTAATCCAAAGTGACATACACCGTATCTTTTACTGCCAATTTTGTTATTTCGTCGAAATTGATAATATTGGTAGTATAATATGATTATATAATAATACATTATTTTACTATACTTATTCATTGTGTTAATATTACTATAAATACTATTTTGAATTAAAATTTTTTATTTATCAATAAATTGTACATTATCATTTTCGTGTATCTTATTTTTCATACAGTGTGATTATTGCTTGTGACATTCAGCCGTGTAACCGGACCTGACGCAATATCTTTCGTCGCAGTGTTCCTCACTGGTGGCTCTGGCGAGTTTTTTTTTGTCGAAAATTCCACTCAAGGGTCGATCGGGGCTTGCTTCGTGCGTAAAGGCCATTTTAAATCTTACAAACGAAGAAAATTGTGAAACTTCACTTTGAAGATTCATAATCGGTCCAAAAATCTCTGAAAATTTATACTAAAAATGAAGAATCTCTACCGAGTTAATCGATGATTTTGTACAGATTACAAAAACCATTTCTTTGAAAATAATGATTCCCGAAAAAAGAAGCACGATGTTTACAAGGGCGGATTGAGACCGAAGAACGTCTTGTTATTCTCGAAAAAAACAAATGTATAATCATTATCGAATACGATGATAAGTCTAAGAGGGGGGGGGGGAGGGGGGGGCTTATTTTTACACTGTATTGTTGTTCTATGACCCTGATCCATGCATCCCTGGAATATTCCATTGCCGATCGATCTGATCGTAACTAGTGATTCGAGAGTCTCGAAAAATCTCACGGCTACAAAGCCCAAGCTTTCTATACCTTTCTACTCTCTCTTTCTCTCTCTCTCTCTCTCTCTCTCTCTCTCTCTCTCTCATTTCTGGGCTTGCTGGCAGACGTCCCTGCAAGCTCGTAGTCGTCGTAAGAAACACCCAGACGCAGTAATAAAACCAATTAGGCGTGCATTGGTGGCTGGTTCCAACGGTCGGAAATAAATAAAATGGAACAACTGAGAGGCGAGTAAAATACAGGATTGGGAAAAAAGGACAGAATAATGGTAGAAAAAAAGCTCTGCGTACACCGTCGCGGAGGCAGGAATGAGTGAGAGAAAGAGAGAGAGAGAGCGGTCATTGGCGAGCAGGGCAAAAGGGTGAAGGGTGCCCTATAGTGTGCGCTGCGACGAAGCTTTTGCGAACGATGGGCCATGGAGTATGGTTTGTCGAGGAAAAATCGCTCGCGTATTGGCGAGATTCCAAATCAATTTAAAAGTTCGCGATGGTGTGCTCCGTGGGCCGTGCATGCCTACCCAACCAGCGACCTCCTGCTAACCAATATAAATACATATATATATGTATATACGAGCTCACGTTTCTAGCCTGCCTGCCAGTCGATCACATCCATACAACGACCCACGTTACGAATTCACCGAGTCATTATACTTGACGTTAGTCCCCCTCCTCCGGCGCTGGTATGCGTAATGACCAACGGTTGAGTTGGTAACGCCCGCATATAATCGTAAATACGTGGGAGACCATGAAAATTATTGGGGAAAAATAAAACAGGCCTAGAAAAAAAAAGAGAAAAGCCGGGAACGACGAAGAGACGTTTCCGTTCAGAAGGTAAATTATTATGAGCCAGGCTGACGTTTATTGGACAGTTAAAAAAAAGTTAGAAAAAAATTCTCCTCTTTAAATACTGATGAACTGGAGTTACAAAAGGGTTCCCCCACCGGAATATTCAGTTGAAAATATTTTATCCGAAGCACAAACAAATATGGAGACTTTTGTTCTTATAATCTGTATCTGTTGTTTTTCAGTAATTCGGCTTTTCGATGCGGGTCAGGGGGGAAATTGAAGAGAGTGAAGGAATTATGGATGGGAGAGACATGGCCAAGATAATTACGTGAATATATTATGGAAAAGAATGCTTAAATCTACTAGCGTAATGTTACTCCCTCCATCTCTCTGTCTCCCTCTCTCTCTCTCTCTCTCTCACAAACTTTCTCTCTCTCTCTCTCTTTCTATGGCTGGGTCGCAGCCCACGGGTGAACGGGGTCTGAATCCTGCCTCCAGCTACCATTCCTCATTAGCTTGGCAATTTATATTCATTTTAATTCAGCGAGTATATAGCAAACCGGTACACCTCAACCCATGCTTGTATCTATATCAACGTAGTTACAGCGTGGAACACGAAGAGAGAGAGAGAGAGAGAGAGAGAGAGAAAAGACTAGGGTAATAACAGAGAGGGGACTAGGTGAGGGTTTCCGCCAAGGCAATTCATTACGGGGTTGGTGCAGTAGCACAGCTTTGTGGCCCAGCGCAGTGGGTTACAGTACTCGCGAATTTTCACTCATGCATCATCATTCTACCTTCTTTCATAACATATCCGATTACACATGCCGGAAATCTTTTATCCGTCTGTTTCGGGGAATGAACAATTTCGTGAACAATTTTCCCCAATTCTGATGCGATCCTGATCCGATTTTTTTTTCACGCTGCAAGCAGATATGATGCTGGGAATCTTAGAATCGAACCTTCAAAGAAAGAGTCCCAGTTTCTCGGCTCGATTTTTTTACTTCCTCATGAAAAAAACTTTTCTAAAACATTTTGTGAACCTTTTTTTCAAACGCCATCCTAGCAGAGACGATGGAGACTCGTATTTCGGTCATAAATACGACTGGAATTAATTTTCAGATAATTGAACGTTGGCACACTTGTGGTCCAGGTCATAGAGCAGTCCCGCATAGCGCAGGGTGTCCTGCCTTGAGGCATCAATATTTTGGGATATAAAAAATTCTTACACCATGTCAAAACATTAATGAAGATGTAAACCAAATTTCATAGAAATGTATCAAAGATTTTTCTGAAAAAAAAAAATCTTCAGAATACACCTAAGAATGCCCGAAAAACTGAAACTCCCTCCTAAACCCTCAATTGAGAATGAAAATTGTACTGACGGGTCTTTCAGCCGGTCGTATCCCAACTCCTGGCAATTTTTATACTTCGGCCGTAACACCAAGCATCTATAGAGCCCAGATTTGTTACTAATTGAGACCGTATCAACCCTAACCTCGCAAGATTTCATTTTCCCCTTTGGGGGGGGGGGGGGGGGGTCCAGCTTTCCATCCGTTCCATCTTTCAAGCACTTTAATATCGCCCAAAATCAATTTTCAAGGCTTCCTCGTCCATTCGGGAACTCAACTTTCCCAACGAAATGTCACCTTGAGCACCCATCTAACTCGAGATCGGCGCACAATCGAGATAAACAACTACGTCTCCAGAAGTCCCCGTTTGATCCACACACGATGATTTAGCTCTTCCTCATCGCTACTGGCAACTTAAGCGTTGGCCATTTCGGCTGGGTTACAGATGTGGTAGCTGGGCATAACAGTTGGAAAAACATGGCTGATGGTCCTGCATCTGGAGAACCGAGTGGAACAACCGTGGAGCTTGCAACGCGGTTTGCCCCTTTTGTGGTATTGATGTTGTAACAGAGGCGTATTACGCCAGTGGGCGCCTCCATCCTTACAACTTCAAGTTGACTTTGCGGAAACTTTGCCGGCATTCAACATATCCAAAACCGAGCTATGTTTTGCCTCGATGAGTTAGGAGAACTTCCGAAAATTCGTAACACCCCGTACGAGGCCATCAGAGACAGACGGAAGGAGAGAGAGAGAGAGAGAGAGAGAGAGAGAGCGAGAAAGCTGCTTGCGGTTCGCAAATATCTTTTGCTCCGGCGTTTACTGCTTCGCAGCAAATAAAAATAAAAACGTAAACTTTTTCCGGAATAAAATGGGGAAGAAAGCGTGGGAAATAAATGGCTGGGTAGGACTCGGAGGCAGAGCCGCGAGCTCTTTTCTTTCATCCAACAAAGACCGATGAGATTTCGCTGGGTTACACGACGCACGAACGTTGTATACGAGGAGATTTGAAGCCTTCTGTCCGTGTTATATGTATGTGATGTATATACCAGCAATCCGGCAGTAGTAAAATGGCTTCGTATATGGATAGTCGGACATGGCGTATAGCGAGGCTGAAAGCCCTGCGTTGTAAAGTTGTATTGTTTCCTCGTGAGGGCTTTGAGAAATAAAGGGCAAAAGAAAGTCAACGTGAAATGCAGGGTTATGTATGCGTGTTTGTTTTGTGGATTCGCAGGTTCGCATCATGACCGAGATCTTGCGTGCGCTTGCGAGAAAAAAAAAAGGCTATCCCAACCCTTATTACGATCAACGATCCTACTATCGCAATATAATTCGTGACGACAGTGAGAACGATCGAACCGACACACACACACACACACACACACACACAAACACGAACTGCTGTAAAACCCCTTCGAGCTCTATTATCTCTCGTATTCTCCACGCGGCCGATATATATAACAAACATTTATACCGCGCGTTACAACTCCCTCGTGCACCTAAAAGAGTCAGCTTGCGATTTTTCCATCGCAGGTTTCATGACTGCTCGAGGAGGTTCCGTGTACGTTAGATGCGTGTACACAGGGATTGGGGTAGTTTGAACAGCGGAATCGCTATTACTTTACTTCGTCCTGGAAATCCTTGTACTTTGCTGGTTAGTTTTTTTTTTTTTTTATATAAAGTAAAATATTTTACGAGCAAGCTCAGGCATGTGGGAAAATTCTCAGTCTACCCTCGCATTCGCGAAGCAATTTTGAAAGTCATTTTTGGAAGTTCCAAGCTTTCGATACCGCGATAAAGATACAGTCGCCTCTACGTAAGCTGCCGCGTTTGGGACCGTAGGGGAATATTTTTCCTGGAAACGGTGTTCCCCCACCCTTGAGCCCAGCGGGCTCTCGACGCGATTTATTTCGTTCCCTACGTAAGCTGCAGCGCGCATCAGCGCACGTGGGTCACGATACAGCGTGCTACAGTTGTATATTTCGATTTAAGGAGTTCCGGTACAGACCGGCGACGGGGAATAAGCGGAAACGAGGGTGCGGCGGCGCACGGTGAGCGGGGCATGTATAAATCAAAAGAGAGTCTGACCGTTCATGCGTATACCCGTGGATAGGGAGCTTATGTTTTGGCTTGTAACTAATAAACCAGATGGACGAACGTATTCCAATTTTTTGACAGTCATATTAAAGATCTAATAAAGATCTGCCATAAATTTTATGCGGGTGGTAATATTTTGATGGAATTGACAGATCAAACAAATATTGCTCCAATTTACTCTCGTGTATAAGCCAAATTTTCGAAAATTATTTTTACAAAAACGACATGGAGGATCGACTTAAAATTTGAGCAGTTCACGTTTTATATACTTGTCACTTATTGAAAAAAAAATTGAGTTGATGGCAGCATTTTCAATAGGTGTACCGAAACTCCTTAAGTTGCGATCAGTTGATACCAAGTTTCCGCGACAAAAATGTTTATGTGTAATTAGAGAAAGTTACAGCTTGAAAATTTTATCAATGGCTATCTCAATTAACTTTCTGCGCAAAAATAATGATCTCAAAAAATTAATATTCGCTCGATCGAAGTAATCGTATTTTGAATTTAAAATCGTATTGAATATTCGTAGTAAAAAATAAAAGTCTTTCAATTGAGTCAACATATACTCTTTTTCTTTTAGATAGATATTATGCGATTTTAAAATCCTGTCCTGAACTTTTCTAACGATGTATATAACGACTTTTCGCGCTTTAAAGCGGCGTGAAATAATCTAAAACACCGACGGCCGCTTAGATGGAGAGCAAAACAATTCTCGAGCGCCGAGCCGACGCGGTCGTGGTGGGGGTAGAGCTCGAGCGTGCATGAAGGGGAACGGCAGCTTAGAGAGTGGCAGCTTACGTAGAGGCGACTGTATATCTTGTTTGGGTTTTTTTTTTTAATTTACTGGCTCGTTATTCTTTGAATCGGATAATAAATTATTTGATTCTGGCCTAAGTCACTGCCAATCGACCCTCAACGATGACATAATTAGTGTAGAAAAAAAAATTTAGCTCCTCGTAGTGAAACTAAAAATCAGTAGTTTCTCGGAAAATAAAATGAAAAACCTGCATATTAAAAGTTCACACATTTCTGTAGGATCGCAGAAAAATTTAGGCTTCGGGTGACTAGACTTCGAACCCAGGCCCTCTCGATTGCCGGTCGAGTGCTCTGACCACTGAGCTACCTAGGCCTTCTACCCAATCTCTCCACGATCCGTACTTATAGTTCTTTCTGGGGGACCTCGCACCCCACATTTCTTCCTCATTATTTTATCTCACTGACAAAGCTCTGTCTACGAGCGAGTAGGTTGTTCAAGCAATGTGCACATTTATAATTTGCATGCTTTTCTCAAAGTACGCCTGTACGTGCAAAAATTTTCGGCTTTATTGCCTCAAATTTAAGAAAGCTCGAGTGCAAATATATTTTTATAAATTTCTAAAAAAAAATTCTAAAATCTGAACGCCTTATACTAAGGGATTATTAACAAATCACGACCAATCATCCTTGTCCCTTGGACTATTCGTATAATAATTTTTCGCTCGATAACTTTAAATTTAAGACAATTAGAACGCATAAACTGGCACGCACGCACGCGAACACACACACACACACACACACACACTTATTTTTTCTAAATTTGTTTTCTCGACGTTTCAGAACATTCCGAACGCATTAAAAACTCGATAATTTTTTTCACAAAAAGTAAGCAGAAATCTTCTTCCATAGGAAGAAACTTTCCTCCGTGACGAAGCCATAATAAAAAAACCCTTTCATGACCCTCTATATTCATTAAATTCACCCTCGTGTGGTCGTCAGAGGGCCGTTAGCCTCATTGGACGATGAATTTACGTATCGAATCGCTGCAAGACCGTATTATGTACCGTAGATATAGACGGACAAGAGCCCTCCTAACGACGTCTGGGGATGAGAGAATTGGTTGTGTTAAACGTACAAGACGCAGATTGCATACGCGATATATCGTGAGTGCTTCAGCGAGTGCTCGTAAGTGGGCTCAACGGTGTTGCGATTCCACGGCGGGTGTGCAAGCACACGGAGTTAGATACGAGCGATCCGTACGAGCTTCTGGCTGGGCTGGAACATACACCCAGGAAGCTTAAGGGAGCTTAAGAGAGAGAGAGAGAGAGAGAGAGAGTGAAGAGGAAATTGTGCCTCGGTGTAGGTCGAGGCTTCGCTGCACTTGGAGATGTTGAGGAGCCGGGGTAGATGATAGATCTGGGTACGCAAGCAACACGGCAATAAACTTTATTGCGGGAATGCATTAGATCGAGAAATACGTTGTACACGCTTACAGTAGAGAAAGAGAGAGAGAGCTCTCTAGGAAGCGAATGGTCTGAAGAAGCTTCTAGGTTAAGAGAAGGAAAAGACTATTGGTTTCTAGAGAGAGAGAGAGAGAGAGAGAGAGAGAGAGAGAGAGAGAGAGAGAGAGAGAGAGAGAGAGAGAGAGAGAGAGAGAGAGGAAAAGGGATTACAAACGCAAGGTTGCACCCTGAAGCGTCTAGCCCTTTGGGACACCCTCCCCTTCCTCGCTGCGCATGCACTTCTGGGATCGAGTCCATGAAGCCTACGAGGGTTACAAGGGACAGGAATGAGGGCGAGCAAGGGTAAAAGGAGGGTGTAGAAATGAGGCTTGAAGAGAACTCTCAGGATGAGCAAAAGGTTACGATGATGCGCAGAGAAGGGATTAGTGTGGCGAGAAGGAGCAACCGATAAAGCCGAAATTACACGAGCCATATCATTCCCCGTCTGTATGTTACGTATCGTCGTTTTATCATGCACACATGGCCGAGGTGTACCTGTGTGCTCGTGGAGATACACTCGGAAGCTAACTTGAGCGTTGCTCCTTATTGGGACGAAGTCAGCACGCCCAAGCCGCGCGTGTTTCGAGGCAATCCCATCATTCTCCCTATACGCAAGCAACGATGAACGCACTCAATACCCCTTTCACTCCTTCGACCTCTCACTCGTTAGTTTCCTTCTTTTGCGCAACTGCATCAGCCTGAAAGAGCTCGGTGAGTGTTTTTACCAATGAATTTTCAAGAAATTCATGAAAATATTTTCTTGACGAATGCCGAGTCAACCGGAAGAGTTGTAAATAATGCATTGTCTAAGTAACGACATTACTGAAATCGATTATCCATTATTTTGGTGATGGGTAATGGATTCCAACCCATCACCCATTATAATGTCGACGGGTAATGAAATTTAATCCATTATCCATTGTTTTAGTAAATAATAGGTAATGGAATTTTATTTATTACTCATTATTTTGATAATGGGTGATGGAATTTTATTCATCATCCATTTTTTTTTGTAATGGGTAAAGCAATCGAGTCCATTACCTATCATTTTAGTAAAATGTGATTGTATTTAATCCTTTATCCCTCATTTGCGTAGTGGGTAACGAAATTTAATCCATAACCCATTATTTTGGTAATGGGCAATGAAACTTGATTCATCACCGATAATTATGGTAACAGGTATACTGGAATTCAATCTATTGCCCATTCTTTTGTTAATAGGTAATGGAACTTTATGTACTAACCATTAATTTGATGATGAGTAATCACTATTTCTTCGGTAATCACTATTTTTCGTGTAAAATTGAAAATGAACGAGTAATTCAATAAACAAAAATTCACCATCTCTTTTAGGGTCAAATCGAAAAATATTGATCCTAGGGAAAAATTGATAAGGATCGGAATTTGTAGGACATTTAATTCCAAACAACTTTGGTGATTACTATTTTTCGTGTGAAATTGATAATAAACGAGTTATTCAGTAAACAAAAATTCACCCTTAAATTCAATATGGCGGCTGGAGCAATGGGGTGGGGAATTAGAAAACCGAAATTTAGACTGCCAGTGCCTAACGATTTATGAAGGAAAATCGCTAACAATTTTTTCCGAGTCAGCCCCTTTTTTGGTCTAATTCGACTGGGCTATAATGAGATTTTATTCATTGCGCATTTTTTTGGTGATGGGCAATGGAGTTTAGTCCATTACCCATTATTTTTGTAATATATAATGGATTATTATTCATTACGCATTATTTTGATAATAGGTACTGGAAATTAATCCGTTATTCATTACTTTGATAGTGGGTAATGAGTAATGGAATTTCATCAATTACCCATTCTTTTGATAATGTGTAATGGAATTTAACCCATTACCCATTTTTATGGTTATAGGTAGATGGATTTCATCCATTACCCATCATTTTTATAATGGGTTATGGAATTGAATACGTCGTTCATTATTTTGGTAATGGGTAATGGAAGTTTATTAGTTGCACATTCTTTTGGCAATGGAATCTCGATTTGTACGTATGTAATGGATGTAATGGAGGGATGTAATGGAATAATGGAATCTCGATTAATTATTTATATATTTTTTATTGATTAATACGTTATTTTTATATTGAAATTTTGGCAACCCTGAACCAGGGGTAACGTGACAATGGAAATAATCATTAGATCAAAGAGGTTCATTCATTAGATCCATATATATAGTACCATTGACATGAATTATTTAGTCTATTCGTGTTTATCAATAAGTGCGTTCAAACATTTTAATGAGATCAGTATAGCCTCATTGTCGAGATTCTGAATGCTCAACAAAATATTATTGAACGGATATGGTTATGACCACGAACAACAGATTGCAATTGTTCTGTAGTTCACGAACCTAAAATTCCAGGACCTTCAAACATTTGTATGAACCAGTTCCGTGTGTAAGAAAGCTATGGACAAGCTCATTGTAATTAACAATGCTGAAAAAAATAGGTCTACACTGTGGATTGCAGACGCGACGGATAATATTGCCGGAGTCAATTTATCAAATTATACTTTTTTTAAAAATAAAATCCTAAAAATTTTTTTACCGTCTTCTCATGGTAAATGGTATTAATAATAACAACCTATCGGTTATTCATTATTATCCCTCTCTACGTTTTTACAAGGGAATAATCAAAATAATGAAAATTTGGCATTTTTCATTAAACGCTAACGATATGATATATAATTTAACAACTAATGAGTTCGCTGGTCTGCGACTTCACGAAAATTACGCCTCTTTCACACCAATTCGGACACGCTCACCACTCATTCCCTATTCCATTTTCATATATCCTGCCTGGAATATATTTTTTTTATAGAAAATCCAATTCTCGAAAAAATTGTTTTAATACAATTTGTTCTAACTTGCACAGTTCTGACGTCGAAACGGCTGCCACACGCCAAATTGGCAGAAATGAATTGATGAGAAAAATCAGTGAACTCGCGCGCAGAATTTTACGTAAAGCTAAGGGGCTGGGCACTTTATCCCTCCAGCAACATCGAGCTCCCCGCGAAATTTCTCCTTCCCCGTATTCCTCATCGGCCGTTGTGCTAATGCGAATGATCATCGGGGAATTAAACTGCCAACCTCGCTTGCAACGAAAACCATACAACCCGAGTGTATCACTGAAAATTTGATTTAAACTCGCGTATTAACAGCATCGATCCTGGAAATAATATTCTAAATTGTCTGAGGCCCTCATGACTGCTGGATCATCGGGGAGTTGGGTTGCATCATAAATCCAATTCGATTCCAAACTTGAATGAGTGAAGAGCTTCAGTATGGACAACATTGTACCAGTTCTAGTTTAATCACATTGTTCTTGGCAGCAAATGACGTTGATAAAGCTATGGATATTCAGGCACATGTTTGATTTACAATATGATTCTTACTTCAACTCCTCTATCTTCAATTTTGCTCCCTCATGGAGGAAGCTTTGTAATGATGAACATTTTTTCGTCAAAATGTCTACAGATTGCATTTGGAAAAAAAATATCTGAACATGTGTGCATGTGTGTGTGTAAGCCGCCATATCTCGAGAATAACTCGACTGATTTCGCTGAAACATCGCACAGACTTTGAGCATCGAACCTCCTTCGTATGCTTATAAGTATGTATCGGACGTACCTTCCCAAACAAAAGTGACTTTCGTCGACAATATTGCATACTTCATGTTAAGATAAAAATCTGAAAAAATTCAACCACAATAAAGACAATAAGAATATTACTTTTTAATAATAATAATGCCCAATACTTATCGATAAATTGTTTAAGCAAAACATTGTTTGAAAAATGTTTAGGGAATTTTTTTTTGTCATGTGAAATGAGTTCCTTGATTTTTCTCACAACACATGAATTTTTTTCGAATTTTCTCATCATTTTGAAATTTTGGTTTTCGAAAATTTGTAAAGGTGGTATTTACAAAACTATTCGTTCAATGCCCTGGAAACTTTTTGATTGTAATATACACCGTTTTTACAAAAACATATCAAAAATTCACGATTTTCCCTTTATTTTTCAAATTTAAAAAATTTTCGAAAACTGAAATTTCAAAATGATAAGAAAATTTTAAAAAAATTCATGCGTAGTCAGAAAAATCAACAAATTAATTTCACGTGTCAAAAAAAAACTTTCCCCAAAAATTTTTTACCCACTGTTTTGTTTAAACAATTTATTGATAACTTTTTGGCATTATTATTATTCAAAATTGAGCTTCTTGGCGTCTTTATTGTGGTTGAATTTTTTTCGATTTTTATCTTATCATAAAGTATGCAATATTGTCGACGAAAGTTACTTTTGGTTGGGAAGGTACGTCCGATACATCCTTAAGTTTTAGACGAAATACTTTGAAGGGTTTCGATTTCATAAACTTTTGAATTACTTAAAAAAATGTCTCTTATAGCTCTGAATTTCCAAAATTTTTAAACATCGAACCAATTTTTTTTTTTACATAAACAAAGTGTCATTTGAGAAAGGTTGGTATCAAATTTCGCGAGAATCATTGAAAGGATTCAAATTTTAAGAAATTTTGAATTTTCCAAAATATATTTTTGTCAGCTCTAATTTCCTTAACGTGGTGAGACGTCTAGCCAATACACGAAATTGCGTTTGTATTATGAAATATCGGATGTCTGGAGAAGTTTCAGTAGCTTGAATCTCGAAAAAATCCATGTGACAGAAAAGAGGGAAAAAGCTGCAAGCTGAATCTTGTAAATTTCTTTCTTCAAATTTTGTACAACGCTCAATGCTTCCTCCACGAGGAGGTCAAAATTGACAAAGTTAGTTCCTCATAGAAGGAGATCGAGCGTTCTGAGTTATGCGAAATTTGGGAAGAAGCAATTTGCAACTTCAAACTTGAAGCTCTCCTTTTGCTTTTTAATTTTGTGCTCGATTTCCGATTTAACGGTTCAACCATCGTGCACCAGAGTTCCCATTGAGAAATGATCGTCTCGATGTTCGTCCAACCTCGTCTCCCTTACTCTCAGACGAGGTCAAGCTGGTCGCAATAATGAAACAAGTTAAGAATGTATTGGACGTACCCTCCCAACCAAAAGTGACTTTAGTCGACAATATCGCATACTTCATGATAAGATAAAAATCGGAAAAAATTCACCCACAATAAAAACGATAAGAAGATTAATTTTTAATAATAATAATGCCAAAAAGTTATCAATAAATTATTTAAACAAAACATTGTTTAAAAAATTTTTAGAGAATGTTTTTTTTTGACACGTGGAATGAATTCGGTGATTTTTTTGACTATACATGAATTTTTTAAAAATTTTCTTACCATTTTGAAATTTCGGTTTTCGAAAATTTTTTAATTTTGAAAAATGAAGGGAAAATCGTGAAATTTGGATATGTTTTTGTAAAAACGTTGTATATTACAATTAAGAAGTTTCCGGGGCTTTTGACGAATAGTTTCGTAAATACAACCTTTACAAATTTCCGAAAACCGAAATTTCAAAATGGTAAGAAAATTTTTAAAAAATTCTCGTGTAGTCAGAAAAATCACCGAATTCATTTCACGTATTAAAAAAAAAACATTCTCTAAAAATTTTTTAAACAATTTTTGTTTAAATAATTTATTGATAACTTTTTGGCATTATTATTATTAAAAATTAATCTTCTTATCGTCTTTATTGTGGGTGAATTTTTTCCGATTTTCATCTTATCATGAAGTATGCAATATTGTCGTCTAAAGTCACTTTTGGTTGGGAAGATACGTCCAATACATCCTGAACGGGTGGACAAGAGGAACGAAGTATCGAGAGCGATTCAGTGATGAGATCTCGAACATTTCCCCATCGATATCTCGCATTGATATCAACATCAGCATCATGATTATTTCGTGGAAGCCAGCTTTGATCGTATGTACCTTCGTGCAGAGGGTCAGTCAAATTCTTCAACGAGTGGATCAGCCAGTGAAATGAGGAAAATTAACGAAGGAAGTCTCCTTCAGGGAGTTTCCATTGAAAATCCCGATTACGTATTTCCATTTCATTCCGCATCTCCTCTACGTTCTTCTTCATCGTTCACCTCTTCTGTTATATCACGATCGCTCTTTCCGCTTCGGTGGAAAAGTAAGCTCGACCGCAGCCGTACGTCCTTGACCCTTCAGTCGCCAATTTCCGAGTTAACGTTACCGAATGGAATAAACCTGACCCAAACAACGTTGGACACTATGAGAACGTAAATTTCCGCATGTAGCCACTGCTGTGTTTCGTGTCGAATCGGTCCCAGAACTCAAGGAACGTTCCTCATCGTTTGCGAGGCCACTGAACTAGAGGTGATGGAGGAAAGGGACGAGGTTCCATAGACTACGGGTCGAAATAAATATTCGCCAGTGAATAACAAAGGCTGGGATTTACCGGGCAACGAGCCAGCCGCTCGCAAAATCTTATGCAAATCAATGCGCCAATAGAGCGTGGAAGGAGCATTGAGGTTGATGGGGGAACGCGGTTCAACGAGAAACGAACAGTTTTGGGGCGAAGAGAATCCAAGAATCAAGGTATTGCGGAGAATGAGACAGTACTGCGTGAAAGTGGATATGGAATGAACTCTTGCAATATACTTTCTCGCAGATCGTTTCAAATCGCATGGATATGCACGTGCGATACATTCATGTACAATCGGAATTGAGGAGCAAGAGAGTCAAGAGACAGCCTTAAGAATCTCCATTCTCACTGTTGAGGAGGGGGGGGGGGGCTTAGTGAGGAACGACCGGGCTGAGTTTCATGGAGGAGTGGAAGGAGGAGTTCTTGTGCTGTCGCGATACTCCGGCAAAGGGGCTATTTTCTAGGGAGAGAAAGAGAGAGAGAGAGAGAGGGAGTGCAGGCAAGGAGCATGAAGATATGTGGTGCACGGTGTGTTCGTGGGTTACCCCCTCCCGTTACCGTGACTGTATTATAACCTCCTATCGCTATTTTATGCAGCCATAAATAGCGTTTATACGGCTCAGTAAAGTATTCCTCGAAGCACCAAGAAGAGGTCGATAGGAGGAGGCGACAAGGAATCCAGGTTGGGCTGGATTGCCGCATCGCCTATCCGCCTATCTATTCTATTATGCCTCGACGTGGTGCTGGTATAGTGTGGCCCGGCATCGTGACTCTCAGCCGCGGTATCACCCCTCGAATCCAACCAAGTCCCCCGGGAGCAACAGAGACTTGTACCTCATATACACAGGGCGTTGAGGGGGAGGGGGGGGGGCTGAATCATGAGGAACCCTTCTGACATTTGGAAGACTTTTCCACCTTCCTCATCTTCTTTCTTTTTAACTCCTCCTCCTTCTCCTCCGTCTTGCCTTTCCGCCTCGCGATCTCTCCTTCGGAGTTTTCATCCTCCCTCCAAGTCTCGAACTCCCTGAATCGAATCATGATTGTCCAGGGTGTTATCGGTATGGGAAAAAGGTTTGGGGAAGCCAAGATGAGAAACGATATCCAATTTTTCTAACAACCTCCGGAACAACTATCAAAACAAGGGAGCTGGAGAGCCCCAGGGCATCCTGACACTCTCCGCTATAACAGTCCCCCGAGTCGCATCTCTTCCGGAGTGGATGGTGAGTCTTTCGGTGTCGAAGATGCCTCAAACGTCTAAGTACGTTGATCCTGGAGGACGAGGAAAAAAAAAAAAAATTATATAGAAAAAAGGGGAATATCTTCGTGACGAAGTCTCACGCAACCTTGTATGCTGTACGATGCGGGAGGAATGTAGGGAACACGAACGTGGAACCGGAGAGAAAGAGCTAAGGCTGCGAACCATAGCAAGCTGAGTGCTCTGTCCGTTTTACGGAAGTACTTTTGTTTGCTGAACAAGTCGTCGGGGGGGGGGGGGGGGGGTGTCTCTCTACACGCGAGTAGGGCTCAATGTTGCCAATGTCAAATCCTCACTCATCTTGCCTAGTCAATTTATGATTCCTAAATCCAAATTGAAACTGCGAAGTTTCGTTTGAGCGCTATTCGATGGTAAATGGCATTGATAGAGAAGTATAAACTTTATAACAATTTAATCCTCAAAGTATTTTAAATATTAACGTTTGTGTTTGAAAAAACCAAAAAATTCCAAATTTACAGTTTCCGAGCATCAACTCAAAACGCTGCTCGAACTGTACAAGATAGAAGAAATTTCTCGAAAGCAATTTTGTGTAAAATTAAATTTTCTATAAAAAATTTCTGGAGCAGCATATATGAAAAGTCGATAGGGAATGAGGGCAGGGGACGTCCGAAGTAGCGCGTGACAAGTACATGTGATTTTCGCGAAAACGCATATATAATAGCGGGCCCATTAGTTGTTGCATTACATATCACCGCGTTAGCGTTCAATGAAAAATGCAAAAAAAAAAAAAAAATCACGCGTCAACCAGACACAACGAGAAAGCCGGTGTTATCGTTATAACCTTGCTGGTTGGTTTTCTCTTCTCTCGCACGTGGGTGTATAAATCTTGGCCGAAACACGTCACAGCTTTCGACCGATCCAATGGAATCTCATTGTCTCAATTATTTCATCGCTTAAATCCTGTCACCAGAAAGGGACGGGAAGAGAATAATTCCATGAAGCGAGCACTTGCCTCGCCGTTTATCGGGCACACGCTGAATGATCAGCGTTGGCTAATAGTTTTGCTTTAATGCTAGATAAATCTAGGATACTCTGAGCTGGCTGACAGGTTGATATCGGGACTTTGCGGAATAGAGTTAGTGTCAAAATCGCTGGGATAGGGCGACACGCTTTTGGGATTTGTGTCATCTTTGACTGAGGGGGATCGTGCTGGTTTGACTCACCCCTAACCACAATCCACCACTCCACTGTACTGTTAGAGACGGAGAGAGTGAGTGAAAGAGAGAGAGAGAGAGAGAGAGAGAAAGAGCGAGAGAGAAATAGAGTGAGAGAGAGAGAGAAAGAGAGAGGTAATTATTATTCAAAGTAATGGGAGTGACGAGCCGTAAGTGGGAGCTTAGGCACACAGTCTCTCTTCATCATTCTGTCGTCGATGCGGGTAAGCCATCGGCGAAGGGATGCATATTACGAGAGACTCAATGCTGATTCCGGTCTCCGAGTAAGCTCCAATTCACTCTCTCGTGTATACTCCTACCTTCGTTCGTCATTATAATACCTAATTAGACGGATTCAGTGAGCGAGGCTCGACAATTCTCATGCGGAGAGAGAAAGAGACCCAATTTCTCCATCACGTCACAAACCAACCCTTCGTTGATGATGCAAACACGCTACCAGGAATGCTCTGTTCTATTCTGCCTATTCAAGACTTCCCTCTCTCTCTCTCTCTCTCTCTCCGTTTCATTCTCTCTTTCTCTCTCTCTCTATCTCCCTCCATCCTTGATCATTATTTCACAGTTGCACTCTCCCCAGAATATTTCAAGAGGTTGTAAATTCAACCATTCATGTCCAAACGTAAATTCGGGTCATAGGAATTATTTCAGTTCAGATTGTATTTTTTTCATCAAAATTATCTGAAAACTCAAAAAGAATAAATCCAGGCTCGTATAAAAATAGGCGTAAAAAAAAGCGTGAAAATTAGATGCTTGCACATTGTTTTCTCATTAGTTTATCTCGAACACGAAGCTCCCTCTACGAGGGAATTGCAGAGGGGCTACAAATTTTAGCTTTCTCATCGACAAAGCTTTGTGGTCGAAATAAAGTAATGCGGAAGTAATGTGCGCATTTCAATTTAAAAATTTTTCTTCAATTATGCATGTAACGTATCCACGTGTTCTACACTTGTGTTAAAAGTTTTAACGTTTTTCGAAAAATTCAAAATTTCACAAAAACTGAACCCCTCTATCGATTTTCGTTACATTCAAATTATCTGTCATTGATACTATAGCAATGTTGAAGAGTTCAATGATACTATAGTACTACTGAATGATGATTTGAATGATGTAAAAAAATTTCGTAAGATGTATTAAATTTTAGGGAAGTTGAACAGATTACAGACATTTTTCGAAAAATTGAAAATTTCATAAAACCTGAACACTTCCATCATTTTTTTCCAAATTCAATACGCCTAACACTCCTTTAATAATCCGGATATATTGATGGAAAAAACATTTAGCGCGATAGCTCAAAATTTTCAGAAATTAGAGCGAGTACAGCCATTCTTTTTTAAATTAAAAATTTCATAAAATCAGAACGCCTCCATCTGTTGTCGCTGACCGTCCTTTCACGATAATCTATTTACATATAAAAAAAGAAAACTATAGTATGATATCGCAAGATTTACGAAAGTTAGAGCGAGTATGACCATTTTTCCAAAAATTGAACGTGACATAAAATCTGAGCTACCGTATTTCTTTGTATAAAAATGACAGTAAATAAAGAAGTTATCATGTTGTACTTGACTGAAAAGTTTCAGCGCTCAACTGGTTATCGAGTTACAAACGATTCTATTTTGCGCAGTAGTGACACACACGCACGCACCCACCCACGCACGCACGCACGCACGCACGCACACTCACACACACACACACACACACACCACACACACACACACACACACACACACACACACACACACACACACACACACACACACACACACACACACACACACACACACACACACACACACACACACACACACACACACACACACACACACACACACACACACACACACACACACACACACACACACACACACACACACACACACACACACACACACACACACACACACACACACACACACACACACACACACACACACACACACACACACACACACACACACACACACACACACACACACACACACACACACACACACACACACACACACACACACACACACACACACACACACACACACACACACTTACGTCCGGGCACTTTTTCTAAATGTGATTTCTCGTCGTTTTGACCTATTTAGAACACATTGACGTTAAAAATTAAACTTTTTTACCATCACAAAGCTCCCTTCACGGGGAAGAAAAAATTTTTAATATTTTCATGTCAATGTATTTAAAATGTCCCAAAACTTCGAGAAATCATCCTTACAAAAAATTTCCAGGCCTGTTCGTGTATGTGTGTGAGTGCGCGGCCCTCTATAAGGAAGCGAAATTAAAAATTTTTTAACACATCAAACTCTTTAGCAATTATTTTTAAACACAATATCGAAAATTGCGATACCCTAGCTTATTTATGTGTAAATGCTGGCTCGTTAGTAGTAAATTCGCGAGAGGTTGAGCGAACATATAATTTCCCATGAAAATTTGAAATTTCATTAAGTCTAAGCTATCTATCTCTTATCGCCGAGGGGTCAATCACTCCAAAGAATGGCGTATATACCGGACTTCAAGATTATAATGACTTCATGGGACTTCAACGGACTTCATGAGATTTCAAGAATTTCGCGGGACTCCAAAATATTTCAAAAGACTTCACGGGACTTCGTGGGACTTCACGGGACTTTATAGGGCTTCGTGATAATTGGACTTCATGGGACTGCATGGGAGTTCATAAGACTTCACGAGACTTCATGGACTTCACACACTGGTGTCTACCGGACTTCAAGAGTGATTGAAGTCCCCCGCTTATCGCCAAATAAAATACCAAACATCTTTTTCCTTTATGAAGTTTCGACCCGCGACAATCGAAAATTCACGAAAGCTAGATCGAGTACAGATATTTTTCAAAAAATTCAAAATTTCATAAAATCCGAAGTTTGGTAACAGTTTTAACAAAAATTGTATCAAATCATGATGGTTCAGTGCCCTACTTGTGAGCCAAATTTGAGCACGATAAATTTCGACACACACACACACACACACTTGCAGAAATTTTTTTTACACGTGATTTTTCGACTATTTCGAAAATTTTGAGCACTAACATGAAACATCTCGAGTTTTTTTTTCATGAAAATAAAGCTTTGTCCATGAGGAACCGAAAATATGTTTTTTTTTTTTAAATTCCCAAGAAGACAAGAACACTGGAACGATGGAAACATTGATTCGTATACGTTTTTTTTTTTTTTTTTTTTGCTATCGCTGTAGGTAAAGACTCTGGCTCATTCGAGGAATTTAATCGAGGACAATTTCACCGGAAGTACATACTTACGACACAGAAAGCGCCAGGTGGAATGCAATAATATAACGCCGGACTTTTATAATCTCCCGGGTGCGAGAAGCTCAAGATAGGATACAGGCTTGAACGAGCTTTCTCGAGTTTCATGATTTCTTCCTCTCCCTCGCTCTCTCCCTCTCACTCTCTCTCTCTCTCTCTCTCTTTCTCTCTCTCTCGCAGTCTCATCCCCTGTCCTTTGCTGCCTGAAATATCCACCCCTCACGCTTTCTCACTCCGCGGGTAGCTTGCAACGTCCTGAAAATATGCGACGAGAAACCCGCTAGGACGTTTTAATCTCGAGCCCACTTAAAAACTCTTCACGTAGATCGCTCTACCTATCTCGAGACTCGGATCTCTGTCTATGGTGCGGTTGCCGCGCGGTTCAAGAGGATCAAGAGAAGTTGAAAGTGGACGAAAAAAGCAAGAGAAAGAGCGAGAGCGAGAGACGAGCATGAGACTTTCCTCCCACTATCGCTCCTGTGCAGTCTAAGAGAGGGCGCGCCCCAACTGTGGAATAAAACTTCTATGAAATTTAATAAGTTCACCCCTGATGAGAAGAAGAGAAGGAGGAGGAGGATGATGAGGAGGAGGAAGAGGAGGAGGAGAAGGAGGAGGGAACAGGGAAGATGTAACAAGTCAGGTCGTGAGATTTTTTTTTCTTTCTTTTTTCCTATCTCTCGTCCTTTTAAGAGGAAAACAAAGCGATTGCATGAACCTTGTCACGTATATATACAACGCTTGTTCCGTCCTTAGAGTAGGTATTTTCCACGTTAAGTGCGACAAGGACTGGGCGACGTTACTCGCGGGGAGTCATGTGAAAGCGAGATATTTCTTCCTTGGGGAAAGGAAGAAATATGCGGAACCCCCTTAAATTTTAGTCAGCTTCAACTATATCTCGATTCTCGGCTGGACGAACTCGTCGCGGTTCTCGCTCGTTTACAACCCTAAATGGCTAATTTAAAAAATTAAAATGTTGTTCTTCTATCTCCGAAATATTCAGTTTTCGTTGTTTTCATATTGTTTTTTCCATTTCTTGAGGATGCTCGCACGTATATGCATTCTCATTCAAAAGTGAGATTTCGCAAGAATTCGTATAAGAATATTCAGGATCTCCATAATAAAGGAGATCCGAAAAGCTTGGACTTTTAATGCCTAATAGTAACGTCGAAAACGTTATTAACGAATTCGTTTGAAAGAATAATTTGTCGAACAAATCATCAAAATTTTGTTTTCTTTTTGGATCAAACGAATGCGTCGATTTTTTTTTTTTTTTTTTTACAAGTATACATTTTTTAGAATGTTCCCTTTTTTCTTTTTAAAAATTCGGTTTTCGAGATTTTTTTCACTGATTTGTTGAACAATTTTAATTTTAAAAAATTTGTCAATGTTTTTGGCATCATTATGATTGAAAATCGATGATCTCAACATCTTCGATAACTTTGATTTTTTTGGATTTTTTTCACACAGCGAAGTAGTAAAATTCTAATCTCCAATTCATGAATAACGATTATTGCTTATAATTATAATCATTGCCTGAAAAATCTAGTATTTAGTCTTGAGTGTCATTATAAGGGGAAAAAAAAATGTTTAAAACTTTTTGGATTAGTATTGACGATAGTTACCATTTTTAATGAAAACTCTTCAAATTGTTACTATTGCTCTCTCAGAATAACTGTTGATGATTAATAGTAATTGTTTTGTATTAAAGTATTTTATTATGGCTCTCTAATAGTTATTAGGGCTCTCAGAATAACTATTTATGGTTAATAGTAATTGTTCTGCATTAAAGTATTTTACTAGGGCTCTCTATAATAGTTATAACTATAGATGTTCGAAAGTAACAATTGACGTTGAACAGGAACTACTCTGAATGAAAAAAATTTCCGTTGTTAATATTACTCTCTGTTAGTGATGAATGTATAGAAATATTAAAAAAACAAGTTGAATAGTATCCATCAATGTTTTTTGACGACTTTTGACTACACTGATCGAGAACGACTGATAAATCGAATGGATCATTAACTATCTGTAACTAATCCTACTAATGGTCTTTCGTAATAATAACTATTGGCAGTTGATAATAAGCATTGTAAAGAAAGCAGATTTTACTAGTGACCTTCTAATAGTAATGTCTTTTGAATTTCAATAGTAATTATTTCTGAAAAAGAACTATTCTAATAGTAGCTATTCTTCTCCCATAGTAATAACTACTGACAGTTGACAGTAAGTATTGTAAATAAAAACTGTTTTTAATTACTAATGATCTTCCGCACTATCCGCTATTGAAGCTTAGACGTAAATATTCTGAATAAGAACTATTCCTAGAACTGTTCTATAGAAAAATTAAGTTATTAATGACTATTGACGTTCAAGAGTCATTTTCAATAGGAAGAATTTCACGAGTTGTTATGGCTCTTTCATTCTCATTACTATTGAAATTTACTAGTAAATATTCTACTTAAGAACGATTCGTATCTTTCTCTCTCATAGTAACAACTATTGATGCATGACAGTCGGTATTTAAAAAAAAAAAACAATTCTATTAGTTACTATGGCTATCCAATAGTAATGACTATTGACGTTCAATAGTAACTATTCTCAATAAAAACGATTTCAACAGTGACCGTTGCTCTTTCATAATAATTACTATTAAAGTTCAATGATAAATACCATAAATAATAACTATTCCAATAGTTAATAGTAACTCTTCAATAATAATAACTATTGAAACAATAATTATACAAGTTCTATAGTCCTCCTCGGACAATTTTTTTTCGATTATTTACAAATCACCATTACCGAAATACTATAGATAAAAAGCTATTCATCAAAAATTTTCTCGTTCTATTATCTAACAGTAACTACCCGGAATATAAATTGTAGAAATATAAAATGCTGCTCTCTCAAAGTTCTTACTATTAGCATTGAGCAATAACTATTCAATATAAGAACTATAGTTGAGCAGTTACCGTTGCCATAAAAATTTCAGTACTATCAAATGACAGTAGCTATGTTTTTGAATAAAAAATAGTTTAGAACTTGGCATTCCTCTCAGAAAATTAGTACTATCGACTTTCAGTAGTTGGTATTCAAAATAAAAACTATTCCTCAGTCACTATTACTTCCTATTACAATTAGTAATTCACAGTGATTAGTAATCATTATCAATAAAAAATATTTAAATGGTTACTAATGCTCTCTCCTAATAATAAGTATTGATATTAAATAGCAACTATTATCAATAAAACTTTTTCGACACTCATTATTACTCTCTCGCAGTAATAACTGTTGAAATAGCGTAGTGCTAACATTTATGTTGAGTTTGATGAAGAAAAATTTAATTTTAATTTGCTAAAGTATCTTAGACCAATGAAAATTGAAATATTTAAATTTAAAAAATGCACCAATAGGTTGAACACGATTGAAGGAAACTTTCGAAAAAACAATTTTAGTGATCCAGCATTTATTCGACCTGTCTCCCGATGGCACGAAAGTATCTCAAGCGTTTATAACGCTGGATGAAACAGTCCAGGATCAGTTATCAGGTATATCGCTAGCTCTACTGTCATAATTTTCATTGCGACGCTGCATATTTGCCATGATTCATGCCGTTTATGTTTCTCCGGGATCATGATGGAAAAACTAAACGAACGAAGGCGACAAGGAAGGAAAAAGAAGCAACGATAGAGAGAGAAAGAGAGATTGTCGGGCAAAACACCTCGAGAGTCGTTATCCCCGTATCGCTCGGGCGCTTCGCAGGAATAAAATACGAGGCTCCTTTACTGCCTCTCATAAATCCCCCAACGTTCGGTTGAACGGTTAGCAGGAGAGGAAAGAGCGCGAAAGACTGCTGCTCTTCTACTCTTTTCCCTCCCGTACCACTTTTAAATGACTTAATTACAAGGTATAAAAGACACCGCGAGCCCTCCTAACCCGCTGTTGCCTCTTTGCCCCACGTTATGCAACATTCCCTTGCCTTGTGTCTTTTATTTCTCTCTCTCTCTCACTTTTTTGCTCTCTCTCTCTCTCTCTCTCTCTCTCTCTCTCTCTCTCTCTCTCTCTCTCTCTCTCTCTCTCTCTCTCTCTCTCTCTCTCTCTCTCTCTCTCTCTCTTTCTCTCTGGTCTCCATAGATCTCTCGATATATTGCAACGATATATCTTCTTTTCCTTCCACGAAAGCCTGGCTACCCGTAATTATCTACGACTAGGAAACAGAAAAGGAGCGGAAGAAGGCACAGAACAGGAGGAATAAGGGAGCAGGAAGATCGGAGAACAAACGCCCTGTACGGTTTTATTGCTCTTAGCTTCCTGCTCCTCCTGCTTCTCTCCTCTCCTCATTCTCCTCCCTCCCTCATTGCGGGAATCAATAAGTAGAAAAGACAGAAAAACGAATTTTTAAGTCCGGACTCTGGTGGGATGTTATATGTTGGCTAAGTATGCCCCGAAAACTGCGAATCAGTACAGGAGAGTTGAACAAGTATCGGTAGAGGCCAGGTTGAGTCTTTCGCAAGCTTCATTCATTTGTATGCTCTAATGTTCAAAAACGCGAACGTCCCGAGGAAGGTTTGACCGCAAGCTTTGTCGTGCTTCCCTGAGAACTACGAGACACATCTCTTCGCTTTGATTTTACGCAAAAAGAGGCTAATCCCAGAGATATACGTGACTAGAATTTTACACCCGTGTATCGCTCTTTTCCCAGAGGGCGAGAGGACACGCTGTAGAATGTTGGATAAAAGTTGAATAGAATATATGGTAATACTCTGTTTCTGAAGAAGATACTAGATGGACAATTTTGTCGCGTTACATCTGGATTCAGCGTTGATATACTGATCCAAGACCAGTTTGCCTGTTAACGGACTTTCCAGAGTAGACGTTATGCGAGAACCTTCTCAACAGCTGGGGAATCTAGCGAAGATTTTTCGGAGTGTCAGATTGACCTGTTAGGACCTGGATAGGGTATCGATGATGTGACCGAATGCCCCAGGTAATTCCGGAAAAGTCTGGACACTGGAAGTGATGGGACGATTTAGGTCCTTCACCGGAGAGTGACACGACACGATCAGTGGTTCGGGAATTTTTATATCATTGCCGAAATATTCGATCCAATCGGCCGTTGGCTCGTACTTGGATATGATTCTTATCTATGTGGCAAAAAATTGCCGGTCCGTTTGGTCGATCGACCGAGCAGCACGCAACGGTGAAGGCGAGAAACGGTTCAGGTCCTTCACCGGAGGGTGATGACACGACCTGCGGTTCATAAATTTTTATCTTCGGCCGTAGAATCGGCCGTTGGCCCATACTCGGATATGACCTTTATCTGTGTGTCGAAAAATTATTGATCAAGTTGGTCGATTAACCGAGCAGCACATAACGGTGGAGACGAGAGACGGTTTAGGTTCTTCACCGGAATTCGATGACACAACCTCTGTGGCACACAAATTTTTATCTTTTTCTTGGAATATTCAATCCGATAGATCTTTGGTTAATACTCACAATTAAATATGATCCCTACCTTTATACTATAAAAATACCGCACCTTCTGGGTCCTTCACTCTAGAGTGATGACGCTATCTGTAGTTCACGAATTTTATAATTTTCCCGAAGAGTTCAATCGAATCGATGATTGGCTCATACTCGGATATGACCCTTATCTATATGTGAAAAAAATTTCCGATCCATTTTGTCGATCAGCTAAGCAGCACACAACGATAGAAGAGAGAACGATTTAGGTCCTTCACCGTAGAGTGATGACGCGATCTGTGATTCACGAATTTTTATATTTTTCCCGGAATATTCAATCGGATGATCCATTAGCTCATACGGTAATATAACCCTTATCTATGTACTGGAATTTTTTTTCGAACAGTCTGGTCGATCGGTTAAGTAGGACGTAACGATAAAGGAAAGGACGGTCCGGGTCCTTCACCGTAGAGTGGTGACACAATTTGTGGTTCATGAATTTTTTATATTTTAATCAGAATGTTCAATCGGACCGGTCATTGGCTAATACTCAGATATGACCTTTAGCTATGTATGAAAAAATTGCCGATTCATTCGGTTGCTTAGCTGGATTATCGCCAGTACGTAAAGCTGACAGTTCCAGTTCGTCGAGCAAAACGCCAGGTGGAATCCTGACGCTTCCTCCTTTTTGTGAGCATCAGAAGTATACGTCATCAATTTTGGTCTGAAAAATGTTATTGAGATTTCTTTTTCCTAGGGCCAATAGGGTTGCCCAAATAAAATGTTCTATCCCGGAACTCTTCGAATTCGATACAGTGATCTCTCGAGGGCTCCTGCCACCCCGAATCCGCATTCCTGCCCGATATCCTCATATTAATCGCTCCTGCAATTCGATCAATCCTGGCCATTTCCAGGGATACAGCACCCAAACATTTGTATTCCATCTGACTATCCGAAATTTCCAACGCCGAATGCGCGAAATCAGAATCCACGGACTTTGTTATACAGCAAGCTAAATCCTAACGTCCAATAACGACGATGGAATTATAGTTCAATTTCGAGATTCGAAGATCCGTGGAATTCTTGAGCAAGTATCCCACAGTATCTACGGTTATGTGCCAAACTCTCTGAACTATACCCATTTATATTCGGAGGAATACAGTAAGTTTCCCAGAGTGCCGTTAATATGAATTCGCAAGTCATTATCACGGAAACCCCTCGGCATATTAGATGCATTCCTTCACGAACCGTGTTGGTGCCCTCTCTTTCTCTCTCTCTCTCTCTCTCTCTCTCTCTCTTTTATTTTATTTTGATTTATTTATTTTTTTCACCATTCCGAACGGAATTCGATAGTGAGCGATACCGATACTCGAAATTTTCGGAAATTCAATTAATCTCATGAATCATAAAACGATATTATTATTATAAATAATTCAAGACAAATTAGAATGTATTTTTTTCTATGAAATCACAGAAATTTCCCACATTGCTTTTAAATTAAATTTAGTAAGAATGAACGAGACAGTTGAATTATACAAAACCCAGAACTTTTCGAAAAATCGTTCTTACGTTACTCGAGGCAAAATAGACTTTCGAGCAAAAGATAAACAGAAGGGAAAAGTTGATATCGAAATTGGCATATTATTTTGCGAGAATTGCCGATTATGAGAAAATAGATTACGATCGATAACATCGATATATGAGTAATTCAGGTTTTGAGGTTTTTAACGTAAATTTTATGAACAAAAATTATAATAGGCTGAAAAATGTTAATTTATTTTTTAACATTACAAAAATTGTGATAAAGAAAATCTGATAAACTATAAAATAAAGATAATTATGAATGAAGAAGTTTTCATTTGAATAATTGCTTTCCTTGTGTATATAATAACGACTGCCAGTCAAGTTTTGGTAAATACTCAAAATTTTCACGAATTCTCCAACACTTCGTAGCTCAGGGCTGCAGCCGATCATCAACGTTGTGTGACTCAGTCTTCCTGACTTTTTCTGGACTCACCTGAAACACAAATATCATAAAATTCGGTTAGAAATCGAAAAAAAAAAAGATAACCCTTTATCAAGCAAAGAGTTATCCTCGTACAACTTCTTTTTTCTTAATCAACCGAAGACAAACGATTTTTTTTACCAAAAGTTTCATCGCTAAACATTGAAAAAGCTGTCATTTTGAAAATTCGTGGTTCGAATTATTCGTTTCGGTCGACTTTTTCAACGAGCCTAATACAGAATAAAAACCGGGAATTACTTCTTTTGCCTACAAAAAAATGCATAGTCACGAAAAAAAAATTAAATAAATATCCATGTCGATTAATCAAAAAAACATGTGAATAAAAATGGTTATAATGGTTAAAAAAAAGTTTTATTAACGTGATCGATGCAGTAATTTATTATAACTCCCGTGCCAACTTGAAAAAAAAAAAAAATGTTCGGCAATAGAGCGACAGGTTGACTAAAAAATTGTGTGACACTAAAACATCTCGAGCGTGCATGATCGAACGATATAACGAAATAAATTTGAATAAAAAATAAAAAAAAATAAATAATAACGGAGACAAGCCCAAAGTTATACCAACGGATAAAACAAGTAAAACAGATTGCTGTAATTCCAAGAACAATTTGAATTAGATAAAGGTAATTAGGAAATTTTATATATATATATATATATGGGTTATTGTAAGTATAAGAGACTCAGAATTCTATGAGCTTCTGTCTCGCTTTCACCCTATTTTGCCGAGTGGCAGTGAGAGAGAATAATGTGGTAACACAGACAATCAAAAGGCATTTCACGAAGGAAGAAGATACACGTTTCCTCATCTCCTTAATTCGCACCCCTCAATCATCCACGACTGAGGCTCGAGGATGAAAGTGTAGACTATGTAATGGTGCTCGGTGGTAAGGACTTTTCGAGAGAGATATAGAGAAAGAGAAGGTGTGAAGAAAATGAGAAAGAGATAAAGAGAGAGAGAGAGAGAGAAAGAGAGATAGAGAGAGAGAGAGAGAGAGGAATAGAGAAAGAGAGAGAGAGAGAGAAATGGAGAGAGAGAGAGAGTCCAGGAAATCATATTTGGCACTCCTGCCAACGAACTTGCGTAATATCCTGGCATAAACAGATCCTTTGCCTTTATATACCCTCCTCAACCCTCAATATACTTCTCTCTTTTTCTCCTTTGACTTTCCTTAAAGATCCCTTCATGTAAATCCCTTGATGTTAAATAAAAATCTGAAGACAATCAACGATTTGGGATGTCTCAAAAATTGTAATTCTTCAATCATGATAGTGGCAAAAAGGTATTAAAAAACTGGTGAAAAAAAGATGTACAAAGAAAGAGAAATTTTTTGTTTCTTTTTGGATCAAATGAATTCGTTGATTTTTTTTATACCTAAGAATTTTTTTCCGAAATTTCTGGTTTTTTTCTAATTCCCGTGTTCGATTTTTTCAGGGCTGTATGTAAAAAAAAAAAAAAGAAAAAATTAAGAATGCGTGCAAATTATAAACTTCCATCTGGGAAGCAGATATTGGGCAGCAATGGGCAAATTTTTAATTTGAACGCTGTTTTTTTTAACTTTTTTTCATGCACGAGGAAGCAGAAAAGGAGAGAGAAAATAAAAAAAATAGCATGCAGATAAGAAATTTTCACATTGCTTCCTCAAGCCTTTTTTCATCCCTCATGCAATGCCACAAAAACTTACTTCCTGATCTTGCTATAATTTTTCTACACTAAGAATATTTTTTTTTCTTTATCTTGTCCACGAGCAAGGTTTTTTTTTATTTTAACCTCCTCGTCGCAACTTTTCGACGTATCGTCAGTGAAAAGAAGTCATTTTTTTATATTGTGAAAATGAACCTTCTACATGGTAGGAAAAATAGAGAAGGGAAAAGAGCGCTCTTTTGCCGTTGTCGATCCTTTCCTTTGCACCCCTGTTTTCACGAAGGAAACGAAGGGTTGAAAGGCAGGGCGTGAAAAAAAGGAAGAGTCTCCAGACTTTTTTTTCCTTTTATTCGATGTTTGCCACCAGCTAGGGTCAAGCATCGCTAGCGGTAGTGTCAGCTCGCTTTTGTAAGCTCATTGACGACGACGCGGAGCAAGGGAAGGTCTCTGTCACGGTTGGATACTTCGATTTATTTGTTTTCACCCACACCGAACTTAATTGGATTTATTTCATGACGCTCCGGCTTATTTTACGTCCTTCGGGGTTCCTGTTCCTGGAAGAAAGGATTCTTTCTTTCTCATTTCTCGAGTCTTTTCCTTCGACGGACTATCTTTCACTCTTTATTCCGAGAAAGACAAAGAGAGACTGAGAGAGAGAGAGAGAGAGAGAGAGAGAGATTGGCTCATGACAAAAAGGGTGAAATGTAAGTGATCACTTAAGGGTGCTAGACTAGCTCGTTGAACGAAGAAAAATTAATTTATTCGTAATAACATTTTCCAAAAGTACGAACAGAGCTATTTCAGAAAAAAAAACAACTCACCGGTTGCCCCTGAATCTGTTGATTCACTGTGATTTGAAAATCTTGAATTTAAATTCTTTCCAAGCATATGCAAAATAAAATAATAATAATATAAATTTCAGCCATAGCAATATATGCACATTTTTTTATTTCATTTTTATTTCATATAAGTAGTATAAAATATATAAAATATAAATTCATTTTATACTTAGATGGCATAAAAATATGTATATTATTCGTATATTCTATCTCCATAATTTTTTAGTCAATCCACACCGCACCTTAGTCTCAGTTTAACTTCTAAAATTCGCAGTGCGAAAAGAGCTCGGATTGAGAATTCTGATCGATTTTTTATTTTCTTTTTCCACTTTATTCCATTAGTCCAGTTACTATTATGTACTTTTCAAATGACATTAAATTGTAGCCACAATTTTCTTTTTGTAATCTTCGGGGGGAGGGGGTCGTTTCTAGTATACATCCCGATTTTCGGGAAATTTCTGCGACTGCTTTAGCCACCATCTTGAATTTTTGAAGAAATATGTTTTTTATTGAATAACTCGTCTATATTTTGAAGTTGTGAGGAAAAATGGTAATTACCGAGCTTGTAAGAAATTGAATTCTCTACAACATTGGTTGCAACCATTTTTCTCTTAAGACTCATTTTCGACATATATCTAAAAAAAATGGCCGCTGGCGACACCTTGGCGTTCTGGGTACGCAGATCGATGAGTCCCGTTAGGTTTATACCATAGCCGTAGGGCCTAAAATATCAATCCTCGTAGAAAAATGCAAGAGATCAAAGTTGTAGAAAATTTCATTCTCTACAAGTTTGTCATGAATTAATTATGTGCTGAAGTTAAAAATGAGCGAGATTATGAAATAGTTTTATTTTGTCCCTTTTTTTAAGTAAAAGTAAAGAAAAATATGGGTCGTAAGCGAAAAATAGTAATAATCAAAGTTGTAGAAAATTAAAATTTCTATAAGTTTAGGTATGACAATTTCTACTAAAATGTTGAGAATCGGCGAATTACTCAATAAAAACAAATTCCTCTAAAATTCAAGATGGCGGCTAAAGCAGGGACATAAATTTCCCGGAAATCTGGATTTAGACTACCAATCCCCTCCGACTATTACAGAAATAAAATTTTGGCTACAAATTAATGGAATTTGAGCTTGTTTTTTTTTTTTTGGAATCTTCGTGAAAGACAATAAAGACATTTCGAAATTATGAGATCAGCTGCGAATAGCTTTACTAGATTATTGAATAGTGGGTCATCATGTGTCATGAATGAGTTCGAGTTAGAGGAGAGTTTAGATGATAAAATGACATTGAAATTAGTTAAGAGTGGATTATTGGTGAGATGATATGAAATTCCGACAAGGGTAGTGTTTCATGAAGATTGAAAGCTGGCAGAAACGTTTTTGAACATCGTGAATTATTCTCAAGGGATGAAACTTGACTTGGAAGTCTAAAGTGCATTTTCGTGAGTACGATATAGTCCTGATAGAATTATATATATGTGTATATATATATATATATACGCGCCCTCGCTAGGATTGGGTTTTGTTTATATGTTTGGGTTGGGTTTGGGTTGGTTATCCTTTTCAAATTCGACACCCGTTATAAGCTCAAGCTCAATTCCGTATTTCCGCATCTTCAATTTTATTCAAAAAACCATGTTCATTTTGAGAAAGATTGTATGTTTTACCAATTTTTGGAATTGGTTGTTTATATTCGAATCAACAATCAATACTTGTAGCAATTCATTTTGGACTCATTGCTACCTTGGAGACTTTGTAAACTTGAAAAAGTGACTATTGTGGTCGAAAAGTGGCGTAGAAAAAATTGGAACAGGGTTATTCGAAAAACGACCAATCATCGTTCAGGGGATGAGTCATGCTTTCAAATAAGCCGAAAAACATCATTTTGAACGAATAACAATATTTTTTACGTGTTAGTTAGATGGGAAACCTAAATCCTCGTTGAGCGACCTCTAAACTTCAAGCTACAATGCCCTCCTCTAACGAGGACCTCTTTAATGTCAAAACCTAAAGTTTTAAGTGGTAGGAGCGAAGAAAAAAAGTCCATTTTCGACACACCCTATAATATATATATAGTAAGCGTTGAGTTCCAATCAGTGCAAGAGCGAGTAAGGCCAGGCTAATCCCGGAACAATCGCTTCCTTACGGCGTTGTTATAGATCTTCAACAGGATTGGAGGAGAGGGAATGTGCACACGGGGGAATCGCAGAAGATTCGAGTTTCAAGCTTCGCGATCACGCCCGACCTCCTCCCTATCATACCGATTAAAGGGAAATCACGCTACGAAGTTTGATTTAATTGAATCTCTCCCATCCGTAATTTCATATCTACCCTTCCGCACACACGCTCTCATCAAATCGCGTTTGTCTCGTTTCGTTCCTCACTCGCGTTCTCGCTCTACGCCGGATATCCTCTCTATTCCACCGTGAAACATCGATCTTCGATAGCCCCGCAGCCGTCGCCGGGGCCACAAGGACCGTGAGCGTGGAATTGAGAATGGAAATTCGTGACGATCTCATGCCATTCACGAATATCAAGGGGAGGGATTAAAATGTTTCCCTCGGACTGGATGAGCTCGGGAGATAAATTTCTTCGATGGCTCTCTGTATCGTGACTCGTCCCGATAGTATGAAAAATATTCGGTTTCTTTATCGAGAAAGCTTATGCTTGAAAGTATATGCGTGTATAGAGGATATATATTTTTTGTTTCATTGAGATTGGGTCAACTGTCCAGTGAGTAAATGCCCACCGATAAATTTAATATGGATTTTTCTCTATCTTCCAAACAATGGATATAAATTTACATAACAATAGAACTCATGAGACGGTATTTCCGAAAAAATCAGCCAATACCAGATATACAACGTACACGAAAAATATACACAAGCCCTAATTTAATCCCATAATGAAAAATAATGAAAAATGTCCTCCGAAAGATTATGAAATTTTATAGTGCGACACGGGGAACAAAAATTTTCTTACAATATACAGTAAAAGTAAAACAACTGTACAGTAGCAGTATAATGACTGTACAATAACTGTACGGCACTGATGCAGTTATAGTAGTATAGTTATAGTACAATAATATTACGTTAACACTCGCGTAACAGGACAGTAAAAGTACAGTTACGATACAGTGACAATATAGAAATAGCACAGTAACAGTACAGTACAGCACAGTACAGTACAGTACAGTACAGTACAGTACAGTACAGTACAGTACAGTACAGTACAGTACAGTACAGTACAGTACAGTACAGTACAGTAACAATACAGTACAGTGACAATACGGCAACGGTATTTTAACGGCAAAGTGACAGTGCAGTGACAGGACAGTAACCATGAAGTAACAGTACAGTGACCGCGAATTACTGTACAGTTATAGTATATTAGCCATACAGTAACGGTGCAGTAATCATATATTAAGAGTACGGTAATAGTACTAACAGTTTTACAATTATACCGTTACACTACAGGAGCAGCGGTATAGTTATAGCACAATAATATTACAGTAACACTACAGTAATAGGACAGTAAAAGTACTGTAACGGTGCAGTTACAATACAGTAACAGTATTTTAACGGCACAGTAACAGTGCAGTGACAGAACAGTGACAGCACAGTAACAGTACAGTGACAGTACAATAACTATGTAGTAACAGTATAGTAGCCATACAGTAACCTCGCATTAATCATATATTAACAGTGCGGTAATAGTACCAACTTTTTCCGAATAACACTAGTTACGCCACGGCAGCAGCGGTATACTTGTAGTACAACAATATTACAGTAACACTACAGTAAAAGGACAGTAAAAGGACAGAAACAATACACTAACATGATTTTAACAGGACGGTAACAGTGCAGTAACAATACAGTTACTGTCAAAATAACATTAAAATAACACCAGTAACAAAAATTTGCATTCGCAAACAAACGAAAAAATTCGAAAAAAAAAATTTTCTGAAAAAAATTAATTTTTTTTCAAAAATCGTTTTTTTTTTGGTTTTCTTCGATAAAAGTTTTTTCTATAAGTAAACATTACTTTGTTCCTAAAAATCTTTTTTCTTTAACAGTTTTCTTCAGAAATGTATCGTCATTTACGATGATTTGGTAATGTGTGACTTCTGACTATAACTAGAATTTGTTCATATAGGTAAGAATCCTCAGGTGTTTCACTTTTCAGCTGAAAATGGGAAATCGGGAAAAAAAAATGTGTACTGAGGCTAAAAATGATAATTTCATAAAAGTGGTGGTAAGCGATATTACTGAAAGCAAGAAAGGTTTTTCGAATAACGTAAAAGGTAATATGGAACCGATTGTTCACGCATAGCTCAGAGAACCGTCACTGTCTGATCGTCGATGAATGACGGAGAGCCTCATCTACGATGTAATGCTAGAAGTTAAATTTTTTGGGAAAAAAACGAATTCTCGAAAAAAAATAAGAATTTTATAAAAAAAATTTTTGTGAATAAAAAATTGGGATTATCAAATGTCCGGTATGCAGCGGGTATATTATATACAATAGGGTGTTTCAAAATTAAATTTTTTTATTTATTTTCTGTGGGCACATGGCTAAATGGTTACTTTGTACCTAAAAAATAAGATTTCCAAAAGCTGAGTGCTGTAGCTCAAGTGCTAGGGTATGCTAAAACGTTTTAATCTAGGTTATTGACTTTTTTCTCAGAAAAGTCTTTACCGGTACAACTTCGTTAGGAAAATGTCTTACGGTCCAAAATTCATCCTCCCTTCAACCAAAGTTCATTTCACATCGAAAAAAAAACACTGTTCTCAAAAATCTGTGTCGTAAGGTTTTAGGCACACCGTTGGTCCGATTCAAGCTTTCAACGTCTCGTTCTCAGACATAATTTCTACATCTTTGGAACGCGGGGATTTGAAAAAAAATAATGATATCAAAAGGTACAGCCAATTATCTGAAATTACCAAAATTTAAGTTACTAATTTGCAAGTCGTTAAGGGCTCATTCTGTTCAGAAACAAAATCCTCATCATGTAAACGAGGGGATTTTTTTTTGGCAAAGTTACTTGCAAATTAGTAACTCAAATTTTGGTAATTTTAGATAATTCGATGTAACTTTCGACATAGTTATTTTTTTTCAGATCCCCGCGTTCAAAAATGTAGAAATGATGTCTGACGAGAATGAGACTTTTTGAAAGCTCGAATCGGACCAACGGTGTGCCGAAAACCTTACGATACAGGTTTTGGAGAACAGTATTTTTTTTTCGATCTAAAATGAACTTTAGTTGGAGGGAGGATGAATTTTGGACCGATAGACATTTTTCTAATCAAGCTGTACTGGTAAAGACCTTTCTGAGAAAAAAGTCAATAACCTAGATTTAAAACCTATTAAGTGCAAATTTTCACTATTTTTTTTTTACAAAAAAACGTTTAAGCATTCCCTAGCACTTGAGCTACAGCACTCAGCTTTTGAGAATCTTATTTTTAAGGTACCAAGGAACCATTTAGCCAAGTGTCGCAAGAAAATTAAAAAAAAAAATCTAATTTTTAAACACCCTAATATATACTGTAACGATATCGCGAACCCCCCTCCTTTTTACGACGCTCCGGCGATCGAATCGAGCGCGCCATACGACGCGTCATGGAAATCTGGCTCAACGGCGGAGAGGGGAGAAGCGCGGTACGATAGAAACGCCGCCTAAGTTCTGTGACGTCAGAAGCGAGGGTTCTCACGCGCAATGGATTCTGGGAGACGGCGACGGACGGGTATAAAAGGAGGGATTTTGGCCACTGAAGAGTCACTTCGCTCTCGACCGGAGTAGAGACGAGAGCTCTCAGCTCTCACCAGCCAACTCTACTTTCGCTCGGAGAGACCCTCGAAGTCATCACAGACTGTTACTCTGCCCAACATCCACACGACAGATAACATTTTTCGAGTCATAATTAAATATATGTAAATTCCTAAAGAGCACGAATTTTTGGTGAACAAATTATTAAGAATTAGAAGCAAGATTATCATTATCCCATCCTTATTCCGAGTGCCAGTGACGGATTTCTCGGGAGACCTTGGAATCCCACAACTGGACTCATCAATCTTAAAAGTATTCTCAATCATAACCCTTCAGCGAAAATTATTTACAAAGAAAACACATTAATTAGTGCTCTACGAGTATTCACGAATACAAATGACACTGTAAACAAACGAAAACGAAATTTAAGAAGAAGATTGAAAAATAAATAAGAAAAATTGAACAAACAAGGTTAATTTCATGTTCTTTGCACCTGCTCCGTTTACCAACGAAGCGGGAATTCACGCGTAGCGTGAATAATCGTCGTATCAACGAAAGTGTACCGTTACAATACATATATATATATTATATATATATATATATATATATATATATTTATCCATGTGGAGAATATGCCGACTTTTTCGCTTTGCTTAGTGGAGGAAGCTTTGTGGAGGAGCGGCAGTTATAAGAAATATAGCCGTTGGAACAACGAGAAGAAACATCATAATCTTCATTATAACGCAAATTTGTTTATCAATGGTCGACTAATCTGAAGAAAAAGCAATAAAAACGGAAATTAGGATCCTGATCGAGTGAAGTATATATTGATTGAATTTAGATTGTATGACTTTTTTTTTAATCATTCTATACGAATATTCTATCTAAAGATTTACAATATGCGATGGCTGAACGAGTAAAGAGCGAATGTGCAAGTTGAAGTTGGCACGTTGCTTCGATAACATTCAAAACGGAAATGATAAAAATATAGCAGACATAAACGCATATCACAGTAAAACTACAGCGACAAGTACAGTAATAGCACAATCATAACGGTGCAGTAACTGTACAGTAACGATCGTAGCATAATTACACAACTGCTAATTACAGTATTATTAACAGTGTGATACTTATAGTTCAGTAAAATTTTCTACTTTTTATACGCTATTAGATTTCCATTCAATGCTTAATTGTATCAATGTAAAAAAATAGCTAATTTACACGTAATCTTAAAATACCATTTAGAAAAAAAGGGATTGTAACTGGAAAAAGACCTGAGCAATCATACTTAAAATTCGTTCACAATTAAACTCTTCCTTTGAGATTGTGAAAACATTTTTGAACGGTTTATTTAATTATTGATTTAAAAATTGACCAAGCAAAATATTATTTTTCTCACTGTGTTCCTCTTCGCTGCTCCTCATTACGAACCTAACTGTATTATAAATTCTGAAATAATTTCGATTTCAGAGGCGCATGATACGTTTGAACGAAAATTACAAGGAAGGCAAAATTGTCATTGAATTTTTGAGATTTACGTGATTTCATAAAAATACCTATAACTTTAGCTGTGATGTCATGAGTAAATTTCTTCACTCGGGGGAAATGATACGGAAAACTCGGCAAATGAAGTATGTTCATGGCAGATTGCTTTTTTTTTAATCACCCTCGAGCAGATTGGATTTGATGTTTGTCGATTAGAGTCGAGATGAGGAAGATTATCGTTTAATCGTTTCATGACGACGAGAAACGCTTCAGTCTGGTTCACTCCCGAGCGCGTTGTTGCCTTGACACACACACACAAACACACACACACACACACACACACACGTTTATGTGTATACATTTTCCAAATATGTGTGGGTATATTTTGGTGCATCAACAGTGGAGCAACACGCTGCAAGGGGTCAAAAGTGTGTTGAAGTACTTCAGCACGTGGCGGTATCCCGCATCTCGTTGCGGATAATTTAGCCGCATTACAAGTAAGTCGGTGAGTTTTATTACCGGCGGAGAATTACATTACCACCGGAAGTGGGGAGGGGGGGGGGGGGGCTGCAACGTCGTCGTAGTCGTTATGCATACACCAACGCCACAACCGGTCGACAGCAATAATCCAACCCTCTTCTAAAAAAAACAACACCAACCCCTTCCAGTCGTTTCTCTCCCGGGTTCCTTCATCCGCATCCTAGAAATCCGATACTTCGCTCTCTACGTTGGAGATTCGCGTTTTTCCTCTCACCCTAAATCTCCTGGACAATCGAGGATTAAATGAAAAGGTTTAAATTAAAAATAGCACATTATTCCTCACGTGTAATCTTTGCCAGGAGGCTTTGACGTTTCGGCTTCGTCGTACGTGTAGCGTGCTTTTAGAAAGTGTAAAAATTATGAAGATGCAAAGTGCGAAAAAGGCTTTGAAAAGCATTTTTTCGTCGAAATCCTCGCGATTTGGCAGAGGAAAATTGTGGTTTTTTTTGGCATTTCTCACTCGGGATTATACTCATTCAACGCAAGCTGTGCGTCTTACGAAAATTTACCAGGCAGCTTCTTATACATAGGGCAGAAAATTTCCGATGAAATTTTGTATAATCAACTTGCTTTACGGCTGGTGGTTCCCAAACGGCAGCCCGTTAAATGTGGGACCTATATAAGAGGTCACTAGGTTACGTAAGAGCTTAGCAGAACTATCTAAACAAAGTTGTGATATCCTGCTGGAATTTCAACAAGGCATAGAATGTAATTGTTGAAATTTTCTAAGCGCGTATACAAATGGGGATTTCTACGGCTCCTCGACAAATGGGGAATCTACGGCTCCACGAGTACCCAGCAATAGAATAACGCACCGGGAAATAGGTAAGAGAGACGCGACGACGGATTTGGATTCGATTGAAGAGAGAGAGAGAGAGAGAGAGAGAGAGAGAGAGAGAAAAAGAAAGAGAGAGAGGGGGGAGCACGTTGAGATATTTATACTGCCGGGTAATAGCACGCGCCTCGACTGCCGTTCACACACATGAAGAGGAGAGGGTTTGCAATGGAATAGCCGGAGGTCCATTGACGCGATAAATGTCTCCGTCAGCCATTAACAAAGCTCTCTCTCTCTCTCTTTCTCTCTCTCTCTCTCACTCTCTCTCTCTCTCTCTCTTTCTCTCTCTCTCTCACTCTCACTCTCTTTCTCGCTCTCTTCCTCTTCCTCACACCCGAAAGCTTAACTCTCGCCTTGCTGCCTCATAATCAATGGAAGCAATCCGTTGCACGATCCACGCCACCAACGAAGCGTCATGTATACATATAGAGCTGAGAGAGCTTCAGAGCTTGGGAGTTTTCTAGACGCACGAGTGCTCGACAAATTAATTTCACCCCCCCCCCCCCCCCCCCCTCGCTCTATCTACTTTTCTCAGTCACTCACTCTATCACTTTCCTCCGGTCTCGATAGTGTCGTCTTGATAAAGTACGTGCTATATATTAGCTCGAAAGAAAAGACTTCCTTATTTTTTGATCATCATATATAAGCACGTTAAATCGATCGAGACAGTAATGAGAATGCTGATACGAGTTGATGGTAATTTTTTCAATATAACAGCCACTTTATGATTTTTATTTTTCCGAATCACCGCCACTTTCGATATCCTGATAAAGAACGATCTTTCCGGTGGAGATACAATGATTTAGAATAATTCTGGGATTATGGCGACACATTTGGTTAAAGGTCCATAATTCTTTGGGGGTGTTCCGTGGCACTCTGGTAAAACGGATTGCAGCAATTCCTTAATTGCTCTTAGGTTTATGTAAGGCTCAAACAATACTGTCACTGTTAGTGTTATTTTCGTAGCTGTTACTGCGATTATACTGTAACTTTAATTGTAACTGTAACATTACATTGCTTGGTTGGTTAGGTAGTTTACACAGACTCCCCTGAGGGTGCGAGCTCCTATCACATTCTGCCATTGGTCTCCTCTCGTATCCGTTTGTCCCCGGTTCGATTCCCGCTACCAGAGCTTGTCGTGCACCCGCTAGATGTCAGCACCTGGGACAGAAACAGTCGTAGTTCGTACGCCCTGCCTCTGGAGCTACGTCAGAGCCCGCTGTACTCTCATCTGCCGTGCTACGGCATCGGGAATCGAACCAGAGACCTCTTCGCAGTAGCCTTTCGGTCACCACACCAAGGCGCTGCTTCCCGTTGAACCTACATTTTTAGGTAGGCTCCGAACCATCGGGGTCGCAGAAAAAGCACTTAGAAAATTTTTCCATTGGTGCTGTTGGTGGGAATCGAACCCGGCCCCATCGCATGCCACTGCGTGTGAGCCGGGAACGTTACCGCCGCGCTACTGCTCCTATCTCTATGAGTACATATTACTGTGAATATTTCAGCACTATTACTATACTGTAACAATTGCTATAATCATACTGTGTACTGATACCTAGTACTGTCAGTGTTATATACTTTTACTGTACTAATATTATACTGTTACTGTATTTTTACTGTACAGTTACTGTATTATTACTGCATTATTGCTGTAATATTACTGGACCGTTATTCTGCTGTACCGATATTCTGTTTCCTGTCGTTTACTCATATATTTGTTTGTCTTTCGAAAGTTTTATAAGAAAGCAAATATTTTGGGTTAAATAATTAATAAAAGACTTGTACAGATATGTTTTTGTACGCTGGCTACAAGATACTCATATTTATTTTCGCAAGTTCTGTGGTCATGTAACCGTTGACATCACGGTCATTGCTAAATATTCATAATTTTCTTTTCGGTGTCTCGCGATGAAATAAAAATATATTGGCTATACGTTCTATTTATAAACAATTTTGGTAGTTTTCATCATTTTGGCCACGATTCCGCGACGTTGATGATGAAATAACAGTCAGGTATAACTCTTCACGTTACAATTTTACATCACCAGAGGCAAAGCTGACTTTCGTTTGTATTTTTTTCATCATTCTCATACTCACGTGCTCTCATCATCGTCGTTATCTCCCTCGTTTAACAAGATAATAAGCGTGCGATTACGAGGCATAGCGCGTTTAATTCAGTGTCTCGCTTAAAATGCGTGGCACGAGATAAGACCATGACAAATATTGCCCATAAGCTGTTCTCTTTTCTCTCTTCCGCTTTCTCTCTCCCTCACTCACTAACATATAGGACAAAATGCACATAACGCCCACCTCGTGCAGAATCTTTTCGCGTTAAGTACACACACTGACGAGCACGAGAACCTGGAGAGTCTCGTGTGTTACAAGACGGGAGAACACGAAGCGAAGAAACGAAGAAGAAGATTAAAGGAAAGAGGAAAAAGAAGAGAAAAACGAGAACTTGGGATGACCATGTGAGGTATCCTATGTCGAGGCTCTCGTATACGAGAACCAGTTTTTTTTCCTTCTTTTTTCCGTTTTTTTTTTTTTTTTTTTTTTTCATTTCCTGCCTCCACCTTTGCAGGTGTCGTCGAGACGCCGGCGCCGTTATTTATCAGAGATTGTGTGTGTATGTGTGTGTGTGTGCTGTTCGTAGTTTCTTGGCCTCTCTTCGATTGCAAAACTCGCTTTTGCTCGAGTGGTATTTTTTTTTTCTATCCACCAACGTTTAACATTGCCCTCAACAACGCGGTAATCCCTATAGCAGCACGAGCGATAAGGAGTACGTACTTTCTGTACATACATTACATCCCCTCTCTATCTCTCACCCGGCCGCGTAAGTACACACGAATTCATACCTATGTACATCTGTGTGTCTGTAAAGGTATATTACGGTGTACAGGTCTCGAAGTCTCTGCCAGCGACAGATAAGAAAATATTTATTCTACCGAGTGTTGAGTGGAGAGAGAGAGAGAGAGAGAGTCTTGTACCCACGACAACAACGCCAGGGAGAATCCGAAAACCTCTTGCTTAATACTACATTTCAATCGTTAAAAATCTGACCGATCGAAAAGCATATATAATTATATAATAAGCATGTCCATTGCAGCGGACTAACTTCAGGGATGAGGTTTTTTGACGAATCAGTTTGAATCAGCTTATCTATCATTTTTATCATCGGATTTTCCTTTTTTTTTTATAGAAATACATTTTTTCCATAGGAAAATGTGATATGATTTGTTTACAGTCTAAATTTTGCAGTCACAATCTCAAATAACTTTTATAAAATTTTAAAATTAATTAATCCGGATGCAGGAATTTTAGATAATGGATTTGTGAAGATACCTATCAAATATCAACTAAATCGGCGGAAAGGTCCGAGGGGTTTTTTAAATATCAAAAATCAAAGTTTTCAAAAACAAAGATTTTTGTATCAAACGAGATTGTATAATTTTTTATAAAATCGATAAAGTTATAATGTTATAATGTTGCTATGATGCTTTTAGGTTATAATGTTGTGGTTACAAGTGGCTGGCACATGACGAATATTGTTAGATCACAGCCATTCACACTTGTCTCATCATAATTTCATTCTTGTTTCCCTACATTGTGCTCATGATTTTCATTACTTGAAAATATCATAATCTCACCAGTATTTTTCTTAAAAAAAATCCAAGTTCCCTTAACTTTTTACCATATTTCGATTCGAGAATAGCTCTTCATGCGCGCATTCACAAGGAGCTTGGCACCAATTGCCTGCGCATTAACGATGAAATGAGCACCGCTTGCGCACGCATTCACAATGAAGTTGGGGACACCACTAGCGCGCGAAATTCAAATAAGTCAAAATTTTTTTTTATCATAAATCGACAGATAAGAATCCTACATTTTTAAATATACAAAACGATGTAAGATCCTAAATTGATTTACCTCATTTACTGCATATTACACTTGGGAATATCACTGTATAGTTAAAAATGTGGGATAATCATTTTTTGAATATCCATCGGTTTGAAAAATGTTCTTTTCAAGCCCCTATGAGATTCCTATTCTCGAGCAATTTTCTGACAGCAATCGTATGAAAACATTTATCAAGTATTTCGCGCGAATTTCTAACCAACCTTGATAGAGCTTCGTCCACTTCGAATCTTACGTAAGTTCTCGAAGCAAAGCTTTAAAATTCTTCAACCACGGAGAATTAGCTTAACGACTGTGTTCGTTGAGCTATTCGAACATCACGAGTGGCACATAACCGATTCGAGGTATTTCACCATTGAGACGAGAAATCGAGGAGAAGGAAGAGAGAGAAAGAGAGAGAGAGAGAGAGAGAGAGAGAGAGAGAGAGAGAGAAAAGGAAAAACACAAAAAAATAATTCAACGAGAGAATGAGTGCGACGAGGATGATTTTGGCCGGGGCAGCTGTCAAAGTCGATCTCAATGAGTCGAGTGGCGTGACCAGGTGTCCATTCGTACCGAGTTTTCAACGTGTGGTCAGTCATTCCCTTTCAGTTCGAAATCCTCAATCTTCGCTCTTTCTTGTACCCTCGGTGGAAAATTGTTCTAAACATAACGCCGTCCTGGCTCTCGGATTCTTCCTCATCTTGTTCTTATACCGTGTACTCTGGATATAACGCTAAAGCACACCGGCCTCGAGCACTTTATCTTCCTTCTTTCATGTCCAAAAAAAAATAATACTTCTTGCCCTTCTCCCCGGCCCCTGTCCAATGCTCTCGACACCGAGAGACAGAAGCAAGAGTATTACCGTCGAAACGTGGATCTCTATTTATATAACTTAAGAATGGCGCTTTAACGAGAGAATCACAAGGGAAAGCAAAGCGGGAAAAGTCAACGATTTATCAACGACTTGAGCAAAAGCCCCGGTCGCAATTCAACCTCTTGCACAAACTTACGAAATCTTGACTCGAGAGATTTTTTTTTCTCGTCTTCTCGCTGTCCCAATCAACGACGGAATTACGAGCTTCTCCCGCAGAGTGCTATATACGTCGTAATGGATGCTAAATTTTCTTGTATCCACCTGGGACAACCAAATTTTCAGGAAATGACATAAAAATGTAAGTTTGTCGTTTTTTGTTTTTTTTTTTTTTACATTTCAAGATGAATATCCGAAATTTTTCTAATGCACGAGTCCAGTATGATTCATGATTTGAGGAAAATTTTTTTTTTTTTATGAAGACTCAGAAGACCATTACAGGACAAAAGAACAAAGTAACAATTTTTTCCCAGCCAGAAAACTGAGAAAAAAAAAATTTCCAATGGCTATAACTCTGCTTCTGTTCAGTTTATTTTAGCTCATAAGTAGGTTTTTGGATACACCGTGAGTAGACATCGATAATGCTGTTCAATTTGTTCATACATCTCGATCTTTATGCTCGCGAGAGTAGCTTGTTCGTCATACAACAGAGAGTAATCGCCCGAGAGAAAAACAATCGACGAGGTAAAAAATTCTACATTCATGTTGAGTTTACATCATGTAGAAAATGCCAATTTTACACGAGTAAGAGACGGGGGCTTGAAAATGAGGTATGTTGATCATCCTTCTCTGGAGGGTGGCGAAATTTTCCAAGGACTCATCCAGCTGATCGAGAGATGACCAGCAGTTACGTACGAGAGTACCGAATGAGGGTAGCACTCGTCAACGATTACACGGGACCTTATTTCAGAGAGTATACGGCACACGTAGCCTATTACATTTATGTATGTGTATATGTATACATGTATATAGTAAAAGGCTAAGTTGGGGTTGAGCACTGGCAGTTTGGGTAAGCGATGAAAGGCGAATAGAGAGCACAGATTTTATGGCAGTCGGTGGGTGTGGGAACGGTCGAGCTTGGAGGGAAGAACGTCGAGAGGCTTGAGTATGTATAGACATCGGCGGGTTACGGGAGAAGTGAGGAAGAGAAAAGGGTGAGGTGAGAGAGAGAGAGAGAGAGAGAGAGAGAGAGAGAGAGAGAGAGAGAGAGAGAGAGAGAGAGAGAGAGAGAAAGAGAGAGAGAGAGAGACAGAGACTTGTATAAAAGTCCACCTCACTCTGGCTATCGGGTAAAGGTATAAAAGTGTGCACAGGTGTTTTGCAGTACCGTATATTTCATCATGCCGTATCGTGTATCATACGGTACGTTTCATAATAGGTGATCAACTATCTCGAGTAGCGGCGAATAAAAAAAAGCAGGAAAATTTGAAACTTGCACCATTGGGTGTGTTTAGCCGAACTAAACGTTGAGCAGACAGGCTCATCACAAATGGCGGCTACAGCAGTAGTCAGTGATTACAAGCCGCCATTTGTGATGAGCCTTTCTGCTCAACGTTTAGTTCGGCTGAACAGACCCATTGCTTCCTCAATACATATTGAATCTCGGCCACAGAGCTCTCTCTCTCTCTCTCTCTCTCTATGAATGTAACGCTAAGTTCTAAGTCAAAATTCCACTGTTAAGTTTTCCTATTTCTACTGTAAGCTTACTATGTTTTTCGGCTAAACCTCTGTGATAACGTACCCTCTGTAATTATAGGTGTAAGGCGTATTATAGGTGTAAGTAATTTTTGTGATATTTGTACCTTCTGTAAAATATGTGTGCTCTTATGGGCTAATCCCCAGAGCCAGGCAAATATAGCAATCAATCAATCAATCAATCTCTCTCTCTCTCTCTCTCTCTCTCTCTCTCTCTCTCTCTCTTCCCGTCTACACTCACACCTTCTCCGCGAACAGGGATTTTAATACTCCCTCGCTTGTTTTCCCCAATAACTTTCGCTTGTTTCCCCGTAAAATAGCGTGCTACTGGTTACTTCTGTATCTGTTAGTAGTATTAGTATAATATAGTTGTATTATCTATATACAGTATTACTATATATAGTGATATTATAGTAAGGTTTAGTAGTATTATTTAGTTTAAGTCTTTAGTATTATATTAACGTTATATATATCACTCATGCACTTTTGTACAACATATGCTGTGCTCTTATGGGCTAACCCCCAGAGCAAATCGGAAAATAAATCAATCAATCAATCAATCAATCTCTCTCGGCTCGTTATCCATCCCCGTCAATTGTTTTCGACGATCCCTTTCACTGTACCTCTACCTACCGGAGGTCGTTTCTCCTTTTTCCAATGTACTTCTGGCATTCCCCATACCTCCCGACATCACGACTGCCTCCTCACTTAACACCTTCAATAATTTACTGTCTGAGCGTCTTTTCAACATTCATGTACAGAGAACACAAACCGAACTTGGTTAACTCTAAGCGTTAGTGTCTGAAACTCAATGCACCACCAAGACTCTTCGTTTTCTTTTCTTACTTCTCATATACTCGTAATCTCCTCTGATTTAATCTATATAAGTACTCCTGCTTCCTTACTACGTCTTTTGTACTTTCTGCGAATCAAACTATCACTGTATTGACTCGTTTTATTTGAATTATAATTATTTATGTGTATAAAATTCCCTGTATTGTTGCAAAATTTGCCCCACAAAATTACTCTATAGGGCATAACGATCAACCAATCAATCTCCGTAAGAGGAAGTCGAGTTTTAAATTTTGTCATTCTCATAGAGAAAGCTTTGTGACCGAGATAAAATAATGAGGATTCAAAATGTACGAGTTTCGTGCACACTTCTTTCCAAATTGCATTGCAACAATTCAAAAGTTTCAACGTTATTTCGAATGAATTTCATATTTTTAATTTTAAAACTGCAGAAATTTATCCTTCACTTTTCCTCTATAAATCAATGCCATTTCACAAATAACTATTGCTCACACTATCAATTGATCTTATGCTGTTGTGGCATAGGTAAAATTTTAATGAACCTCAGTGTCCCTTGGATTATTATTATTGCAACTGCCGGCTCGATATTATAGTAAACTTACGAAAGTTAATGCAAGCATATAATTTTTCATGAACTTTCGAAATATCAAAAATTTTCAAAGTTTTAAGCTTGAAAATTTTGGTCTTCTAATTTATTTATGCGTAAAGCGCTGTTTCGTTAGTGCTGAATTCGCGAACATTTCAACGAACATAAAAAATTCCCATGAAAATTCGAAATCTCAAATGATTCAAAGTTTTCGAAAATCCAAATCAATCGACCATCGTTTTTCAAATTCAATACCGAACATTAGAATCCTTTTTCTTATTTTCATTAAAAGTGCTGGCTTGATGGTGCAAAGTTCACGAAAGTTAGAACTGACATAATGTTTCCCACAAAAATTCGAAATTTCAAAACATTCCAAATTTCATAAAATCTGAACCTTTCTATCGATTGTCGGCAAATGCAATGCTAAATATCCTCGTCCCCTTGCCTATTTATTATGTAAGAGATTTCAACCCGATATCTGAAAATTTATGAAAGTTGGAGCAATAAATTTTTTTAATAATTCAAAATTCTATAAGATTTGAAATTTTTGAACAATTATGACAAAGATTGTAACGATCCATGAACGTTTACTGATCGAGTTTTGTGCAAAATTTGGGCACGGATGTTCAAGGCCTTCTCGAGATATGCCTGTTTGAATTTTGCAAGTCCAGCACACACGCACACACAAACATGCTCACAAACACTTCAGACATTTTTTCGAAATGTGATTTCTGGACTATTTGAAACATTTTAAGCACTCTCATACTAAAATTTTGAACAATTTTTATATAATGCACGAAAACAAAGCTTCATTTATGAGAAAGAAAAATTCCAAACCCTTGAGAAATTTATATTGATCTCCGATTGTATGGTACAGTGTTTGAGAGTCAATTTGACGACCCAAATAAATATTTTCAACCCTCTCCACGATCAGTATCATCGATCAATGACTTTTTCGATGCGCACCTTTGCTCGATCTTGAGGATTTTGCAACCCCAATGTTGCAACTGCCAGGCTGTTTATACTGTCAGGCAAAAATCCTACTGGTCAAGAGCCAAAATTAATTTAAATACTCTTTTTTTTTTACTGTGAGAGTGATATGAATGAAAATAATTCATGTTTAGAAAATGTACTGAACAAAAATCAAAGTTAATTTAAATTTTTTTTTTTTTATTGTGAAGGTAATTTGAATGGGAATAATTTAAATTTTGAAAATTTTATGAACAAAAAATAAAAATTAATTTTTATATTCTTTTATATTGTGCGGTCGATTTGAATAAAAATAAATCAAATTTTGAAAATTTATAAGCAAAAACTTATGCATATATTCATTTGCTTCCTCATGGAGGAGGCTTTTTAATGGTGAAAAAAAAAAAACTTTGAGATTTTAATACCAAAATGTGTTCAAAATGTCCCAAAACGTCGAGATATCATATTAAGACAAAATGTCCAGGCGCGTGTGTGTATTGGGTGTGCGCGCCAGCTCTGAAAAATTCAAACGTCTATTATATATCTTAAGAACTACTGCGCAGCAATCGTGAGCAAACTTTGCACACAAACTAAGCATGAGACCCCTTTTCTTTATTTAAATTTTCGCCACAATCTACGACGGATGTCCTATTTTACATGATTTTGAGTTTTTCCAAAAACATCTGTGATCACTCCAGCTTTCGCAAATTTTCATATATTGGCTCGAAATTTTTTATACAAACAGTTTAGGGAACAAGGATATTTTGCACTGAATTTGTCAAGAATCAATGGAGGGATTCAGATTTCAAAATTTTTTGGAATTTTTCAACAAAACTCTGAATAGCTGTAAATTCTGCAAATACTTGGCAATCTCGCCAAAATTTTGTACATCAATAGATTACAGGACAAGAGTGCATGGCCTTGAATTTCACGAAAATTGCTTAAGGGGTTAAAATTGAAAAAAAAAAAAAAATTGAATGAAAAAATTTGTAATTGCTTTAATTTGCACAAATTTTTAGGGCGTACATATTTTCGACATGAAAATAATATTTTAAAGAGTAATCGGCATTGAATTTTGGAAAAATTGATAAGAAATTACGGGTTTTGTTAGATTTTTTAATTTTAAAAATCTTATTGCAAAATTTGTGTTCATTGGTGCTATTGTTATTGAATGCAGAAAAAAAGCGCGCAAAAGAGGAATTTGCCCATTTTTTTTTATTGCGCAAGCAATTTTAATGGGAATTTAAATTTTGAAAACCCTATTTTACCATGATTTTATTTTTTATTCATGATTTTTAATTTTTTTCCTTCCGGACGTTCAAAGCACGCGCACGACCTCGAGGCCATATCCCGCTCGTATGCATTTGCGTTCAATTAGCTCGGGTCTTACTGAAACGGGCGATGCGTAACGATGCCACAGTAATTAAAAGTGACCTCTCATCGACGCTCTGTGACTTCGCTTTTCGTGAACTCGATGTCCTGTGAAAGCACCCCAGGACGAGAATATAGAAAGAGCATTCAGGATGCTCTAGGATGAGAATACAGAAAGAGAATATAGAAAGAGATTCTCTGCACCTGGCCTCGGTGCAGAGAACCGTCACAGGGCGTTTTTAATTGAAAAAATTTCCAAGCCCACTTTGGTCTTTTTTGGAAAAGTGATGGGGACGCAGAGATGCATGAGTCAGCTTCTGGTTTGATTAAATAACAATAAAGACACGAGGGGGGGGGGGGGGGGGGGGAGCGAATGAGTATGGAGATTTATTAATTCGATCGTTTTCAATAAGTTTCGTGTCTCACGGAAAATTCGTGAAAGACGAATGATCATTTTCCAATTTTTTCACTCATGATTGATCTTGGAAAAGATTACGAAAATTTTTTGCTACTTTTCTGAATTTTCTTTTTCTTTTTTCAAACCGTATTCCATGTTTTTTGAACTGTATATCAGCACCAACAATCATAAACAGGCTAGGGAGCTCGAAAAATATCTTCCTAAAACATTGCGCAGGAAAAAAAAAATCTTTTAACAATTAGAACCATCGATTTATAATCGAATTCAGGTCATTATAACGATCCTTTCCAGTAACTTCTTCTCTTATGGCTCTTTTTTTTTTAATACTGGTAAACAATTCGATATGAGACTCAGAACAAAAAATAGTCGATTCATTCAAATTTTCGAGTGCGATGAAATATTTTATCATTTATTTTTTTTATCGGGAGTAAGAAAATAATTCCTGTAGGCAGGAGATATGGAACGTAATGGATCAGACATTTTTCAGACGCACCGAAAATTAAAGTCAAATTCACAAAAAAAAAAAACTTCAGCTCGTAGCAAAAAAATAATTATTATTCATTAATTGTTCATAAGAATCGATAAATCATTTTATCGACAATTTAAATTTATTAATCATTCTTTCCTTTCTAACCGGATGATTTTTTTAACTTCCACAAAAAATTGCTATCGATATTTTTTTCTTTATTTATTTTTTTGTACAAACAGCTCCGATGAACTTTGAACATCTAGAATAACATTCTCTATTATCATGAAACGAATACTTGGTTTTTTTACTCGTTGATTTTTTTTTTTTTATCGTGAGAAAAAAATCCCAGTGGCCAGTGGATATAGTGCGAAAAGATCAGACATTCCTCGTATCGATCGTCCCGTATCGAGGGGAGAGCCACGTGGTGCATTCCGGTTTATCGCATACGACAGCGGACACCAGATTGAGATCGTGTTTCCGAAAGAAACGACACGAATGAAACCGAGACATCGCTTTTCAGGCTCGCCCTGAGAAGAGAACGATAGGCTTACGAGCTCACATTCCTCAATTACCATTCCCTTCGTCTCTCTCTCTCTCTATCTCTCTCTCTCTCTCTCTCTCACTCTCTCTCTCTCTCTCTCTCTCTCTCTCTCTTTCTCTTTCTCTTTCTCTTTAACAGATTTATTTTCTACAATTCACTAAGGGTCCATGCCATTGGCACCGAATAATTTCAAAATCGCTGATAGGGATTGTTCCCAATGAAATTTTAATTAAAACACATAAATCTGTTTGGTCCCAAAAAGACTTCTATCTACAAGCAAAGGCGAGAAACTTTTTACTCATTCATTCATACTACCGATCGAGTCTCCGACCATCCGAGTTTCGACGACACGATTAAAAACACATTTGCAAGTCATAACGTGAAAAAAATATTTTGCGGAATAAATTTGACCGGAAAGTTTCGATTTTATATTTTTTTCGGATAAAAATTAAATCGATATTGTTTTTATTTATCCACACTGAGCAGCAGGGATAATTGGAAATGAATATTTTTGTAATTGAATATTATTTAAAATTGCATGTAATGGCTTTAATTGACCATTGAATCGATTTCAATTACGACGAATGAAAAGTTTTTTTTTCGGAAGAATAAATTCGATCGAGACATTATTAGGATCCTAACGCACCCAGTTCGCAATTAGAATTTGACAAAAAAAAAATTTGAAGCCCCCATTCAACGGATAATTTAATGAAAATTACAGGGATATCCAAATCATTTATCCATCGTGCTCCCGCTGCACAGGACACCACGTTACAAAAATCCACTCATTCCACCTCATCCTCCCTATTTTACACCATCGAATTTTCGTATTGTACAGGGGAGCTGCGTCACTGACAGGAATTTATGGCTCGTGTTTACAATGCGCCATGCCGTAGTCCTCTTCTCCCCTTTCCCTCTGGCCGCTATGGCCATTTGGTCAATACAGGAGCTGGACAAAATAATTAACGTGATCTCGCGCGAGAGGTGGCTGCTGGTGCTGCTGCGCAAATTTTCCCGCTTTTTCGGGGGTAGCACTCCCGTCGCTTCCTCCCTCCATCCCTCCCTATATAGGCACGTTTCCAACGCTTATTTTCAATTGAACGTTCAACATCACATACATGGCATATTATATACGTAAACCGCATATACTGCAGAGATTAATAAGGGAGAGGACACAAAACGGCGGAGCTGTTGCGATTGAGATCAATAGGGTTGTCCGTAGCGTTGGGCAGACAAGTGAGTGGATTATCTCCTGTCAAGTCTACCAAAATTCGAGGCTGCTGTATCAACGTTACTACCCTGTGTAGAGAAAGAGAGAGAGAGAAAGAGAGGGAGAGAGAGAGAGAGAGAAGGAGAAGGAGAGCGAGAGAAAGAGGGAGAAATGAGAGGGGAGTGATATGAGACACGGGTGAGACGAGAACGAGGGAGAGAAGATAGATAGAGAAAGAGAATGTAAAGGAGTGTAATAAGCAGAGCGGAAAGAGAAAGGGGTGACGGGAGAGACAAGCGGAGAGAGTATGAAGCGACTAAGGTAAGGAAGGAGAGAGAGGAATGTAAGGGAGGAGAGGTAAATAGAAACAGAGAAAACAGAGCCAGAAAAAAGCGATAAGAGAGAGCGCGCAAAATTAAGGAAAGCGAGAAGAGACAAGACACAAAAAGAGAGAAGAGTGACGAAGACAGATGCGGGCAAGGAGAAGGAGCAGGCATGAAGGCATGAAGATAAATGAAAGGCGTGATCCAGGAAGGTAAGAGGAGAGCAGAAATGAAGCATCTAAGGGAGGAGAGGAGGAAAAGAAAAACAGTGGCGTTGAGAGAGAGAGAGAAAGAGAGAGAGAGATTTATAGAGAGAGAGAGAGAGAGAGAGAGAGAGAGCGAGAGAAAAATAGGAAAGTCAGGAAGAGAAAGAGTAAGACAAATGGAAGCGAAAAGTAGAAAAGAGAGAGTTGATAGAATAGAGGAGAGTGAATGGAGTGAGGAGAGTAGAAAGGGAGAGGTGCAAAATGGAGTGAAAGATTAGGGAGAGATAAGAGAGAAAAATGAACAGACGAATAAGACTGGAGGAGAGGAGATGGAGAGAGCGAGAGAGAGACTGCGAAAGGGAGGATAGGAGTAAGAGAAAAGAGAGCAGAGAGTAATGAAGAGAGACAGGTGACAGGAGGGCGAAGGTAACGAGGAGAGCAGAAAGAGAGGAAAGAAGGGAGAAAGAAGGGGCGAAAGAGGAGGGAGAGACAAGAGAGAAAAATGGACAGACGAGAGAGACGAGAGATGAGGAGACCAAGGGAGAGGTGAGAATGAGAGAGAGAGAGAGAGAGAGAGAGAGAGAAAGATAAAGAGAGAGAGAGAGGGAGAGAGAGAGAGAGAGAAAGATAGAGAGAGAGAGAGGGAGAGAGAGAGAGAGAGAGTCTAGTGATACGCCAGGCCACAAATTTATTGCATCACACGTAACAGCCTCATACCACTCCCTTTCACCCTCCCACACATCCTCTCACCCAGCTAAAGTTGTATGGAACGATGGTCGTTCGCCCTGCCGCAGATTAAAAGCTGCATTAGGCATCCCGTTAAGCTCTCCGTAACGGTGGAACACGTAACCATCTCTGTACCAAGCCCCACAAGGCTCCTGGAACAAGAGCTGCATGTACGAGGGCAAAAATGCAATTTGCGGACGATCCTGTTCGTCCCGCATGTTGGACACGAAACAATCTCTATCTCTTTCTCTCTCTCTCTCTCTCTTTCTCTCTTGCTCTCTCTCTCTCTCTCCACTCGCGCATTATCGTGACAGAAAATTCGTCGGGAATCCCCATACAAGTGGTCTTCATATGATCCTCCTTCGTCCTTTATGACCTAGTGTCACGATGGTCATGGATTTCTTTTTTTTAAAAAAGCAGCCAGAGCACTGAGAAAAAAAATAATGCACCAGCTTCGAGTACAAATTAATCTAGGAAGATTGCGGAATCATGCATTGATGAGTAGAATTTTTTTTTTACTTTCATTGATTGCGAAAATCGAAACTCAAAAATTTCCCTTAATCATATCATTAATGCATCGTTAAATTCATGGTTGTTCCATAAGCAGCATTACTCGAAGGAAAATGAAGCAAGTACGTTAAACCAGTCACGTTCTTTTTTTTTCGCGTGCTTCATGAAGTCTCAAAGCACGAAGGTTAATTTTATCCTACTTATAATTCAAGGTATTCCTTGCACGAACCCGAATATCTTGCAATTAACTGAATTTTTTCATTAAAATCTAAACATTCGTTCGATTCCCACAGGACTAAGAGCCGGTTTCTTCACCTCTGGTTATGTTCCGGTTGGAGTTATCCACCAGATAACCCATGCTAAAAGCATAGGATATCTGGCGGATAACTCTAACTGGAACATAACCAGAGGTGAAGAAACCGGCCATAAGCAGGACATTAGCATGCGTTCGGTATGGGTGATACATGTAAAAAGTTGCTGATTATGATAGCAATTATCTTAAATTTGGAATGATCAGTCTCTTTGAAATTTTACATACGTTTAGATGATTTTATGACTAATGCGTGTAGAAAATTTCGAAAAAATGGTGAGATGAAGTCCAAAAGGTAGAACTATCTTGACCCCAATGATTGTCATCATTGATGCGGAAATCAGGTGATTTTTCAGTGATTTTTTTTTTTTTTAAATGTCGTTTCAAATTTTGAAATACACGCTTATATTTTCATGCTTGACGAAGTTTTGCAAAAAATTGTAAATAAAAATATTCGTTTTTTTGTGTAATGATAGCTGGTTTCATAAGACAACTGATGAAATGAATAAACTCAAGCATCAGTGAGCCTTAGAATTTGTATCACTCACTTTATTGATTAAATCAAGAAGGAAATGAAAAAGGCAAAAACTGTTTTTTTTCTTTCAGAACACAAGAATTATTAATTTTCTCAACTTTTATATCATTAATTTTAAAATTAATATCGCCATGCCCGAGCCTCATCGCGGATGTTATTCACTTGACCAACCATCGTTCAACCAAAAATCAAAAATTTTTTATTAACATTTTTATCAAGCTTGATTGAACATGAGTAAAGGTATGCGCGAATATTTGATCGAATGAATGGAAAAGTTTCTCTGCAAAAAAATTCGAAAAAATTTAAGAATTAAAAAAAACTTTCCCAATAAAAATTCTGGATAAACCATCGAAGAATGGTTGAAGGATCCTTTGAGAAACCTCGAGCCAATTGGCCCTTTTTCCGTAGGAAGAAAATGAAAAACTAGGCCCAAAAGGACGAAAGGGTTAATGGAATAGTTTTTGTCGGGAAGAAAGGATGAAAGGAATGGACACGTTGTCCTGGGGATATAAACTAATCTGGGGTTAAGCTGGGACTAAATTAAGCTTGAGGCTGCTAGCACAAACACACACACCCGCACACATCAACAACATTTCGAGACTCAGGTACCTCTTTGTCTAAAGAGGAAGTCTCAAAGTAAGGCAATCTGGATCTCCATCGTTGATGCTAAACCCGACTCTATATGAGCGAGGGAAAATTTACAACCGTTCAACATCTGAAATACGTAAAAAACCGAGGGATCTTTTTAATTCCTGACCCCCACCTAGCGTCAGAGTGATTTAATCGCGAACTTAAATACCCATATGGAATTACAGACTCAAGCGTAAATGCATGGGTGAGCGCGAGAGAGGAAGAGAGAATCGCAGCCGAAATTGCTGGATCGTGTCGACTCAGATTACGGCTACATTTCTCCGTCTATCCTTGCCATTTATTGCGGCTCTCGTTGATCCAGGGCAACCGGACACTTTTTGAAAAAATTTATAAAAGCCACAAACAGAAAAAAAATCGATTTTGCTGGATTTCTTTGGTGAGTCACTGCCGAAACATATTTGACGAAACATTGTAATCGCGTCACTGCGATTGAAGCATATACGAAGCCTCGACAAAGAAAAATCTGTTTTGCAATGCTAATGGGTTCAAAATGTGTTTAAAACGTCCAGAAATCATATTTGGAAAAAAAATTCGGACGTGTGTGCGTGTGTGAGTGTGCGCGTGTGCGCGCGCGCGTGTGTGTGTGTGCTGGCCCTAAATAATTCAATCCGCTATAACTCGAAAACTACTCGACCGATCTCGCTGAAACTTTGCTCACTCTTTGACAATCCTACCCTCTTGCTTTTCTGTTATTTTGATTACAATTCCTCGGGGGGTCTGTATCTATCGAGACTTCCAAAATTTTCGAAAAATGTCTGATCGCTCTAACTTTCGTAAATCTTGAGGTATTCAGCTATTTGATTTTTTGTTTTTTTGTTTTTTTTTTTTAAATGTGAATAGAGTATCGTCAACGGATGGTTGGTATTGAATTTGGTGAAAAGCATTTGGAGGGTTCATGTTTTATGAAATTTTTAATTTTACAAAACATGTCTCATACAGCTCTAATGTACCCAAATTTTAAAGCCATGGGCTAATTGATTTTTTCATATATAAAATATCATAAGTGAAAAGTTGGTATGAAATTATGAATTTTGAAAAAAATATTTGTCATAGTTCTAATTTCCCCAAATTGTAAGATATCTGGCTAATTTTTTCCCCGTGATTATACAAGTAACATTGAAGGAAGAATGGTGTTGAATTTCATGAGAATCGGTACAAGGGTTCAGATTTGATGAACTTGTGAATTTTTCAAAAAGAAACATATCTTCGACAGCACTAATTTCCTATATGTTGCGAGTCCGGTTTTTTTTGAGCGCACAAAATTGCATTTATCATATAAAATATTGCGTATCCAGATGATTTTCAGTAACTTGAATCTCAAAAAAATGAAACTACAGGAGACAGTGAGGAGGGCAAAAGCTGCGCGTTAAAATTTGCAAATTACTTTTTTTTTAATTTTGCACAATTTCCTCCAGGGGGAAACCAAAATTGACAAAGGTACTTGTACAGAGGGAGCATTGAGCATTGCCAGAAATTTGAAGGAACCAATTTACAAGCTTCAACTTGTAGCTCTGCAATAGTATATTATGCGGCAAGCGCGTAAAGTGACTGTTTTCAAGCGAGGTTATGTTTTTAGCGCGAGCCATTGGCTTTGCCTGGTGAGACGAAGGCGAGCCGAAGGCGAGCCAACGGAAAGTTCTAAAAATATCACCTCGCTTGAACAGTCACTTTACGCGCACGCCGCATACCATATTTTTTCGGCACAGGTATTGAAAAGCTACCTTTCGACGCCTGTTATCGATACGTGAAGTAGTACTTGTCGTGGCTAACTTCGTAGCTGATACGAAAATTTTTTATGCCAGTTCTGAGACTCGTGCTCGTACTGCGCATGACAAATGCCACGAAAAGGCTTTTTACGGCACTTGTCATGCGCAGTACGATACACGACTCTCAGATCTGCCATAAAAAAATTTTTTGTGTCAGTTGCGAAGGTAGCTACGAAAAGTGCTACTCTACGGATCGATAATAGGCGTCGAAAAGTGGCTTTTCAATGCCCGTGCCGTAAAAAAATTATTTTACAGACTGACGGATAATATTTGTTCGTGAAATTTGAATAATAATGTCGACTATATAATCATGATTAATTCCAAATTTATTATACGATTGGATAATCAGTTGTTTCCTTTCTCTCTCTCTCTTTACGGTGTGGCTATCAGCATGAATTGCATATAAAATTCGCGTGAGAACAGCGAGCGTGTGATAATAATAAATCCCGAGTTTCGAGGAAGGGAAGCACTGCAATGCATAAACTCTCTCTCTCTCTCTCTCTCTCTCTCATGCATAAACTCTCTCTCTCTCTTTTTCTCTCTCTCTCTCTGATGAGAGAGAGAGAAAGAGAGAGAGAGAGGAATGATCACACTCTCGCATGTGTGTTTGTGCAAGGTTGGATTGTGCGAGGATCGATGGCGCGCAATCAATCATGCAAATTGGTGATTCGCGACAAAATCTCGCAATCCTGTTTAGGATTCCGTATGGTAATGCCGTTAATGCGCGACACGCACGCGATAAACCCAACACACATACGGCGAACCTCATCCATCCTCCCTGCCCTTTTCATCCCTTCGCACCTTGCTCGCCCACCAACCCCTCAGCTCTGTCACGCGCTTCACTCCCTGCCTTTCGCGGTCGCGATCCACGCGCGAGAGGTGTCTCTTTCCCTCCTCGTCGATCAACAAAATGCCAAGAGTTTTGCAATTTACAAAACCAAATCGTCCCCCGAAATTTCTCTCCCGCCCCTGTTTCACTCCGACTCCCCCCTGTCCAGATTCTGTTTACTCCGTTGTCACGTTTATCCAGCCTCTCGATATTGTTAATTAACAATTCTGCCATGCTGATCTGGCAATCCGACGCGTAACATGCATTCACACACGCACACGCGACCCACACACACACACACACACACACACACACACACACACACACACACACACACACACACACACACACACACACACACACACACACCCGCGCGTGCAGGTAAAAATCGTTTAGATCTACGCTATTATTTTTTAGATCAAATTTGATCTACGTAGATCTACCTAGATCTCCGTATATAAATGGCAGATTTATGTACACTCGAGTGGACACAATATTGCGTTCAAACACTTTTGCTCACCGGATCTCCCTTTACCTACTTGAATCTCGGTGGATTTACTTCGATCTGAGCGGACCTAACAAAAGTCTAGGTAGATCTAATTAGGTTAGGTAGTTTACACCAACAGTCTAGGTCGATCTAATTAGGTTAGGTAGTTTACACCACCAAGGGTTGTGGGCTCCCATCACACTCTGCATTGGCCTCCTCTCGTATCCGTTTGTCCCCGGTTCGATTCCCGCTACCGGAGCTTGTCGCGCACCCGCTAGATATCAGCACCTGGGACAGAAATAGTCGTAGTTCGTACGCCCTGCCTCAGGAGCTACGTCTGTGCCCGTTTGTGCTTTTACCATCTGCTGTGCTACGGCAACGCTTCTCGCTGCCGGAGCTCGTCTCGCACACGCTAGGTGTCAACACTCTGGGACAGAGGCAGTTGTAGTTCGTACGTCCTGCTTCTGGAGCTACGTCCGAGCCCGCTGTGCTTCCATCTGCCGTGCTACAGCAACGGGAATCAAACCGGAGACATCTTCGCAGCCTTTCGGTCACCACACCAAGGCGCTGCTTTCCTTTGGATCTACATTTTTAGGTGGGTTCCGAACCACCGAGGTCGCAGAAATAGCACTTAGAAAATTTTTCCATTGGTGCCGTTGATGGAAATCGAACCCGGCCCCATCGCGCGCCACTGCCTGTGAGACGGGAACGTTACCACCGCGCTACTGCTCCCCATAGGTAAATCTAATTACGATCTAGGTAAATCTACGATTTCCCAAAAATTAGATCACCTTGATCTAAAAAGTAACTACCTGGATCTAGATTGATCTGTATAGATCTAAATTTCATCTACGTAGATGTAAATTTTGAAAAATCGTAGATCTACTTAGATGTCTGTATACAACGGTAGATTTACGTGCATTCGAAGGTGTTATATGTGGGTTCTTTTTCTTACTAGATCTCCGTTCATCTAATACTTGAATCTCAGTAGATTTACTTCGTTTTGAGTAGATCCGATTGACATCTCGGTAAATCTACGATTTTACGAAAATTAAATCTACGCTGATCTAAAAATAAGTACATCATTCTAAATTTAATATATGTAGATTTCCATTTTATCTACGTAGACCGAAATTTGATCTACGAAGATCCAAAAAATAACTAGGCAATTTTAAAGTTGATTTACGTAGATTTCAATTTGATGTGCGTAGATTTAAATTGCACCTACTTGGACCTAAATTTGATCCACGTGCATCAAAATTTAAAAAAAAAAGTAGATCTACCGATATCTCTTGATAAAATGGAGATCTAGGTAAATCTACGATTTTCCAAAATTTAGATCACGTAAATCTAAAAAATAACCATGTAAATCTACATTAATCTACGTAAACCTAAATTGTCAAAAATCGTAGATCTACTTAAATCTCATTATATAACGGAATTCTACATACAGCCGAGTTGACCTAATATCATGTTCAAACACTTTTGCTTACTGGATCTCCATTTATCTACTCGAATCTCAGTAGATTTATTTCGATCCAAGTAGATTGAACTGAGATTTGGGTAAAGCTGATTGCGATCTAGGTAAATCTACGATTTTCCAAAATTCAGATCTACGTGGACCTAAAAAATATCAACGTATATCTAAATTGTATCTACGTAGATATAAATTTTGAAAAATCGTAGATCTACCGAGATCTCTGAATATAACGGTAGATCTACGTATATTAGAGTTGACCCTAATATTACGTTCAAACATTTTTGACTCACTCGATCTCCATTTATTCACTTGAATCTCAGTAGATTTACTTAGATCGAAGAAGATCCAACAAAGATCTAAGCAGATATGATTGAGATATTGGTAGTTCTATAATTGAGATCTAGGTAAATGTATACGATTTTATAAAATTTCGATCTACGTAGATCTAAATTCAATCAACGTAAATCTAAGCTATTTTTTCCGCGAATATGATCATTCACACGGGTATATGGATACACTCACATATCGCGTACACGCACACACGTCGGGCTTAAGTGACGAGGTAGAATGAGACCAATGTTGAGGATTGAAACATCGAGGGAAGAGTATTTATGAAGCTGCGGTCAGGTTTTCCATTCACTCGCACGTGCCATTACTCTCATTCGTTGCAAACACTACACACACACACACACACACACACACACACACACACACACACACACACACACACACACACACACACACACACACACACACACACACACGCACGCACACGCACACACGCACACACACACACACACACACACGCATACAGGTAGAACAATGATAAATCCCAAACTGACAATGAGGTTGATGTGAGTGAATGATGATTGCGAGTATGCCCGAAAGAGCAAAAAGAAAATACTAAATGACGAATACGCCGAAGCTTCAACACCCAGGAAATTCCGAGAGTCGTCCCTATTGCATGTATTTATTTACAGATCGTAACATTGAATCGTCTATATTTGCACTACAAGTTTCCTGATTGCAGTAAATAATTTTACAATCCGACTGATGGAAAATCCGATGATATAGCGCGGGGGCTTTGGTGCGAATACAATGATTGGCAGGCTACGATTCGAGCAAAAGATCGATGTCACACTTGATCGAGGAACTTCGAGAGAACAATTTCTCGATGCTTACATCCGGCAAATTTTTTTTAACACTGTAGATCCCGTTATGGGTTTTTTAAATACGCAACTCGATGGCTTGTACCATGATCGACAATTTTTGTTACCGGGTTACGTTCGTTCGCGAAAAAAAAAAAAAAAAAATGATTGTACGCAGTCATGGGATGCATCGAGACGATATGTATACGCGGGTGTATATGGACGAGCGTGTATATATGAGGTACATCGCATAGAGAGTCGAGATGAATAATAGCTGAATGAGTACAGCGTTGGCAACGAGCTCCATCACTTTCTCGTCGACGTTGGGGTTGGAGGGAGGGATTGGGTTATGCAGTGGCAGCCCCCAGGACGAACGGGACTATAGATATTCAACGCAGTTCACGTTTATGGATACGTATGCGCGTCGTACTATACCGCTGCTGCTCGTGACGCTCAGGCCGCCACGCCACCCCTGGAGTATTAAATCACTGCCGACTCGGGCCACTCGCGGAAATCGCGAATACGTTCGTGCTGTGTACCGGAATAGTGGATGGAGTTCGAGACAGAGAGATACAGAGAGAACGTGAAAGAGAGAGAGAGAGAGAGAGAGAGAGAGAGAGAGAGAGAGAGAGAGAGAGAGAGAGAGAGAGAGAGAGCGAGAGAGAGAGAGAGAGAGAGAAAGAGAGAGAGAGAGAGAGCTAGATGGTTGCTGCTTCCTGTACTACCCCCTGAGCCATCGTCAACCATTTGCAAGAGATTTTCTATGCGCCCGAGTGACGTTACGTTATAGTAATAAAATTCAATGTTTCGCGTATACGAGAGAGGCATTGCGATTCGATCGAAACGATTGCATCTCTTGTTGAACAGCTCTCAGTCGTGTGGAATACCGGAAATTTAATTGGACAAACGAATGATCTGATTACAATATATTTCAAAGATCATACACCGTAAAACCGACAAAATTTCAGGATCTAGAGGGTGCCTGGTTAGGGCCACATTCAACGCGCGAAATTCAAGAAGAGGCTCGTTGAGTGAATTACTGTTTATTGGCCTAGTATTATTTGGTCATCAAATTCGCCTCGAATATGATGTCAAACGCAGGCAGGCATCAACAAAATTGTATGATGATATCCAATTTTTTATTTAACTCTTGAAATCCAACAAAACTCGCGGTTTATACTGTGCCTGACAGTATAGAAACGGCACAACAATAATACAATCGATGGTACAGAAAAAGTGAAGTAATAGTGCGTTAACAGTTCAGTAATAGTACAGGAAAGTTCAGGACTGCAGAGTAACTGCACAGAAACTTTAGAGATAGAGTAAAGTAACGGTACAGTAACAATGCAGTATCAGAGCAGTAATAGTGCATTAACTGTATGGTAAGAATGACAGTATAGAAACAGTGCAATAGAAGTGCAGTAATAGTGCAGTAACAGTGAAATAAAAGTGCATCAACAGTAACTTGACAGTGCAGTAACAATGAAGGTATAGGAACGGAATAGTAATAGCGCAGTAATAGTGCACTAGCAGTACAGTGATAGTGCAGTGATGGTGCAGCAACTGTACAGGAAAAGTAGGGTAACAGTACAGCTACAGTGCAGTGACCGTGTGCAGTGATGATACGGTAACAGGATAGTGAAAGTACAGAAACTGGAGAGTAACTGTACAGTAACGGTACGGTAAACTGTGCAGTGACTATAGAGTGACTGCAAAGTAACATCACAGTAACGCTGCAGCAATATTATCCAGTAATTGCATAATATAACATTTCAGTGACAGATACAGTGACCTTACAGTAATAATTCTGTTAGATTATAGTAACGGTGCAACGATTATACAATAACTGTACTGTAATAGTATAGTAAATCTACAGTAACTATACGGAAAATAGTACAGTAAATGTAGAATAACCTGCAGTAAAAGTACAGTAACATTGCATGCAATGTTACCGTACCATTCCTGTAGAGTTACTGCAGTAACTCTACAGTAATGGTACGGTAACACATTTCGGCATGATTCTGAGTACATTTCGGCATTATTTCTTGAAAATTTTAACATTTTTCAAAATCTGAAACCCTCAAGAGATTCTCATCTAAATTAATACCGATCATCCTTGTCCCCGAAACTGTTAGCGCAATAAGTATTGGCTCTCTAGCGTCAAATTTGCGAAAGTTGATGCACGTACACGCGCGTTTTTTAAAAATTTCAAAATTTTCCAAAATCTTAACCCCTTGAGAAGTTCTTGCCGAATTTAACTACGATCATTCTTGTCCTATCCAGACCATTTATGTAAAAATTTCGGGCCCGATAGCTTTGAAGTAACGAAAGTCAGGGCGCGCGCGGACATCAATTTTATCACACACATATACATGCGGACATTTTTTCTGTAAGTATGTTTTCTCGAAATTTTGGAACATTTTTTGCGCGCTGGCATGAAAATCTCGAAAAAAAAAAAATTTTCACCAAAAGAAAGCTTCCTCCATGAGGAAGCAATAACATTACGATATTTACTCGTACACGCGATATATTTCGTTGCACGGAGATATCTTGGCACACCCAAAATCTTGAGCTGCGTATTCTGTCGTGAGATATTTTGCCACGAAGATATTCAACCGCTATACACCGTCCGAACAATCGGGGTGGGATTTACAATAGAAAAAATTCGACTGCCAAAATCCGACCGCGCGATGCGAAATCCACATCGGTATAGGCGATCGTGGGGCTCGCGGGGTAAGGCGCGAAATTTTTCCACCGCGAGACAAATCGAGGGATGAAATCGAGCGTTGCGGGCCAAATACATGCGCGGCAATGCTCATGAATTTACGCCCTCGCTCTTTCGGCTTTCATCCCCCCCCCCCCCCCCTTGCCCGGCGGGGCTTTAACGTCAACGAAGCGCACGACAATTTGCTGGCGTCTCTGCGCCACGAATCGTTTCTCCTCACACATACACGGTTGCACACATACATACACAGCATCTCTTCCGGTCCTCGTCACACGAAAAACCGGTAACACCATCCCGTTATACCGCACACACTATTCTTCGCCAAATTGAAGGAAATTCAATCGAATTCATTATCGCGCGTTGTTAATTATCAGATTCAGCCAATAAAACTGCGAGCGCGTGTCTGCGAGAAATTTTTCCAGAGAAAGAGAGAACGACCGACGGAAAGAGAATGAAAAAAGAGATAGCAACTGGAGAGCACACAAGGGATGAGAATCAATGAATAAAAGAATTCGGAGGGATGAAAGTGTACAATCAAGGTATATACTTGCGGGTAATAAGGCCTGTCGACTAATGAGGCCTACGTAATAAAAATCATATTTAAAATAACCGCTCTCGCTCAATGTGACTCTAACAGACCGCCTATTGCACGAAGATGCACTTAAATAATAATTCGCGTGTCCAATGACACGTATAATTTTTTTTTTTCGTATTTGGAATAAGAACGCGGAATTATGTCCAGAAACGTTGAAATTAAAAAGCCGGTCAACTAAGGACAGAAGGTCGTATGTACTGGCAGATACGACTTTTTATTACAAACGTGATGAGAAAAAATTGCGTAGACTAATTGCAGAAGGTCGTATCCTCCAAAAATATTATTTTTGGGGGATACGATCAAGTTTTGTCAAATATGAAGACTTTAGTTGCGAATTACGTAAAGTTTCGCTATTTTATCCCATCGGCGTTGAAAATTTCTAATCGAAAAATAAATTCCACTCATTCGCGGCTCATATACGACTTTTCGGTTGAACGTCCGGAAGTTCAAAATTTAAACAGATCTTCGAGTTTCAGGTGTTTTCGGAGCAATTTGAGAAAAAAAAAAAAATTATTCGACTTTTTGTCATTTCACTCGGGAAGGTAATGACAAAACGTCGTATCTTTTTTTTTCGTTGATTTTTGGTGGATATGACCTGCGCTTACGTTTTTTTCTTGCTAATTTTAATGAATCTAGGTGGTTGCTATTTTTGTGAAGCGAATGCAATAAAAGAAATTTTTTATACGACCTTTTGCCTCCAAAATCGTTTTTTTTTGGCGCTCACGACCTTCTGTCATTAGACACGCGAATTATTATTAAAATCTGCTGATTAAATTGGATATTTTACTAGGCCTCATTACCCGCAGGTACCTTACATGTTTTCAGAGACTATGTAGGAAGCCTGTAAATAAGGTTCGAACGGCTGTAAGCTGTGGTGAAAAATTTTTCGAAACATCGAATTTAAATTATATTTCCCGTCCATACACGAGAGAGAAGAGGAATAATTTTGCGAAAGTCATACGTTACGATAAAGCACAGCAAAGAAAACGATGGATTAATTACTTTTGTTTTTACCTGTGTAGGAAGTTAGTCCTGGATGTATGCATCTCGACGAAAAAGCGAATAAAATGCATTTCGAGCTACGAGCAACTCGATGTGTTAGGAAAACAATACAAAAAAAAAAACTGGATCTCTGGACTCACCTGAAACACAAATGTCGTAGGATTTCGTTAAAAATTGACTAAAATGACGAAATTGACTGAATGACTAAAGTAACGAAATTGGATTATTCCGAATTTGAAATTAGGATAGTCGTTGTTCAAGTGAACGACTATTTTACTTTTCATATCAATAGGAGACGTACAATTTGTGGTCCAATTACATTGAATTGAATAATAATATTTCATTGGATGTTCGAAAAACTCGAGTTTTTATTTTATTTTATCAAATCGAACAGTCGACTTATTGTTCAAACCTTCGAAATATTTCGTACAGTTGGAATAATACAAATTGTTTTAGATATTCGAGTAGCTCGAATAATCCGAATAATTATTATCATTCGAACAACTTTTACGTTTCAAATAGTTTGAATAATTGGAGCAATTCGAATAGTTAAAACGGTACTGACAATTCAAATAATTTGAATAGTTCCAATAATTAAAATACTAGTTCAAAAAAATTTAATGGCCTGGAATGGTTGAAATAGTCCTAATAGTTGCAATAATTCTAACAGTTCAAACAATTGGAAAGATCGAAATGTTTCAAATAAACCTGATAGTTCGAATAATTCGAATAGATTGAATAATTGAATAGCCCGAATAATTCAAAGAGATACAATAATTTCACTAGTTCCGATAATTCTAATAGTTCGAACAATTTTAATGGTCAAATCGTTCAAATGTTTCAAATAGTCCTGATAGTTCGAATAGGTAGAATATTGAATAGTTCCAATGATTCGAATAGATACATTAATTTGAATAGTTCTAATAATTCAAATAGTTCGAACAATTTGTATGATCCGAATGTTTCAAATCGTCCTAAAAATTCGAATAACTCGAATAGATAGAATAATTGAATAGCCCGAGTAAGTCGAATACAGTGCGACCTCTCAATAAGAACGCTTAAGCCCCTAAGGGGAAGAGTTTTTCCGAGAATTCGAGTACCCTCACCAGGCGCGCGCTCCACACGCTGACTGACTCTCTCTGTCTCTCTCTATCTATACAACGGATATATCTATAGAACGGAAATATCATCACAAGTTCACCTAATTTTACTCTTCTAAGCTCTCTTAGGCTGGGCGTTCTTATTCAGAGGTTCGGACGCGAAAAACTCGAGCTCGGAGTTCGAGTCAGAGTGGGGGAAGTGCTCGAGCGAGAAATAGGGTAAGCGTTCTTATTGAGTGGGCTCTTATTGAGAGGTCACACTGTAGATAGAATAATTTAAATAGACCCAATAATTCTAATAGCTCGAACAATTTTAATGGTCCGAATGGTTTCAATGGTCCTAATAATTCGAATAATTCAAATAGGTAGAATAATTGAAAAACCCGAATAATTCAAATAGATAAAATCATATGAATAGTTCCAACAATTCTAATAGTTCGAATAATTTTAATCATCCAAATGTTTCAAATAGTCATAATATTATAGTTCGAATACCTCAAATAACTCGAATAATTCGAAAGAGTCTTAATTAATCGAAATCTGTTGATCCATCATTGTGACGTTGAAAAAGCTTTTCCCATGAAAAACACTTACGCCCTTGTAACTTAGCAACTTCAGTACCAAAGATTGTCTCTATGGAAGAATACAAAATTTTTTACACATCCTAGCAATTATTTGATGTATTTATTTTTAAACACATTTTTTTCAATGTAAGAAGAAAAAAAAATAGCTTCAATTACGACGATTTCACCGAAGCCCCGTAAAGCCAGATCCTCGAAGAAAATTAATATTTGCCTCAACGTCAAGTTCAACGCAAAAATTCATAACTTTATGAAGAAAAAGGAGAAAAGTAAAAAATCGGAGAGAAGAATTTTATGAAAGCTTGGAGCTTTTGGTTTACCTTAATTATCAGAATTGCAAAATCTCTATCGCCGCTGGATCTTTCTCTCTCGTTGTGGGCTTCTTCAAAACTTGTAATTACAGCAAGCTATGTAATTGCTCTTTTAATTACGCTCTCGTTTTAATTCCTGGCAAGGAAGGAATCGCGTCATTTCTTTGCCATCTCTCTCTCTCTCTCTCTCTCTCTCTCTCTCTCTATCTCGGGGATTCGTAAAACGATGAGGCTGAGATAACAGGAGTATGAGAGCTTGCAATTTTCACGATTAACGAAAAGCAACAGCAGCAGCGACCGAGCAATGCAACCCTCTCACAGGAGTGTGGCTTGCTTTCACTGTATATAACATTTGCACGAGAGGGTAAACCGAATGTTATCGCCATCTACTGGGCCACGGTGAAAACTGGAAACCCTGAACGACGGACGCGAGGACAACGACGTCGAAGTTGTGCTGGTAGTGGTAAAGAAGAGAGAGAGAGAGACATAGACAGAAAGTTATATCTGTGCTAGTAGAAGTGGCTGTAAGGTGTCAGACTCTCCGGCACATACACATATTCCCACACCACCACACACACACACACACACACACACACATACCAATGTTTGTGTGATTGTGTGAACATAAAGCTTCGGGCCAAACAGCTTTGATGCAGTCCACCCGACACTCGTGGGACATTTGAATGAAGAGAAAAAGAGGAGTTTTGCACATACTCTCGTGGAGGGAGAAGCCGAAGAAAGGAGAGACGCTGGCATGATGGAGTGAAGCTGAGAAACAGCTGTGGTAAAAGAGATAGAGATAGAGAGAGAGAGAGAGAGAGAGAGAGAGAGAGAGAGAGAGAGAGAGAGAGAGAGAGAGAGAGAGAGAGAGAGAGAGAGAGAGAGAGATAAAATAATGCCACGACATGGGGATTCCAGACATGACACTGTGAGAATGAAAATTTGAAAAATTTATCAGAACAAGTGTCCATGAGTTTGGATAATCCCAAATCTCGCGCAAGCTGATTATTAATTGTTTCGAAATTATGAGAAAGAGAATTAATGAGATATTTGCATGGACAATTAACTGAATGATTGTATTACTGGCTGACGTGAATTTAGGGACTAAAATTTCATAATAAACTTGAAATTTTTCTCGTGTGCAGTAATTGAAGCCATTTTCACGCGCACGAGGTACGAGGTATTATATCGAGTCAGCGCTGTTTCAACGAGGAACGAATCACCCAGGGCGTGTTTTAGTGGGAATGAAATAATAAAAAATTCAGTGGAATAATGTTTTAAGTGTCAACAGCATCAATATTGAAAGATTATTGCTGGTGAAAAATGAGAATCGTGATTTTAAATGTTGTGGGAGATGTGAAACGTTTTATTGACTTTCATTGATGTACGTGAATGTATGAGGCATTATCGTCTGTACGTTATTAATGTATCGTGACTGTAAGCATTCTATAAATGTGACTATAACTGTAACTGTATCTGTATTGTATCCGTAACTATTATTTTATTGTAACTGTAACATTACTGTGACTGTAAATTTACTGTGATTGTAAATTTACTGTAACTGTAACTTTATTGTGACTGCTACTTTACTGGGACTGTAACTTTACTGTGACTTCTACTTTACTATAACTGTAACTGTGCTATAACTGTACCTAATTTTACCGGAATATAACTATTAATATACTGTAACTGCATTGCAACTGTAACTTGACTGTAACTGTTAGATTTCTGTTACTGTAATTGTACTTTGAATGTACTACTACTGCACTATAACTGTACTGTACTATTCTAATTGTACTCCAAATGTACTGTTACTGTGCTGTTATCCTGCTCACATCAATTTCAACTGTACAATGATAATTTATGAATATAGTAAGATAGATTTGTCTCAATTCCCGTATTATCTTAATTTTATTGTAAGAGTTTCTGCCTAACAAGACATGTTGCCTGTCGAAGATTTTGCCTGGGAAGATTCTATTGAGGCAGATTTAGTCCTAGATCGTTATCAACTGAATTTCAAGATGAAAGTTATTGATCGAATGATAAGCATCTCTGTACACAGTATTTAAACTTTTTTACTCATGGTAGAGAGTCCAGCAACACAAGTCACTACAAAAGAGCTGTATAAAATACGAAAGGAATAGCAAACAAATAACTTGAGAAGTACCTTACAAAAAATATGTTTAAACGATACCAATACGAATTTTTCTGACACAATAGTGTGTGCTTGTAAAAATTTAAATTCTTCCCGAATTGTACATTTCTAAAATACGAAAAATATTATTTTCATGTAAATTTCTCCAATAAACGAATTCAATCCTAAGATTTAGGATCCGTTGTATTCTAGAACGTAAATTTATCGTACAGCACAAAAATCTCAATATCCTCTATTTGAAAACTTGAATGATCTAAAAGAAACATCTACATATATATATATAGATAATTTATAATGTCGATGGAGAACCGTTTCAAGGCTGGAGTTCCGTTCGGTCTTGCGAAGGCGCGAGAAATTTCTCGCCGGCAATTAGCGAGTCGACGAGAACGTTTGAAACTCGGTCGAACGCATTTACCCAGGCCGATCGAGTTAGCGCAGATACTCGAAGAATTCTCAGACAAGAGAATGAACGAGAAGAGGAAAGAGAAAAAAAAACGCCGAGTTGATGAAGATGACAAATTTATATATCTGTAGAGGAATCGGTGCGAGTATGGGTCATCGTTTAGAAATTTTTCTCGTCCCGAGAAATCAACAGCGAGTTCACGATTCAATCAGAAATTTTATTCATAATGATGCTGCTTTAGCTCAGAATTTTTTACAAGTTTCTATCACATCGATTCATCTCGGTAAGAAAACCGTCAAAAATTTGAAATTGTAAGATCGCTATGAAAATGAACTAAAGAGATGGACTGCTCTGTCAATTTAATTAACAAAAAGATTCTTTTAGGACTTTTCATTGGCTGCGAGGTCACGAAGTTCATTGAAAGACAGAGTTTGCGTCTAAAAATCGCAAGTGGCCCATATTCGCACGAATTCCTCGATAAACACATATCGACGACAGTCACCAGTCAAACGATTCGTTTTATCGTCACATTTCCGGACTACCGTTAACGGGAAAGAATTCGAATGAACGATCGTCTAGAATAGTCGTCGATAGTGATAAAATAATAATAATAATAATAATTCTATTTGCATACGTGCTTATATATTGTGTTCCATGGGAGTTTCTGGAAATTCCAGAAGTCGCGTTAGTTCCGTTCGTTATGGGTGAACGGGCCATGAGCTCGTGTGTACGGGTCGAAAAGCATGGAAATGGTTGCTTGAGGTGAAACGGGAATACCCTACCACTCTCATTCTCCCTTGCCCTAAACCTCCCTCAAGGCCTGCGAGTTATCCACTCGCGCACACTTCCGGTCATTATTCATGAGGCGTTGGAACTTTGCCTTTGCGATGTCTGTATGTTCGTATGTGTGCGCGTGTGTCGTGTTCTCCCGCTCGAACGACCAAAACTCAAGGCAAACTAGACTACCTTTATTCCCAACTTACGAAAGTTGAATGTACGAGAAAGTCAAATGAGAGAGAGAGAGAGAGAACGAGAAAAATGGTGTACACAGGTGAGAATGAAGAAATTTCGTCGTAATATGGAAAATCAAAGAAACGACCGAGTTATCAATATTTTTAAGAGCATTTTCTGGCCTCACGAGGGCCTGAATTTTCCATAAGAAATCTCGAGGGAGCCCCCGCGTGATTGACCTGAAAATTTGTCACGGATTGGTATTCAATCGAGACCCCGGCAAACTTATATTTAAGATTCCCCATAAAGCTTTTATACGTGCAATAATCGTGATGGGACTCTGAGAAACATTGAAAAATTCTCGATGGAAAAATCTCATGCTCGATACTTCCTCTATAAAGCCAAGTTATCGTCCAAGCTATGGTAAAGAGAATACTCGATAATGCAGAGGGTAGAGCTCGGTATATCAAACCCAGGTGATATCGAACAGGTGCAACTACCGGAATAGAACGAAGCTTGGTTGATCGTAAAAGTTTTATTTCTGTTTATGAATGCGTGATGAGAATCTTGTTCCTCATTGCCACAGTTCACGACACCACGTACAACGTATATCGAACGAAAAATACAAATGCAATCTTTCTTCTGGCCATGTAAAAATTGGCTATTCTTAATTTCACTAAAATCTCGATGGAGAAATTTTAGCCAGAATTTTTCTGGTCTTAAGGAAGCCATGTACTACAATGAGGCATCTAGATGAGTCATTCCTACTGGAAGCATCATTGAAACTACTAAATGCATGGAATGCTCGATGGCATGTGCCATTAAAAGCATAAATAGGTATTCAATTGGAAACCCAGCTGAAACTGGATTAAGTTAAGCCATTCGTTATAGTGTAAGCGAGTCCATAATGTTTTTGAACCCAGAACGTGCTTTACGTTAGCTGCTTCAGACCAAAAGTCCCCAAACCGATCTGGTGGTCCAGTAGGTTTAGATTAGTTTCCGTGGTGTGTGGGGCTCTCTACCGGAAGAAACCAAAAATCCCTGTGGAACCATCTTGACGATTTATTCTTACTGCGAGTTTCATCAAAGCCAGCATATGCGTGATCAGACGTCGATAAGATTACTGGGCCCTTAACATGCTTCACATTGGCTGCTCTATAGACGAACCGATCTGGCAACCTGAGCGTGCTCAGATCAGTATTCTTTTCAAGGGTCTCTCATCTGCAAGGAACCAGGAATATCCGTTGCATCACTTTGACGAATTATTCCTACTGCAAATCTCACGACAGCTAGAGTACCGATAAGACTGCTGAGAATATGATATGGAAATCAGGCTAGAATCAGAACGATCACAACCGCTGCATTTGCTGTTCCAAGAGCTTCTGCCCAAAAGTTTTTAACAGGTACGTGGAGGAAAAAAAAGTTGAGAGCAGTTCGAGACAATTAGTGTTAATCAGCGATCGAGTTGGCAGGTAACGTAAAAACTTTTGGGAATCGATCCATTGAACGACCATCATTATGGCACCAACAACTGTCGAACACTTTATCCAGGTTTGATGTGATCACACCACCGAAGCTTCTGCAAAGTGACCCATTGAGCTCGAGGGGGAATAAAACTTGGGCTTGGACATTGCTGGGTGGCGTTGATCGCTGACTAGCCGAAATGCCTGGTGGACTTTCCACCGCAGTCCATTGCTCCAAGTGTCCGTCTTCGTTGGACCGATGTCTATAGGTGCTCGGTGTGCCATGGCAGGATATGCACACATTCCCATCAAATATTTATACCAAAAGCTATGTACCGGCTATATTCTAGTCTTACGTGTGTACATGAGTGTGTGTGGGTGTGTGTGTGTGTGTGTGTGTGTGTGTGTGTGTGTGTGTGTGTGTGTGTGTGTCTGTGTGTGTCTGTGTGTGTCTGTGTTGCTTAAGAGGTTGAGATAAACGTTGAGAAGGGGTCATGTCTGCCAGAAGGGGTTTACAGTCGTTGGGGTAGCGTCAGAGGGCTGGGCCAGTGTAGTGTAGGTCAAGCATGAATAGTTGATGGGTGAATGGTGGGCTCGACTTAACCGCAGACATCGGGTCTCTGGAGCGCTTGGGGTCTCTCGTATCAAACGACTATAGCGTTGCGACGTTTCAGTTCTCTCGACACTGTATATCCACCTTGCTGGGTATAACCATGCCGAGGGAGTTGCGACGAACCCTCCATCCTATTTGCTTTCACTCGTGGTCTTCATTCCCTCCCTTTGTCTCATTCCTGCTGTATACAATTCACCTTAACCGCGTACTGATACAGCCAACTATCAGGGCAATCAGCGCATTTATTAACCAACCTCTATTTTCCTGTGATTGGCAGTCTGCACAGCAAATTTTCATGGATAGAATTGGCAGGAATGACGATAACTGTCTTCTTCCATGGACTTGGATGGTCAATCACTGTATACTTGACCCCCTAAAGGGATTTGAATTGGCATTTACGTCATATCCACAGTCATGAGGGGTATTGAGGGTGTACAGTCGAAGCTAGAAGTTTCAAAATTACGATCGAAAGTTGCGGAATCTTTCCGGATAAGTTGTGAAAAAGTAAAAACTCACGATGTCCAGATGAACTCGTGGTGTGAACAATTATAATTCCGTCCAGGTGTGCAGAGATAGTTTTTAATGGAAACAATCAACGATGGCATCAAGTCCCGAAAATTAATCACTGAGGAGTTAATGCCCTAAAAAAATCGAATTAGCCTCAAATCTTACGAACGTGCATCGTGTAATTCTTGCTCTCAGATCAGCCTCCCGCAGAGAGGCTGATTCAACATTCAACGAACACGGTTTATTTGATTATTTGCAAATTTTCAAAAGCTCCGTCATCATCGTGGAAAGAAGGCAATGTCTCGATTGTCGTGAGGCCACTGGGTATTTAAGCTGAAGGAGAAGAAAGGGAATAGAAGTCGCGCACCTTAAGCAGGGGATTACACGAATCAAACGACAACATCGTTTAAATTTATTTCCTAATTCCTCTCTCGACCGTAACTCTGATCCATCACTGATATCAGTTCCACATTAAGGACGAGCTTTCATTGTTTCTCCAATAAATTCTACCGGATAGGAAACTGCAGATTCATGCCTACAAATATTTTTATCCTTTCTTCCCGTCTGCTTAGGTGGCCAATCACTGTATCTTTAGTATAAAAAACCTCGAGCTTCACGAGCAAGGGTCGCGGAGATTTCTCACGATGAATCTTTGATTCAATTCCCAACCAAGGGTTGATGCACGATCGTATTTGACGAGTTGTTCTTTCATCGTAGCAGTCACAGAGCTTTCCACGGTCAATGTGCGTGTGCGTGCGTATGCGTGTGCGTGCGCGAAAAGGAGAATCACGAGGGGATAGATACATATACGAGTTCGTTATGCCGGTTAACCCGGTAATTAATTTATCGCCGCAATCTCTCGCACCCCTATGTGCCCCTGCTGTTTCAACGATCCTCCCTCCATCGCCAAACTTCTCACACCCCCGATGCCAATAACGACGCATAGACGCCCCACACCCAATTCATCCCCTTTTTTGCTCCCCTCCCTCCTCCACCCCCCATCAATCACCGTATACGGGAACACGCACGAGTGCACGATGCCATACAACTCGATTTTACAGTTACGGATGAACGTTTGAATTCGTACGTCATGCGTGCATGCGCTATTAACTCGGTCAACGCCACGAGCGGGACATCAATGCGACAGGATGTTGATGGCACAAATGATAAATTTTTGCTGCTTATTTTTCACCACCTCGTCGTTGATTGCGTTAAAAATTATTTTTTTTCTCTTATTGACCTTTTTAATTGAGGGGAGAGGGGGGGGGGGGGGGGGGGGGGCTTTTTTAGTTGTAACGGAGTCGATCAATCGAAGAAAATATTTACGTTAAAATTTTCCCTTGTTACGTGATTAATGGAAATTTGAATTATTCGATGATGAGTGAGGGTTCCTGGATTGATTATCGCAATCAACAAACGACAATTGACAGTCTCATTTACGTTATATGTTAATAGGATTGAAAAATGAATGCTCGTTATGACGATGATTGAAAATTATTTTTAAATATCGTAAAAAGTAATTTATTGGGATGCTGAAAAAAAATTATTTTTATTATTATTTCGTAAAAATATTTGGTTCTCCCTGGTCAGAATCATATTGAGGGGAGATTTTTTTTTTAATTATGCTGTTTTGACTTCTATTATGGGAAGACCTTTTTTCCGTACAACTTTTTTTACTTTCGATTCAATCATGTTTATGCTGAACCAAGCGTATAAGTTTATCCTCGCAGCACGCATATTTGATGCGCGAGTTATAAATAAATACGCTGGAATGGGTTATAGAATATATCGGACTTCGCTGAAAGTGTGGTTACCCTGACCTTTGAGGGGGAAAAAGTAATAACTAATAATTGAACATTTGAATTTGTATAGTCATAATGGATTGTAATAGTCGATACTACTGAAGAACAATAGTGACTGTTGGTAGCTTTCAGTAACCAAATATTCATTATTGGCTGTCAATAGTGCCAAATTTAAAAAAAAACACAAATTAGAAAAAAACTCATCGATGAGCAGTGACATCCAGAGACAAAATATTTTTTATTTCTCAACCCTCTAATAATTATTTATCTCGACCAATTGATAAAAATTTAATTTTAACTTTTTCGTACGTTAATTTGCATCTGATTAATTTTATGATTGTCAAAAATTCCTCAATATCATTTTTCATCACAAATATTTATATTTATAAAAAAAAGAATTATTAAACATTATATTTTTCAAATAATTGTAAATAATTTTTCGTTCGCTCTCTGCACACACTTTTTCCATTTATCAGGCAAGCATAAACATGGCCACAAGAATTTCTAGGGGTGAAAAAAAAATACTACACGCTCACCCTTCCCCGGTTACGAAAACTCAAGAAATAAGGTAAAACGTTTACTCGCTGGCTCGTCAAGTGGCTCGACTAATGAGGTAATAATAATCCTATATCACGAGCCACCCTCGATGCCCTCGTCGTCTCACCTCGTGCTTGCGTTTGGGGGATGATTCTTTCATCGTTTGACGTTGTCCCGTAAACGTCGAAACGTCCATTATATCTCAAACGTGACTAATTTTATCGCCCTCGAATATAACAATCTGAATTATCCAAAGCTCGTTTTTTCATAGAAAAAATTTTCTCTCGACTCGTGATCCCTTAAACCTCAGTCTTCCCCTTCCTTGAGTCTAAAATTTTGTTTTCCCTCTTGAACCGTCGTGCAAAATCGATAAAATTGTTTTTTTTTTTAACACGAATAAATTGCGATCGACGAGGGGTAGGGTTTTGTTTTCCGTTTTCCGTTTTTTTTTTTTTTTTTTTTTTTTTTTTTTAATAATCATTTCCCCGACTTTTGCTCGTTGCGCGCCATTTTCGTTTCGCCCTGTATTCACGATGAGAACAGTGGTTGGAAGTGAAATACAGGTATAGCGTTATCGAGCCACGATCGTTTTTCGACGATTGGTTTTGAGGGGTTGAAAGGGGTAAAATGGTGATAGCAGGCTTGAAGATAAAATAAAATTGTACTCGTGAATGCTGTAGGAGTGGGAAAAAATGGTGAAAGAGATAGAGTGAGAGAGAGAGAGAGAGAGAGAGAGTGTTGGGACTGCCTAAATTTAATGTGGAGTGAGATAGAGGCTCAAGGGGGATGTTGAAAACGATATATATGTATATATATGTATATATATGCATAATAGGAGGGTGAGATTTCCCCTGTATTTTTCACCAAACGGTCGTTCGAACGACAGCAGCAGCAGTGAGCATTCTCGCGTTTGGTAAAATCACTGGGCCCTCTCTTGTGTGCTTCCGGTCGTCCTGTTCATCCATATATATATATATATATATATATATATATATATATATGGCACTAGTATACCAAAAAATCCACACGCCATTAACCACAGCCCTTATCTGGCCGCAAAAACAACGAGCTGCAACCCCTCCTACAGACCTTTCCAGTGTTCTTCATCCCCCTGATGCCATGGCGTTGAGGAAGAGGGAGACAGAGAATTTAAGAGCGATCGTTGCACCCCCCCCCCCCCCCCCCCCTCCAACATGAGGTATATAGTTTAACCAGAGAGACAGCGAGAGCGAGAGACAATGAGGGTGGAGATTTCGAGTTACGTGACAATCCTACACGCAAGCACATTTGTGATATATTCGAAATTCAGTTCACTAAAGGGGTAGATGGATTCGGCCGAGTGTATATACGTGAAACGTAATTTTGAAACAGCCACGCGACTGATATGTCTATTCGTATGAGAGAAGAAATAGTTTTTTTTTTGTGAAACGTTTTTTTATTTATTTATAATAAAATTGAGCTGATGTACTAGAGGAGCGGTAATTTTTTCTTTCACATGAATTCGCCGGATCTCTTTTGCACTGACGTTCCACTGCAATAATTCATACTAAAATATACCGCTTGGCTCATTATATCACGATTCTTTCTTTGAATATTACACAAATCTCTCAACACCGAACAATCGCTGTGACAAATTATTCTCCTCTCACCAAAATTACCCAATTTTCCGGAGTTTTCTCTCAGGGTCACAAACAATGAGATATCACAGTAAACTATACTCTTCATTCTCTAGATCTACCTCAGAGCTTTTAAAAACACTGCTTATCGACCTCAATCGACCGAAGGGTAGCCGAGTTACAGCAACTTAAAGTTGCGCTTTTCCAGCTACTGGGGATCGAGGGAGCAGTAATCCAAAATTATGTTTTGTCTTTGAATATCTTTTACGAACCTATGAGGGTGGTGAATTTATCGCTGATTACGGATTGCGACGAGTTTTTGTCGAAAACTCGAAAACTTTTTTCTAAAACTCAATCTCAACGGAGCCGATTTTAAGGGTTGAAATTTTTCATCGAATAAGGCCAAGAGAGTCGAGAGACAGTGAAGCTCGTAACGATATAAAGCCCAGCATTATCGTCGGTAGAAGTGTATGTGCAAGCTGGCCTAAACAATTTGATAGATTACAGTGGTTAAAGCAGCAGGAGATGCAGCAGTCTCGGTGCAGTCTCTCTCGTTTCAATCCTCCCCCATTCGGCTTTCCAATCGGTTGAGCTTGTATCAGGCTTGTTCATGTGTATTGTGTGTGTGTGTGTGTGTGTGTGTGTGTGTGTGTGTGTGTGTGTGTGTGTGTGTGTGTGTGTGTGTGTGTGTGTGTGTGTGTGTGTGTGTGTGTGTGTGTCGGTTTTGGCAGGGTACAACTCGTATGAAAGGACGCTGCTGCGCATGATTCATTCACACATATTTACCAAATATACATCTATATATATAAATATGCACAGGAGACGAGAAATGGCAGCACATATGGGAAATGCGAAAGAGACGGAATTTGAACATCGCCAGGGCTTTGACATTTTGCATTTTGTATTCCGCATTTTGCATTTCGACGTGTGGGCAATGCCTACACGCTTCCTGCACGTCTCTCTCGTTATAGCTCCACGTACAGCATGTACCTACAAATACACACGTTTTTACGTGTATATATTTTATCGGTATATACATTGGGAAAGCCCGTCACGGTGCACGATGGATAAATTTAGCGTAAATAATGCTGGGACATTCGCGTTCAACCCTCTCTCGCTTTCTCTACCACCCGTCTGTCGCAGTGCAGGGTGAAAAGGTGGCTCGCCACACACGACTACATCTTTTCCCATTTCTCTCTTTCTCTCTCTCTCTCTCTCTCTCTCTCTCTCGCTCTCTCTCTCTCTCTCTCTCTCTCTCTTTCTCGCTCTCTGGCCTTATTTGGGTGTATAGGTGAATTGGGTACACGTGAAACACGCGAGAACGAGAGACGTACGTGATTTGCTTGCCAGCGAAAAAAGCTTGCACGAAATTTTCTCTTTTAAACCCCCTTCTATGTGCATTTGTTCCATTGGCTCAAGTTCATCGCTGTATCTCTTGGGAGAACGTCGATCGTTGCATCTCAAACCAATTGGAGCCCTGAAACGCCACCGTACTTCGGCTTGATGTAACGTTCCAAGTTTTGCATTCGTCTTCGTCACCAGAGCAAAGTCTCGAGACTCAGAATGGGCTCTAAAAAGACCGAACTACGATCATGGGTCTTGGAACTCTGGCAGAACCTTACATGGGCCCTATGGAATGATCGGCAGCTTAGCAAGCTTCAATCAGGAGTAGTAACTTTTGCATTTAACGCATTAGCTAAATAAGTCATTATGTCACATTTGTAGAATTTCCAGCTACACGATTGAACCCGATCAGGACCCTGAAAAACCTGATTTGGGCCTCATTGAGCGCTGTATTTCCTTAACTTGCCTTCTTCGCAAGTGAGAAATTCTATGAGATTCACGCAAATATAAATGCTCCATTCAGCCCTGGTGTCACAGTCATAAAGCATTGATGGAACACTGACAGGATCCTGAAATAATCTTATTTGGGCCTGATAGGATGCCCAGCAGGTTCCACTCACCTTCATCAAGGGTAGAATTTTTCAAGGCATACACCTATGCCTTGGTATGCCTTGCATATGCCTTACACCTCTCAACAGGTCAAGTTAGCTCTCGTATCTCTTCCAGAGAATCTCCAGTGCTACATCCGGACCTGATCAAGGCTCCACAAGATCGGATTTGGGCCTCATTTAGCGCTGTACGTTTCTAACACGTCATCATCGCCAGTGTGAAATTTTCTGAGATCCTGGCCAGGCAAAAATCAACGCTACGTTCAGCGTTGATTCCACAGTCATAGAGCTTTGATGGATAAGACTCTGCATAACCTTACTTGGGCCCAATAGAATACCTTCTTTGAAGGTGGAATCTTTGAAGGTGTAGTCACCTCAACAAGTCAAGTTAGCTTTCGTATCTCTTTTAGAAAATCTCGAGCGTTATATCAGAACCTGATCAAGTCTCCATAAGACCTGATTTGGACCTGACACAATTCCAAATATCTTACTTAAGGTTGTTGTGACGATACTTCAAAATGATGCCATGCAGACCAAATTTTTCCATAATGTATATAATTATTTTGCCTACGTTCCTGTAAAACTTGGGTACGATTCACAGTACCGTTTTTGAGAAAAAAATTCGGAAAGTTAATGTGTCTCGTAGGTTAACTGCAATTAATAGATAAATGTAATAGATAAATTCTGAAAATTTTTGCAGTATTTACGTAATATCTGACAAGAAAATGGTGCCAATAAGCTGAAAAATGTGTTACGTTTTAAGAGAAATTACCTGGTTATTCTGTAAAAATTTCAGAATTTTTGACAGTACCGTTTTTAGAATATTTATAATGAAAGAGAAAAAGGACCCACTCGCCCGTGAGCGGCGCAACATTGTATCGTCGATGCATCCCCCGCGCTCACCGCGCGCGGACTCCGCCCTCCCCCTGGCTGAGTAACCAGCACAACAACCTTAAATATCTTACACAGTTCCAAATATCTTACTCGATTTTTTCAGCAGAGTAAAATTTACAGCTTCACAAAAGACCATAACAAAGCTGTGTTAGGGATCCGATCATGCAAATACTGACGCTTAATCCCACCCTGTGTAAGGTCATATGCCCCCATAATAACCTGGTAGAACCCTATTTTGGCATGATGGAATGCTAATCAGTATTGAATCATCTTTGTCGGATGTAGAAACTTTCGATACATTACATCAGCATATGTCAGCCTTCGTACCTGCTCTAGATAAATTTGTAGCCCTGAATCTTGAACTGATTAAGGCCTCGAACACTTGATTCGGGCCTCACGAAGTGCATCGGATTTTCCGCTTGACATTGACCTTGAAATGAGTAAAATTTGTTTACTACGGACTCTGATCAGGTTAATTCGTGCAGTGCCTCCATGCAATGCCTTAAAGCCATAGTGTTGGGGACTTGTCAGTGCCTTATTTGGGTCTGATTACATACTTGAAATTTCGATGAAAGAAGTCACCGTATGATCCTCGCTTGATCAAACATGTCTCTTTCCCCTGATTTGATCGATCCATTAATGCGAACACGCCATCAAACGGATCAAGCTTCTCCACGTGTCATTAATGTCTCAATTTCATGGTAACGTATTCCCGAGACTTATTCACGTACACCACCACGTATTCATCATACACGTACGTGAGAAAATCGTGTCTCTGAGATGTGCGTGTGCAATGCCAGAATTACTTCTCGGTATAGTACACTTGATAAGGGCATTCCACTTTTTATCGCATCTCTCGAACGTTCACCAGCTCGCACGCCACACTGGCGCTCCTTTACACGCTCAGTCCCGTGAGATAGATACGTTATTTTTTTTCTCACAACCAGTAACACCTCGCGTGCGTGAGTCTTCAGATCTCATCTTTGAGGAAAGAACGGGAATGAGTCGACCATGAAAATAAAAAAAATAAAAAAAAATCAATTATCGAGAAAACTTTGCTTGTCGCGAGAAGGTGAAGCGACGGGTCTTTGCTCGTCGATCCATTCTTCTGTATCAGTTACCCCCCCCCCCCCCCCTCGCCCTCCCGCCATACTTGTGTCTTTTCCAGAAGTTTCGGAAACTTGTTCGTGCGGTAAAGGTTGACCTGTCTCACGGGGATTTTGCTCCACCAATCCAGAAATTTCCCCTGTCACATTACCCGACTCAAACCAACCCAACCCAATCCAACTCAAATCCGACAAAAAATCGAGATACATCTCTGATGTAGCTCGGATTAAATTCATCCACTGTTTGCATTAAAAATTCTGAATCATGGGAAATTAAATCGTCAATTGTCTATCTGCAATGATAAAAATATTCCCGTCCGTCCTCACCTATGCCGCCCGATTAGTTTCCTCGCCCCATTCGAGCCAAGCGACGAGTCACATGGGAACGATCTTTCGCACCGTTTTTTTTTTGCAAAGAGTACACTGGCATTACAAACGGCTTTTATCCACTCTCTGAGCCTAACGGAATACCCTCGTCCGACTCATTACCGGACGATCGAACTAAATTTCGTCGTACGTGCCTGGCGAGTGGTATTTCAGGGTCTCCGTTCTAACAAGCGTATACAAGCTTTACGAGAGGGTTGTTATGAGTAAGAGAGACCGAGAGAGAGAGAGAGAGAGAGAGAGAGAGAGAGAGAGAGAGAGAGAGAGAGAGAGAGAGAAAGAGAGACGACGATGCTCACCCTCAATCGTCGTTCAACCCTCGTTCTCTTCTCTTTCCTCCGATTGGTTCTTCCTTCACTGTCGGGACAGAATCGAAACTATACGATATCAGAGAAAATTGGTCGTGCTCGATCCGAAACATGCGAGAGAATCCTACACAGGATTTCTTGGCTTCCGGTTCTGCCTCCCCATGAACATATCTCTCTCTATCTATAATATGGAAATATTTCACCGCCACCGCTGCCGTGTACGAGAATTCGAGGATTACATAAGGGATGTCCAATTTGATAAGGATAACACTGGTTGAGTTTGTTTGGGTCAGGCTTTACGATACTCCTGTATAAGGAGTGTTCGATCGAAGAAGGATGACTTCTTGGGTTTGTTTGGGCTAGTCTTTCTGATGCCCCTAAATATGAGATGTCCGGTTCGATAGTGATGGCAATGTTTGGGTTAGCTTGGGTCAGGATTTTTTAAACCTATATAAAGGGGACATCCAATTTGAGAAGAATGTCTATTTGGGTTTAATTGGATTGAGCTTTTCTAACACGCCTATTACAAGGGGGCATCCAATTTTAAAAAGAGGAATGTTTCGGTTCGTTGAGCATGGCCTTTTCGGTACACTCAGGTAAGGGTCCATCTATTTAAGAAAGATGACGGTTTGGGTTTGTTGGCGATGAGCTTATCAGAACATTTATTATGAGGGACGTCCAATTAAAAAAAGGTCACTGTTTGGGTTCGTTTGAAATAGGGTGTTTCACACCTCTTTATAAGGAGCGCCCCAATTGAAATGAATAACTGTTTGAGCTTGTTTGGGTTGGGCTTTTCGACGCCTCTATATAAAGAGCACCCAATTAAAGATTAACGACTGTTTGGGTTTGTTTGGATTGAGATTTTTAGCATCTCTATTATGAGGGGCATTCAATTTGACGAACAAACTCAATTCCTTTCAAATTAGAAGCTTCTTCATATATAGGGATATTAGAAGGCGTCCAATTTAAAAGAAATACCAGTTTCGGTTTGCTCGGGTCGCAAAAAACTCATACAAAATACATTTTCATAGACATTAATAGTAGTCCTTGTTTGCTCGCGGGCTTCGCGCGAGCCCAGAGCCGTTTACCCTAGACACGAATGTCGCATTTATTCGCCAACGATGAGGGAGGCATGCATTTAATACGTAGGGTGAAACGATCTCTCGCAGTCTAAGCCATCGTCCTAGTCGTCCTCTAATTTATGCGATTTCGCTCTCTTGCTCCTGGGTGTGTGGCCTCCTCTCTCTCTCTCTCTCTCTCTCTCCCTTTCTCTCTTTCTCTCTGTCTCACTCTCTTGATCCTGGGCTCATTGTTCGTTTCACAATGGGCGGAGCACCGACCCATTCCATCCTTCCTCCACTTTTCAATGAGAAGGAAGGATGGAGCGAGAGACACTTCTCCATCTCTCTCTCTTTTTCTCTCTCTCTCTCTCTCTCTCTCTCTCTCTCTCTCTCTCTCTCTCTCTCTCCCTCTCTCTGTAGAAAGTAGAGGACGAATAGTTTTGGAGTAGAAGTGTAAAAAAACATACAGCATGAAGAAAAGCGTGCAAGATTTATCAAAAAAAAAAGGTAGGTCTGCTTTTAGAGCTTTGCTTCTTTGATTCAAGGCATTCATTCAATGAAATTCTGTCTCTCTACCAATTGCTGGCTAAAATGCTGAGATATCCAGGAACGATTATCCGTAGGAAGTACATGCAGAAATATCGAGATCGCACGATCAAGTTTGGGATGAAATAGTTGGCCTGACGAGAGAATTTCTTGAAACTAATCTTGGGTCGACTCGTTTGGGATCACGCTCTGTTCCCGAGCTCACGGATCTCTCTCGGGGCGAACTGTGGTTCTCGTTTTTCGTCAAAGCTTCGCGGGCATGGATGAGCAGAAGAAGCGCAGCAGCTGCAAACGTCCGGTTTGAGGAATGAGCGATTCCGACGAGGATGATAGAAACCGTCACTATATAGTATATATGTTTGACTCTGCTATCCGAATTCTCGAGGTTTATAGCGCAATGCGACAGTATGAGTGTTATTTGGACTCGAATCGGACCAGTGAAAAGACAGATGAGACTGCCACGGAGCATCGACTATCTGGAGACTCTGGCAGAGAGAAATTTGGAACTAAATTTGTGCAGGAGATCTCGGTCCTTGTCTTTCACGATCGAACGATTTGATGGAAAGTCGGGTGAGCTTTTTTTTTTTATCAAGGCCAGGAAATAAATAAGGAGCACAATTCCACGAAGTATATTGATGTGTATAGGCAAATTTTCAACTCTGCCGGCTGTTACTCTATAGGGTACAATATTGCAACTGCGTTCCATCAAAATGAGAAAAGAAATATAACGTTAATATCACGTAGAAATAACAGCTCGATTAAGCTAAAAGCCATCGCGGATAACTTTACCCAACGATAATTCTCCCGGAGTATAAATGTCCCGAAGAAATAATACTCACACGGAGCAAACTATATGGTCGGCACTGATAATTTGCGTTTCGGTATGATTCCCTGATGCGATAGTGGTTTGATGGAGTTTTCCTCCTAAAAAGTTGTCGTTGTGTAAAATTTTTCTCTCAGAAAGTTCTCATTGGGTAGAGTTGATCTCCCGGAAAGACATTATTGGGCAGAGTTGATTTCACGGAAAGTTTTCACTGGGTAAAGTTGTTCTCCCGCGGAAAGTTGTTATTGGGTAGACTTGTTCTGCGGCAAAGTTGTTACTGGGTAGCGTTGATCCACCGGAAAGTTGTTATTGCGTAGAATTGTTCTGCGGGAAAGTTGTCGTTGGGTAGAGTTTATCTACCGAAAACTTGTTATTCGGTAGAGCTGTTCTCCTGGAAAGTTGTCATTGAGTAAAGCTATTATCCAGAAAAGTTGTTATTAGGTAAAGTTTTTCTCCCAGAAATGTGTGATTAGGTGAAGTTTTTCTTCTTTTCCCGGAAGTTTTCATTGGGTAGAGTTGTTCTTCCGGAAAGTTGTCATCGGGTAAAGTTGTTCCCCCGGAGAGTTGTCATTGGGTTAAATTGATATCCCAAAAAGTTGTTAAAGGGTAAAGTTACTTTTTCGGAGAATTGTCATTGGGTAGAATTGTTGTCACGGAACGTTAATATTGGGTAGAGTCGTTCATCCAGGAATGTGTCGTTGGGTACAGTTGTTCTCAGGAAAAATTGTTAATAGGTAGAGTTGTTCTTCTAGGACATTTTGTTGCTGGGTAGAGTTGCTCTTTCAGAAAATTGTTATTGGGTAGGATTAGTCTTTTGAAAAGTTGTTTTTCAGTAAAACTGTTCTCCTGCAAAGTTTTCAATGGATAGAGTTGATCATCTGAAAAGTTGTCATCGGTTATAGTTATAGTGTTCTCTCGGAATTTTGTTAATGTTTACAGTTTTTTTTTCCGGAAAATTGTTACTAGATACGATTGGTATTCGGAAAGTTGTTATTGGGTAGAGTTGTTTCCCCGAAAAGTAATTATCGGGTAGCGATTGCTATCCCGAAAAATTGTTATTGCATGAATTTGTTCTTGGAGACCTCTTCTTTAACTGAAATAATAAAACATACACCCCGAGGATTTTTCATCTCATATTCATTTCACGAGGCAACTAATTATAATTATTTTTCAATGTTATATTGAAATTCCAATCAGGCCCTGATTACATCGTACATCCGTTTGTGGATTCGACTTCATTATTCATTCACGAGGCCCAGAATTTGCAGAGCTGAGAATCGAAAGATCGCAACTCACAAAACTTTATTCGATGAATTACGTGGATTTGTGGCATTTTGCTTGTCAGCAGTCGATTTACGTGCACGGAGACGAGTGCCTGAGGATTCTAGAACGGGCAATTTCATTAATCTTCCGGCTACGTGGAAGGAAAGGGGGTGGGGGGGGGGATCCGAAGAAAAGAGTTAATATCGAAATGTACATGATGCAGAGAGCCTGTACACTCATCCCTGATACCTATCAACCCCACTCCACGTCTCTTTCGAGATCTCTCGTGGCTAATCTGGATCGCTCTTTTCATCGCTATATATTTATCCACATTCCTCATGATCCAAGCTGAAATATCTATATATAGTCGATCGTTCCTCTTTCATGATTTCCATCACGGTGGATTATTTTCCGCGCGATACGAGCAGCATCTCTATCGTCCCGGAAATTCTCTTCCGGATGGCGACTTCTCGATATATCTGTACGATTAGCGCGAGCGCAGAAAGATCGAGATACGTCTCGGCGATGCCTAAATTTTTAAGTACGTTCATAGAGTTTTCGTTATTCATAGGAAGCGTTAAATGCCCAATTAAACACAGTAAATCATCCCTTATACGTGGGAATAAAACTCACGAGTCATGTTTATGGGGAGATTATTGAAATAAATCAGCGAGTATAGTTTCCTCGAAGATTTTTTTGATGAACTATCGGTTTATTTCGAGGTGAAACTGAGGCTCTCGTTCCCGTAACTTTATTTAGGGATGCTCCACGTGTAGGTGAAACCGGTGTCGGCTGTAAAACGGTGTCAATTGCTACAACGAATATTACGCCTCTATATCTCGCGGAAAAGTTCAAACTGTTTGGACATCTCCATAGCAACGTCAGTTTCGCTTCTGTTTTGATGAACATTTCATGAAATTTTATGCGCTTTTTCCTGTAACTGTGTCCATTTTTTATGGTTTTTCGCTTCCGTAAATAAATAAATCCCCCCTATTATGTTTTGGTCTAGCATCTAAGTAATTATTGTTTTTAATAATTCATCTAATCTGTATTGATCTATGATATAGTTTGACTATAATTAATGTTAATTAGGATTTGTAGATCACGACATTAATTTATTTACTGAAAAATGTCGCAGATGTCAATTGCAAGACGTCGATCGGTGTTGATTGTAACACTATGAAAATCCAATGATTTATTCCATTTTCTTTTCCATTTCCATTTCTTACACAATTTCCCATCTCCTTCCAGGTGTGCATGGCGTATAGTAGCGAAAGCGTAATATCATCTCCCCGAGCAACTTTGAGCAAAGTCAGCATACCCAAAAAGAAGAGAATAACTAAAAACCGGACGATAATCAATTGACCCAGACTCATCTAAAGAAGACACGTTATGTTTAATTTGCTTATAGTCATATTCCCAGAGCAACGAAGAATGGCTTCAATGCACTGAATGCAAATAATGCGCACACATCGGTCGCACCGATGGTTGTGCATTCTTCATCTGCGATGACTGTTTCGAAGATTAATTGTTCTATTCGTTGTTGAATTTCCGTTATTTATTTTATTTCAGAGATACGAATAGCTCTAGTTACAGTTGGATTAAAAATATGTTCTCTCTTTGTTAAAAAAACAAAAAATATCAATAACAATGTAGTATTTTACTGATATGTCACTGTCACCTTTGTAACCAGTTTTCGGGGAGTAAATAAATATTTACCGTGCAATTAGGCCATAATGCTTCGGTGTTACAATTGACACCAAAGCTGTTACAATCGACACCGGCAAGGTATATGTCAATTGTAACACGTGTAACAATGCCCAATATTTATTCTAATTGATAAATACCGAACCTGTTATCGAACTGAAAGAAAAAAATAAAATAAGCAAGAGTAAAGATCAACAAACTTGTTGGAAAAAAAATTATTTGTAAATTAAGAATATTGTGCGAAAAAAAAAAAAATATTTTGCAAAAATTGTTACAACCGACAGACCGGTCTACCATATACATTCTCCAGCTAAAAGTGAGATATCGTGAGAATTTTAAATACTTTTGCAATGGAACGGAAATCCGACAAAATCCATCATTCGGAAGATCCTAAAAACCCACATTTTGAATAACAATAATACCAAAATAATATTGATAAATTGTTTAAAAAAAAGTTTGTTGAACAGATCATAAAATTTTTTATTCGCTTTTTCGATCGAAAGAATTCGTCGATTTTTTTTAAATTACGTGTGAATTTTTTTAAGATATTTCCCATTTTTTAATTTCTTTTTACGTTTTTTTTTTTTTCACGCTCTACATATAAAACTATTCATTCGATGATTCGGAAACTTGTTCGGAGCAATATGCTACCTTTCTACGAACACCCATTTAAAATTCAAGACTCATCATACACCTCTCAAAATTTCAAAAACCAAAAAAAAAAATTTCCAAAAATAGAGAAAATTCTGAAAAAAAAACCACACCTATTGTAAAACATCAAATCCCTTTTGTTAAACAATTTTTATTATCATTCAAAATAATAATAATCATTTTTATTGAGAAACAATCACACATCTTCAATATCGTTGATTTTATTCAAATTCGGATCGGATCGAATCGGATCGGATCGGTTGAGAATGCGTGAAGAATCATTATAATTGACTATTATATTGTATTCGACACATTGAATCAATTTTTCGTAAATCGGTAATTGAATAAACTCATGAAAAAAATCATGCTTCATGAATCGATTCATTTTGTAACTCATTCCCCTCCACTTATCGATCCCAGCATTTTGAGTTTACAACTTTTCGTTCTTTCTTCACTGCCCAAAAGTACGGATTTCAATCTCGGGAAACTCGTTGTGAACGGAGATCACCAACGATCGCGTCTAAGAAGTGCCTCACTCGACATTTATACTCACTCGCGAGACTCTTTTCAGGGATGAGAATTTAAAAAGAAAAAAAATTGATACGATTTCAAAAATTAAATATACCTGTAATTAATATTTAATAATTGATCTCCCATCCAACGTAGAGCGTACCATATCTATCTATAATATAAATATATCAACCTGATGCATAAGTGTGCGATGAGCGAAAAATTTTCCGTGGCGAGGAATACGGGAGTATATGAAACGGCCAAGCGAAAATAAGCTTAATCTCGCTGAGTGAAATCGCTGCCAAATGTAATGCGTCTCCTGTCGGTGAGACTCTCGAACGGCTTGTGTTGTTTTTTTTTTTTTTTTTTTTTACCGCAAACCTCGAGTTTTCTTTCCACCCTTATTCAATCTCCCAACCCTTCTTTCGATCTTTTTCCACTGCCGATTTTTCTTCATCGTTTCTCCCTTCCTCTCTTCGTACTCCCCCCCCCCCCCCCTTCCTTCTCTCTCTCTCTTGTGGCGGTTTACTTCTAACGTAGAGCCTCGAGAAACAGTATAGATATCGACGGATTAACGCGATTGGGCTGGAAAAAGAAAAATCGAGGGGGATGAAAAGAGAGATATGAGCATCGATATAAACGAGACCCGCATGCACCAAAATCATTCCTCCACCCGTGATACATTTCTCGCGGCCTATTCCTCGATTCTCTCTCTGTATGTCTGCACACGAAAGAATCCAACCCCTCCGCGACGGGGCTGGTATTTTCAAATATTTTACTTCCGCTAGGATTGGCAAAGCCTTCGACCGGTCTATGTGCATATGAAAGCAATAAGAGAGTTCTTTTTGATGCACTGCTTGTGATATCGCAAAAATAAAATATTTTACGTGAACGAACGTGAGTGATTGGAAACAGGGACTTTTCAATTGTACTTTTTTTTTCAAATTTTCAAAAAATTTTATTTAATTTTTGAACTCTTATTTGCGATTCTTATTATCGGTTTTACAATTGATCGTCTAGAAATATTTTTTCAAGCAAAAATTTGAAATTGATGTTCTTTTTTTTCTAAATTTTCCAACTTTGACATCGGATGTCTTTTTTTAAAACTTTAAAAATAAAAAATTTGGCAATCGATATTGTAGATGCAGGTTTTGTGAAGTTTAATGAAATTAGTAATTGCTGAAATGGTATCTTTATACAAAGAATTTGTCGCGATTAATGACATTAATATTATTAATAAATTTTCCTACTTTAACCGGAAATATTTTTTTTTTTTAGAACGTAAGAATTAGAAAATTTGGTAACAGTTTAGAGTAGATACAGGGATTGTGAAGATTAAAGAGATCAGTAGTTAATTGAATAGCAATTTTGGATAAAAAATTTGTGGAGACTAATGCAATTAACGTTTTTTTAAATAAACTTTTTAACTTCAATATTGTATATTTTCTTTTAGAACGTTGAAATTTACAAATTTGGTAATATTTACTGTAGATACAGCGTTTGCGAAAATTAATGAAATTATTATATAATTTTATTTCAAATTCTCCAACTTTAGCCTCAAATGATTTTATTTAAAAAAATCAAGATCAACATATTGGGTAATATTCATTGTTGATACAGGGTTTGTGAAGCTGTGTACGAAATTTCAGGCCCACCCGAAAAAAAATAAATGTGCAAGAGATTTTTTGAAGTTCGAAAATCAACGTTTTCTGGAACAGCGTTTTTTCTATCGCACAAGTAAATATGCAAGATTGTAATAATACACAATATTATCTTAAGGATGTATCGGACGTACCTTCTCAACCAAAAGTGACTTTCGTTGACAACATTGCAGACTTTATGACAAGATAAAAATCGGAAAAAATTCAACCACAATAAAGACGATAAGAAGAATAATTTTGAATAATAGAAATGCTAAAAAGTTATGAATGAATGGTTTTAAAAAAACATTGTTTAACAAATTTTTAGGGAAAGTTTTTTTTCGACACGTGAAATGAATTCGTTGATTTTTCTGACTACACATGAATTTAAAAAAAAATTCTTATCATTGTGAAATTTCGGTTTTCGCAAATTTTGTAATTTTGAAAAATTATGGAAAAATCGTGAATTTTTGATATATTTTCGTAAAAACGTTGTATATTACAATTGAGAAGTTTCCAGGGCATTGAACGAATAGTTTCGTAAATACAACCTTTACAAATTTCCGAAAACCGAAATTTCAAAATGATAAGAAAATTTTTAAAAAATTCATGCATAGTCAGAAAAATCCACGAATTCATTAAACATGATAAAAAAAATATCCCCTAAAAATTTGTTATGCAATATTTTGTTTAAACAATTTATTAATAATTTTTTGGCATTATTATTATTCAAAAGTAATCTTCTTATCGTCTTCATTGTGGTTGAATTTTTTCCGATTTTTATCTTATCATGAAGTATGCAATATTGTCGACGAAAGTCACTTTTAGTTGGGAAGGTACTTAATTCAGGATAATATACATATTTTTCTCTCATATTCGTGAAAAAAGAATTCAACTAAAAACTAAATTATAAAATAAAAAAACAATCAAAGACAAAAAATTAAATTAGAAATATTTCTGTACTGTGAGTTATAACTTTGTAGTTATAAATGGCTGTTCTTGTTTTTTTTAGCTCTCTATATTCCGCGAATAATTTTTATTTTCAAAAACATAATATTTTTATGTTATTTGCCTCAATACACGAAGTTTCATCAAGCGTACTTTAACTCTTGATCAGCTGTTCGGGAGTATGCGCGCGCATTCACGATGAAGCTAGTTGCCGATTGTACGTGCATCCACAATGAAGTTGGTACCGATTGTGCGGGAAATTCAAATCAATGGTATTTTTTCAAATTACAAATCAACGCATAGAAATCACGTAGACTGACTGGATGTGACTCTATTCGATATTGTATGATAATATACGTATTTTATTTCATACATGTACCTTGGAAATAGCACATGACAGTAAAAAAAACGTGCCTTTTTGAATTTTTATCATTCCAATCACTCCGAACGATTTGTGTTGTATTTGTATTTTCGTTCGATTGACTAAACAACGACTTTTTTGTTTTACATACTTCGTGAAAGAAAACACGTGGGAAGCCATAGTTGCCTCCACGTTACATTCGTGTAAAAAAGTGTTCACGTTATATAGGACAGTCTGATTCGATCGTTACGAGAATTCGAGGTGGGTAACTAACATATGGAAGGATAAGCGATATATGTACTTGCAAAGAGGGCAAGGGGCAAATGTAAACGAGAAGGGGGTAAAGTGGGGGCCTATCGGGAACCAGGAAATGATCGACCTGCAACATTTATAGTCATGTGTGCGTCCATCTTTCTCTTTATTCGCTCTCTCTCTCTCTCTTTCTCTGTGTGTGTTCTCATCGATCGCCGTTATAAATACTGCACGATCGTTTTGTTTCCTCCCCCTATTTTCACCCTTCTTATGTACTATAGTCCCGGAGACCTACTGCGGATATATTTGCGTTAATTGTGACAGGGACGAACCCAAGAGAGAGAGAGAGAGAGAGAGAGAGAGAGAGAGAGAAAGAGAGAAAGAGAGAGAGAGGGTCTCGATTTCATTGTAAAAATACCGACTCAAAGTTCGAGCTGCAAAAATCATATGAGATCGATCAACATATTTTTCGATCGATTAACGTCCCCGATAGAACCGAATCCTCAACGTGTTTTCCAATTATATTTGCTTCCTCATGGAGAAAACTGTGTGACGGTGAAAAAAAAATTCCAGTTTTCGATGCCAATATTTTCAAAAAATTTCCAAACGTTCAGAAATCACAATTAAAAAAACATTCCGCACGTGCATGTATGTGGGTGTATTTTTCGTTTTTTCGTTAATTGATCGATCCATCTTTATTCATAATAGATTTATCGATTAATTAATTCATATTAAATAATTAATTATTGAAAATGCTTCTTAACGTGACTTGTAAAATTCGTTACGAATTTCATAAATTTTAAATAGGATTGACAATGACGAGCTTACAGTGTTACGGCTGGATAATCATGATAATTGAATTATTCATTCGCCTCGAGTACAGGCCGGAGAAGCGAGATAACAGGCAATGCAAATGACAGGCCTTTCGTCCTCGTCATCATCGATGCGAGACTGCTGGCTTGACACGCACACACGCACACACACACACACACACACACACACACACACACACACACACACACACACACACACACACACACACACACACACACACACACACACACACACACACACACACACACACACACACACACACACACACACACACACACTGTCCTGGGGATATTATACGTAAGCTCTATGTTGCGCCCTTGACGATGTATGTATGTACACGTGCCAACGTCACCAACGCCTCGGCCCAAGGTGTACAGCCTCTTGAGACGATTTACGGCCGTTAGATATCCATGTGTGTTACAACAGTGGAAACGCGTGACAGTTTCGAATGACAGAGTACATACAGAGCGAGAGAGGTTTAGATGACGAGGGAGAGAATTTGCGCCGGAAGTTTGACGAAGACGCGTTGGAGATCGATCGTCGAGTTCGATCAATAAGATTCTCAAGATATTGACTGCGGTCGCACGATAGGAACGCATCTTTTCCGCCTCCTTTCGACAATCCGACAATCCCCGCAGGATCTTCGCGTTATTGGTGATCGGGAATTGATATCAGTATCGGGAAGATGGCTCGAAGGCGTGAGTAATTAACTTAAAAATTTTCGAACGTTCAATCCGATACCGATGAGCAGTGTAATATATACATTGTGACTTTTGCAAAAGGTGCTATTATGAAAAAGTCGTTGGAAAATTAATAGTCGTACTTTGGTATTCGATACCGAGTACCGAAGTATGGAATGAATGATTATATTTTGCGAATTGTGTACGGAGAATTATGGGTGTTGTGTATTTAATATCACTCATTCAGTAGTATTGATCAGGGATCGGATATTGAGTAATGAATAGCATTTGGGATTGGGTGATGAATATTGCGGTATTTCGAAATATTGGATACTGTATATTGATTAGTATTGTGTATCGAGAATTGTTTGTATAATGGAGTATCAAGAATTAAGGTTATCAGTAGTATTGGATATGACGTATTGATTAGTAATACTATCGAGCATTTGGTAATGATTATTGTGTTATTGAGTAGTATTCAGCATTGAATAACGAGTATATTGCAATATTTGCAAGTATCGGGTGCTGCATATTGATTACAATCGAGCATTTGGTATTGAGTAGCATCAAAGAGTATTGGGAGTATTGAGGTTTTGAATAGATTATATATGACGTATTGATGAGTATTCAGTGTTAATGAGTATTGAGTAGTATCGAGTACTGAGTATTCGGTACCGGGAAATAGACAATGAATATTATAGTATTGAGTATTGTGTGACGCAATTTTTATGCTTTAGCGTCACAGGTCGTTCCGACCTCCGGTTACGAGAAAATATGCGAATAATTCGGTTAATTTTAATATCCAGAGTATGGATTCGTTATCGTTTGCCTCAGTTTTCGCGTTATCGTACGTTTCAGTTTTCAAGTCTGTTTTAAGGGGTCAATCACAGAAAGGACACCGAGTTACCGTGAGATCGGGCCAAAATAACGAGCCACCCGGTATATTCGGCCTTTCTTGGGAGAGTAATCGAGGGGAGTATAGAGGATCGAGTGGAAACCTCGACGCTTCATGTGTATGGTATGGAGGGGAGAAGGACGTGTTCCGTTTACGTATGGAAGGCCGTTGTCGGCGGGGCTTGCGATCCCCCCCAGCCGCCACGGATTGCCCGATCGCCTTGCTATCGTTAGGCTTAGTTTTAGGTAGTTCTGGATCTCCCCCATATCCGAAGAATACCCCTCAGAGGACGATCCCCGAAGTAAAGAGTAACCCCCACGCCATAACACCTTGGCCTTTTCAGTTATCGATTGGTCAGCGATATTTCGTCGTTCGAGTTTCGTGCTATCGCTCTAAATTTCCCTCAGGTTCCTGTCTGTGATGGAATTTATTGTATGTGTGATGTAAGGAGAAGAGTGGGCTTGGGATCTAATTACGCGTGCGCGTAATCGTCCCCTCTTCCCACGTTACCTTTTTCGATCGAGTGATCTATTCGGAGCGACTTGCTGCGCGTCCCTCGACCAGAGTGGTTCGCCGCTCTGAGAGCTCTCGTTATGCTATCGATTCGGTCCCTGTTCTCGTAACCACGTGTCTTTTCCTTCCCTTCACTATCGCATTCGCTATCGGGACTTGCGGTTCGATCTCCTATCAGTTATCGAAATTATGAGCTATCGTGACTTCTGTTCGTTTCCTGTCAGTTATCGAAATTATGAGCTATCGTGAGAGGAATTAATAAACTAGCCTGAACCAAGGCCCCATACGTTATTTTTCGAGTTGAGTTCATTTATTTCAGATTACGTTTTTGGAAGGCACTCGGGAGTTAGCCAGTCGTCCACGCCCTCTCTCCACAACCTACACACTGAGCGAATCGGGTGTACCGTCACCGATCTCGCCATCCAACACGCCGGCTTCCCTTTTTTGTGTTTCGTTTACATCCCTATCAAGTTCCGGTTAAGTTTCGCGGGTTTGGTAATTCCCGCCGTTCAATTAAAAAGATTACCTGGCGCTCAACGGCTCTCCCGGCGTCGAGGATGGTGAGATGGGCCGAAGGTGACGCGAATCGCGAGATTCCCGTCACAATTGATTACCGAGTATTGCGCACTGTTTTGTAGTATTTAGTATTGTGTAACGAGCATTGCAGTATTTCGAAGTATCGTTTACTAAATATTTATGAGTATTGAGCAGTATTGAATAGTATTGGGAATTTCGTGTCATCGAGTATTGAGTATTGAGGACTGGAGTTGTATTTGATATGGTGTATTGCCCAATATTCAGTATCAATAGGTATTGAGTAGTACAGAGCACCGAGTATTGAGCAGTATTAATTATTGGAAATTTAACTATTGTGTACTGTGTATTAGATACCGAGTATTGGGCAGTATTGATTATTGGGTAATAAGTATTTTAGTTTTTCGAAGTTTTGGATATTGGATTTTGATTCATACTAAGTATTGTGTGCCATGTATTGATTGGATCAAATATTGGATATTCTGTAGTATTGAATAGTATTGGCAATTAATTAAAATTGATTATTGAGATATTGAAAAGTATGCGGTATCAATGGGTATCAAGTCGCACTATTTATGGTCGGATAATGGATACTGAATTCCCAGTATCGAGTATTTGGCGATGAGTATTATAGTATTGCGTGGTATTGGGTAATTCATGTTGATTAATATTGAAAAGTATGACCCAGACGACAAAAAAACGCCCAAACTACGTCTTTGGAACATGTCGAAAGTTATCTCACGATAATATTGGGATCGAGATGGGGCAAAAAATTCCATTTTCATTACATCTAGGGTGATGGAAAATGAATGGCTTTTTTTCATTCCCTCTGGAATCCAAGTATCGTTCACTCTCTCTCTCTCTCTCTCTCTATCCCTTCTTATCTCTTCCAAGTTATATCTCATCTTGCTTTACTCGTCGTGGTATAATTATGGATTTACCTATACGCATTCGGAAATATAGGCGAGTAATATAACCCGCTTCTCTGGTGTGTCTCCGTAGCTTTATCAACGAGCATATAGAGGCAACCAAGCGCGGCAGCTGTCTGTACTTGGAAAGCACCGTTCAACGGGCTTTCTTGAGTCTATTCTAACTTATATGTACATACATACATACACACACACACACATATATATAGCACGAAGGCAACAGAACGATGAGTATGCCACAGCATTAAGGGAAGTACGGAGACGGTCTTGAAAATCCGAGCTAACGGATAGACAGAGAAGGCGCCAGTGTAGGCTCATTTACAAGTATTGTTGTTGCCACGTAAAGCCGTGCCATATATATATAAATAATATATAGCTCGACTAACAGTGTGGCAGCTCCGCCACTTTAAATTCAACTCAGGGGTTCACAATTATATATATATATATATATATATATTTACAAGTATACCACAAACACATCCCAAGATACAGTATCCCGAACGTTCGGAATCTCTCTACTCTCACCACTCCACCTGCATCGAGACTCCATTCACCGTCAAATACACTCGGGAATTCTATGAACCCGGGACGAAACTCTCTCTCTCTCTCTCTCTCTCTCTCTCTCTCTCTCTCTCTCTCTCTCTCTCTCTCGATCTCTCTCTCTCTCTGAACTACTGAATCTCCTGAACCGAGAAAAAAATGTTCATCTCATATTGATCTACAATGAAAAATCATTTTTATCATCTTATAAATGGGATTATTAAAAAAAAATACACATGTATGCAGATGGTATTGACTGTTCAATGATCCAGCACCCAGCCAGTGGATGAGCAGTATATAATCAGAAATATTAAAATTATTCGAATTTTCCAAAGTTATTAAATAATCTTAAATATTTCAATTATTCGAATTCTTCGAACTATCCGAAACAGTGCAATCACACGAATTTTCCGAAATGGTCGAATTATTCGATCAATCCTAATTATCCAACTTACGCAGATTATTCGAAATACATATGCCATGCAAAATATTGGAATTACCGGATTTTCGTGACTTCTGCGAATTATTTGGACGTTATGAGCTATACAAAATTTTCGAATTTTAAAAATTATCGGAATTATACGAATTATCGGTGGTGTTCGATGGGATTCATAGTACGCAAATTATTTGGATTATCTCAATAATTTACATCATTAAAATTACACGAATTATCTCAATAATTTAAATTATTCAAATTTTACAAAATATTCAAATTATTTAAATTAATCGAATTATTTGAATTATTCGAATTACCTATAGAATTGAAATTATCAAGTTATTCTAGTTATTAATAACTATTAATATTATAATTAATAATAGTAATTAATGATGATTTGGATTATTAAAATTACACGGCTTATCCGCAATAGTTGAATTATTTACTTGAATTGTGCAAATTATTCGAACGTTACGAACTATACAAAATAGTTCAAATTATTGAAATTATTTGGATTGTTTAAATTTGTCGAATTATTCATATTTTTTGGATTATTTTACTTATTTAAATTATTTGAAATACTGGAATTATTGGTACCATTAAAATTTTTCATTACATGCGATTTAATTTATATCTTGACAAATTATTCGCTCTTTTCGAATCCCGAAACGTCCCGTTGAAATGTGGAATTGTATATTCGCCATTAAATTCGCGATTCAATGCGGATTAGAATATTCCTACTCCTAATCAAATTGTTTTGCAGAAAATATTTATCAACACGAATCAATTGATTTCCAGCTTCTAACAATGAGGATCCAAAATCGAACCAGGACACCGATCAATTTAAGCCACCGAGCTATTTTTTTAAAAATACATATAATTAGTCATGTCGCGAGACGAGACAAACTTCTAATCTCGTCTCGAAATCTCGTGTTGTTTTAATAGCTCGTCATGCCTCATAAAATATCGTTCGCATAATATTAAGGGTTATTCCGACTCGTAGGATTTAATCGAACACTCTCGCACACACCCGCACACATTTGTGCACACTCGCACACACTCAGACACACTCGCACACACTCACACATACATGCACACACTCGCATAAACTTGGACACAGTGGCAAACACTCGAACACACTGACACATACCCGCACACACTTGCATACACTCGCAAATACTTGCACACACTCGGACACACTCGCACACACTTACACACACACGCACACATTCGTACACACTCGCACGCACACGCAAACACTCGCATACACTCGGACACACCCGCACACACTCGCACATACTCGCAGGCACTTGCACACACTCGGACACACTCGCATACACTTACACACACACACACACACACACACACACACATACACACACACACACACACACACACACACACAGAGAGAGAGAGAGAGAGAGAGAGAGAATGAATGAATGAATGAATGAATGAATGAATGTGGTTTATGTAGCTTTCGCTACTTCCATGTACATTATCCTCTGATACAATATTTATCCAATGAATTATACAATAACTTATACTGTAAAATTTCTCACACATGTGTCGCTAGCCCTCTCTTCAATCTGTCTACTCGGTTTTCGGCCTTCAATTCAGAAGGTAGCCTATTGAACATCCGAAATCCTCTATATATTATCATTTTTGGCTGTTTTGGTCCTCGTGCTTTTTATGTGTTCTCAATTTAAGAGAGATAGATAGATAGATAATTTTATTATGCCCTAGTAACCACTTTGGGGCAAATGGATGAAATACAAATGAGCATTGCTCGATACATAACAATAACTTAAATTTAAATGTAAATTTAAACGAGTTCATGATTTTGCATATTAGTTTCATTTTCAAACGAACAGCCTGTTGCCACTAGCCTTATTATATCGAAATTTTCACAACCAATTTAAAACGGTGATTACCAGAGGTCAACCATGGTTACATAAATTCAATTTCAATTAATTGATAGTTCTCAACTTCCAGCCTGAAAAGGTATTCGAAAAGAAGAGTTTTGAACGTAGTTAACGTTGGTGCCGAAAACACAACTGCAGGGAGCGAGTGCCAAAGGTAGCAAAGATATGGAAAACGAATTCCGGTACGCGGCAATACGATGTGCATGTACTTGAAAAACCTGCATATAGGAAGTCTAGATGACCTGCGTAACTCTGCATCTACACCTTGGAATAGGTCAACGATGTAGTCTGGAATATATTCATGGAGAGTCTTGTAAGCTAGAATCTCTTGAAAATATAGGTGCTGATTTTTGACGGAGAGAGAGAGAGAAAGAGAGAAAGAGAGAGAGAGAGAGAGAGAGAGAGAGAGAGAGAGAGAGACTGGAGAAAAATCGTATGAAATGGGAATTGCATATGTCGTAAGTTGTGGCGTGCAGCTAAGAGAAGAGAGAAAAAAAAAGTTGGAATAAAACTTGCACATTGCTTCCTCGTAATTTTAGAAATTTCATAAAGTTTTTTTGTCTCGCTCAGCGAAGCTCCCTCTATGAGCAAGTAAGTTTTTTTTTTTTTTAATTTTGGTTTTCCCGAATAAGAATCTTCGTGAGCGAGACAAAAAAGAGCTTTACAAAATTTCGAAAATCACGAGGAAGCAATGTGCAAATTTCAATTTGCACCGGTTATGTTTTTTTTTTCAATTATGTATGTAACATATCCACGTGTATTCTATTTATGTAGAAATCTTAAGCTGGATATCTCAAAATGTGTAGGGAATTCAGAATTATTGCATACATATTTCGAAAAATTCAAACTTTCATAAAATTTGAACCTCTTCATCATTGAAAATGACGTAAAATCCGAGCGACTGTATAAAAATTACAGTAAATAATTGGGTTATCATGCTTTATTCGAATTCGAAATCTCATGTCAGTGGTATAGCTCAACCGGTTATCGAGTTACAGACAATTTAACTTTCCATATTGGTTACACATACGCACACACACACACACATACCCACACACTCACACGCCTGCAATTTTTTTCTAAATGTGATTTCTCGTTATTTCGGCACATTTTGAATACATCGGCATTGTAAACTATAAAAAAAAATATTTCCATCAAAACGAAGCTTTTTCTATGAGGAAGCTAAAATAAAATAAAAGATAGAGCGTCAGGAGCGTTTCGGAGAGAATACACAAATCAAGGTGTGGTATGTGAAGCGAAAAAAAATATCCCACGGGATTTTAATGCACATAGATAAACGTTAAGCTCTGCGACAGATACAGCGGGAAATTGCCCTATGAAGTTGGTCTTACGCTGCAGCTTCGCCAGAGCAGCTCGTCCGACAGAGACCAGAGCAATAATAAAAGCAGTCACTGCCCCAAGACTCCGCGACCAATCTTTTTTTTTTCTTTTCCTCTCCCGTTGCACGTAATCCCTTCGCAAAAAAAAAACCGAAGTTACGTGCGAGTCCCACTAAAAAAAATAACAATTTATTCTTTTGCTCTCTCAGAGCTTCATGATCGTTCAACATTTTTTTTTCATTTAAATTTTCAACGACAATCTATTGAAAAAATATGCCAAATTTAATTTTTCGCTACGCGACACCAAATCGATAATAATAATTGTTCAATAATCATCGTTGCACCGGTGATGACAATGCATCGTCATTTTTCCTTAGCAATTTTTCTTCTTTCGGAGCAATTTTTTTTTTTTTTTTTTTCTTTCGAAGTTTCGTAAAATTATAAGGGATTGGATATTCATCGTGGAGCACGCGACTAGTTATTGTTATTTTTTCCTTTTTCTTGTACTACCAACGTAATGGGAGCAGCCTGGTGGCATCGATATTGAACTCAGGCACGCAAAGCGGCAGAGATTTTCGCGTTAATACACACGTACTTGTGTATTTCGAACGAGGGAGTGGAAGGGTTGGATGAAAAAAGGTGTAAAAGCACGGACTGCGTAAGAGAGAAAGAGAGAGAGAGAGAAAAAAGCGTCGGTAAACCATTAATAATCCGTATTACGGTACCCTTGTAGAAGTACTGGCAGCCCTCGCTAAGGTTTCCTTATAACGTGCCGTAGAAATGCATATTATCCATCCGGAATATCCGACGTGTTACACGCGAGACATGGCCACCCCGTGGCCTCCTACCCTATGCACTCACACCCCCCCGCCCCTCTCTCAACCATCGCTATCCCTCTTTGACAACCAACGCCAACTGAATTTTATTAGCTTAGAAAGAAGGGGTTATCGAGAGAGAGAGAGAGAGAGAGAGAGAGAGAGAGAGAGAGAGAGAGAGAGGTGAGATGCGTCGACTGCAATTTGTGGATACGTTGCATAGATGAACGAGATAGCGAGCTTTAAGCTTCGTATAACTATTTTTACCTCCCTTAATCTTCCTTCTTCAATCTATAGCGCTGTTCGTTAACCAATAAATAGTAAAAAGTCTCGGTGTACAGGCAGCGAGATGAAAATGGTTTGGGGGATGAAGTGATCGATGAAAACGACGCTCGACGAATAGGACAACTTTAAAATTTTTTAACTCGATAATTCATCGATGAATCTCCAGCAATTAATTTTTTTTACGTAATTGGAAGTCTTTCGAGATAGGAAAAAAATTCACGACCCCCTCAGGATCGATGATGGTCGGTGTAAAAAAAAATGTCAACTCAACATCGATGGAGTTCTCGATAGACACACTGTAAAAAAAAAATGGTAAATTCAACTCGAAAACGATTGAATCAACTCATTTCTAGAGTAACATATGGCGAACCACATTTTCGAGTTGATTCAACTCATATATAGCGCCGTTTTAACCACAATATGTAGCACGATAAACTCGATTTGTGGTTGTCTCAACACGAGATGTGACTGGTTCGACAATATATCTATTTGATGTGACTCATTAGTATGGTTGGAACAGCTACATTTTTAGTTGACTGAACTCGATCTGATGGTACAATTAACTCGATTTGTGGCTCTTTCAATAAAAAATAAAGTCCATGTACGCAGAAATATAGTTCAAGCCACTAAATATTCGGTAGAACGAGCTCGATTTGTGGTTGTCTCAACTCGCGATGTGGCTCATTCAACCTGATATTTATTTGATGTGACTTATCAACATGGTTAAAACAGCCACATTTTTGGTTGATTGAACTCGATCCGATGGTATATTTAACTCGATTTGTGGCTCCTTCAACCAAAAAATAAAGTCCACGTACGCAGAAATATAGTTGAGGCCACTAAATATTCGGTAGAACGAACTCGATTTATGTTTGTCTTAACTCGCGATGTGGCTCATTCAACCGGATGTACATTTCGCGTTTCTTAAATTTCGAGCTTCAAAATTAATAAAAAAAAAAAATTATAATGCATTTATCGCGATAACAATATAACAGAAATGATATCACACGAAAAAAAAAAAGTTCTCCGTTGATATTAACTCATTACAGAATTTCTGTCTGAGCCGGGATTCGAACCGCCTACCTACAAGTTTCCTACCTAATGCCTGCTTACTAACCCGGGACGCTACCTATTGCGCTATCGACTACTATTGAATTTCGTTCATCAATTTTCCGATATACGCTGCATGCTGGCTCACACTTACAAAATTGAATGCGTCATTACCATTACCATTTGACGATTTTGATTAGTAATAGAATTCATTTTCACACAACTTTGCTAGTTTTACATTTATATTTTTTATTTATATTTTGAGTTTCGATTGAACTTTTAATCGAGTCGTTCCACCTCTTTTTCGTTGAAATTACGACGCATAGTAATCGGATAAACCACAAATGTAGTTGAATCAACATGATATTTGGTTAAAAGAGCTGGTTATAGAGTTGTTTCAAACATCTGTGGCAGTACGATGAGCCACATAAAAGAGTTGTTTCAACATCAATTGCGATAAATAGAACCTCATAATGTAGTCGATTGAACTTTTAATTGAGTCCTTCCAACTCTTTTTCAGAGTTAAAATGACGACGCATAGTAATCGGATAAACCATAAATGTAGTTGAATCAATCTAATATTTGGTTGAAAGAGCTGCTTATGGAGTTGTTTCAAACATTTATGGTAGTAGAACGAGCCATATAAAAGAGTTGTTTTAACGTCAATTGTGATAAATAGAACCACACAATGTAGTCGATTGAACTTTTAATCGAGTCCTTCCAACTCTTTTTCAGAGTTAAAATGACGACGCATAGTAATCGGATAAGCCACAAATGTAGTTGAATCAATCTAATATTTGGTTGAAAGAGCTGCTTATGAAGTTGTTTCAAACATTTATGGCAGTAGAACGAGCCACATAAAAGGGTTGTTTCAACGTAAATTGTGATAAATAGAACCACATAATGTAGTCGATTGAACTATTAATCGAGTCCTTCCAACTCTTTTTCAGAGTCAAAATGACGACGCATGATAATCGAATAAACCACAAATGTAGTTGAATCAACCTAATATTTGGTTCAAAGAGCTGTTAATTGAGTTGTTTCATTCAATTATCGTAGTCGAACGAACTGCAGAAAAAGTTGGACCAACTATTCTGTTGTGAGTGATTCAACTCTGAAATGAGTTCGGTCAACTCGTTAGGTGGCTGTTTTGACCGAATATGTTAACGCGATTTCAGAGTTGAAGCAACTATTTCATGTACATGCTTTAACTCGATATTCGGTTGACCCAACTCAATTTGAGTTGTTCTAACTCATTTTTTTCAACTCGATTTCTCGAGTTGAATTTACCATTTTTTTTTTACAGTGCACGTATATGGTATACTTGTCTCAAGGAATGATCAATTAAATGCATTGATGGCTGGAAATTTACTAATCAATGAAGTAACGAAGACTCGGTCGATGAGGAACCAATGGTTATATCGAGATGTTTTGTCACGATACATTAAAAATAGCGGCATTTACATCCCCTGAGATCTTTTACGTATAAATTCATGGATAAACGAGATAGCGAGCTTTACGCTCGGTATAACTTATTTCACCAGCCTAAATTTTTTCTCCTCAACCGATAGCATAGATATAATAAAACTCTGGGTGTTCAGGCAGCGAGATAAAAGTGCTTTGGGGGATGAAGTGATCGATGAAATCGACATTCAACGAATAGGGCGACTTTCAAAATTTTCCACTCGATGATGTATGAATCTCCGGAAATTAATTTTTTTCATATAATTAAAAGTCTTTTGAGACAGGGGAAAAATTCACGACTCCTCAGGACCAATGATGGTTAGTAAAAATTTTTTTTTTTTACTCAACATCAATGGTGGTCTCGATGGACACGTATGGGACGTATGTCTCAAGAAATTATTAATTAAATCCATTGATGACTGGCAATTGAATAATCAATAAATTAACCAAGGTCCGGACATTGAAGAACAAATGGCTATGTCGAGATTTTTTTGTCACGATACATGAAAAATATCGTCATTTACATCCCTTGCGATCTTTCCATATGAATTCTGGTAGAGGACAGAGAATCGAGCCGATGAAACGAGACCGTACTGCAGAGGTCTGGCATTTCAGAGATAAAGTTGAAGCCGAGTAGAAAGGGCCAACTGCTGACGTTGCAACTTTTCAGGAACTCTCTCTATCCCTCTCTCTCTCTCTCTCTCTCTCTCTCTCGCTCTCTCTCTTATACGCCCTATACCTATAATAAATTCTTTATTATCGAAAAATCTACTCTGGTGAACTCGAGGCTCTCCTTTCAGCTCTATCTCCTTCTCTTCCTTCATTCTGTCTTGTATGTAAAACGTGGCTGGCTTCCAACAAAATTATCTCGGCATTTAATTCAAGATAATAATCGAAAGTCATATCTCTCCTTCTGCTACGTCGTTGATTGTTATTATTCACTGAAATATTGTCGTCTGACGTAAAACACACGCGTGTAAGATAATATTGCCTCGTTGTTATGCAACGCAAAATGTCCATAAGGTGCGGTACTTTATTATTATTATATTATTGTTATTAATATTGATCTTGTTATTATTAAAAAAAAACAATTGTCGTGGATCCGAATACTTGGAAAAAGTTAAAGGGTCATGTCAAGTTTACGGGAAAAAAAATAGAATTTTCAGCACTTTTAAGTTTGAAGACGCTTAAAACCTCCATTTTTCATCGGATTAACTTGAAGTTTGGTGAGCATATTCTCGGAATGTTATATTTTGAGAAAAACGTAAAATCCAAAAATCGATTTCTTTAAATAATTTCAACTCCAACCCCCTAAGCCCTCCTACTCTTCTGATAAGGTGCTAACAATTTCCTGTCGAGAGTCAATTGGAGCGTGATTTTCCGACCACAGCAAAAAAAAATAATGCTGTGAACTTTTGTCTTGTCGTCGGTGAGTGCGTGTTCGGCCGTCATGGGAGTTCCTGGTGAGAAACTAGTTTGTCCCCCGATTGCGAGAAAGAGAGAAAGAGAGAGAGAGAGAGAGAGAGAGAGAGAGAGAGAGAGAGAGAGAGAGAGAGAGAGAGAGAGCTACCACAGAGTGTGTACCTGAAGGCAACAAGACCATTCCACTATTAAGTGGCACACCTGTTTCAGAGACGCGTGACGACGACGACGACGATGACTGGCACACCTGTTAACTGCCTCTCGCGTAATATGATACATAAATATATATGCTTGATTCATGACTAACAAATAGATACATACAAAGTACAATGTCCGTATCCATATATATTGAATGCCCGCACACCCAATATTTACTCACGCAGAATTCATAATTCCGGTTGCAGAGTTCAGGGAACATCCATTGTATTCTGGATACAAAAATACGTGAAAACAAGAATCATACTCGTGTCCATTAATACAAAATGAGTTTGAATGGTTTTTTCATTATTTTTAATGTGGATTACAGCAGTCAAGGAAACAAAGATTTTCGTATAATAGCTGCAATTTTCATTCAGATTACTTTTTACCGAACAATTTATCATTAAATCGGCTTTCAAATCAGTTATTTACTCTAGATACGTGCGAACCACTCCAGCTTCGAATAATTTATTAATAATTCAATACGAAATATTTTATTCGAAATTTAACAGAATGATTGCATCAGAAATATTCGAAGAGTTTCAGCCACTCAAACTTTTGGAATTATTCGAAATAACGGTCCAAATCATTCGAGCTACTCGAGTTACTCGAATTATCCAAATTATTCAAAGTTCACGGACTAGTCAAAGTTTCAAACTAAATTCAAAGTTTTTGAACTATTTGAACGGTTTAAAATATTCGAATTATACAATTTATTCGTTATAATCGAATTAATCGAACTAATTTCAAATTGTTCAAACTTTTCGAATTATTCAAGCCATTCGAAAGAATCAAACTATTCGAAGTAATTGAGTAAATCCAACTATGGACAATTCGAATAAATTGAATTGTTCATATAACTATTCGAAACAATCGAATAGTTCAAATTAATCCAACAATTAGAATTATTTGAATAAATTGAACTACGAACCAAACGAATAATTCAAATTAATCGAAGTCTTCGAAATGGAGCAAACTATTCCAACTAATTGAATAAATCAAAGTACAGGCTATTCGAATAATTAGAATAATCAAAACTATTTGAATCAATCGGACCGTTTCGAAAACTCAATATACTCGAATTAATCGAAGATTCAACGAATATCACGATTCAATTCGATTCCATTACAATTCGCACATCTCCAATACTTATGATCGTATTATTAAAATTCAATGATTCAATCGAACGATTCATCTATTGTTATTAACCAATTTCTAACATATTTGTACTTCATCATCATCATTTTACGATGGGCAATTGTTCTTCATATTAAATTTGTTTTCCACTCGCACACCGTCGTTCGTGTATGAAAATTTTTTATTACTAATTCGAGATTGACTAGCCCTCAAGATACCCTAACTCAACATCAAGCGAGTAGTCAAGATTTTTGTCGAAAAAAAGGGGAAAAATTGGATCACAATCCATTCAATAGAGTATAGGGCCCAATGTGTAATTCACCTCAAAGTTATTTGCTCGTAATACAACGTTGATTGTCGTGTTGGATAAGTACACTTTGGGTCCATTGCTCCATTGCTTCACGGATGCACCAACAGAGAAAGATGCAGTTAACCCCCGGTGCATCTATAAATCAGCAGTAAACTCGATAGTAAAATGTTAATAAAGCGTGTGTGTGTGTGTGCGTGCGTGCGTGTGAGTCCGTATGTGTGTGTGTGTGGGAGCTTTAAAGTTCACGGACGACCATTGGACGCCAAAGTGAGCCATATAAAATAACCAGAGAGAGAGAGAGAGAGAGAGAGAGAGAGTGAGAGAGAGAGAGAGAGAGAAAGATACATAGATAAGTTTATTAAGCCCTAGTATAATACTGTGGGGCTAAATACAAAATAATCTAAAGGAAAATACAGTGCTCAATCGTAGATGGAAATACAAAGTATAAGTAATATAATCCGTGAGAAAAAAACGTATAAAAATAAAAATAATAATACTAATAATACAACATATTTCATATTGCAGACACAAAAGAATAGTGCAGCAACTTAAGTAATAGTAATTGTGATAACTTAGATTCTCGGTACATCGTTACACTGCTCAGTGAGCATTAGATGGGTCTTAAGTTTAAAATAGAATACATCAATCGATGATGCGGAGGTAATTTTGACTGGGAGGACGTGCCATAAGTAGCAGGAAGAAATAGAAAAAGAATTACGATACGTTTCAGAGCGGTATTAACTAATTGCAAAGGTGAAAGAGAGAGAGAGAGAGAGAGAGAGAGAGAGAGAGAGAGAGAGAGAGAGAGAGAGAGAAGGAGAGAGAGAAAGAGGGAGATACGAAATCGTGATGAAATTTGGCCAGATACGTAAGAGGCAGCTGAAAGCACAGTGAGTAAGAAAGCCCTCTTGGTGTTCAATTTCTCACGTCAACTACGTCAATCGTGCATCAAAGACGAAAGGAGAGCACGAAATTTCTTACTGATATACGTCCATGAGAATATAAACGAGTAGGAAGGTAGGGGAAACAAAAAAAAACCCTAAATAAGAAAACGAAACGGAGAATGGTCGAATTGGTCGTAATAAGGACGTATATAGGGTTTTGTGTGGATGAAGGCATATAAGCGCAGGATTGTTACGTGTCGGTTTGGGTCAGTCGTTTGGCCACAACACACTCGGTTTCTGACCAACGCAACACCATCGTTTTTTATTCTTTACACTCCACGACCCGACCAATCTCTCTCTCTCTCTCTCTCTCTCTCTCTCTCTCTCTCTCTCTCTCTCTTTTATTCTCTCTGGCCTCGTCGTTTCCCTTCGTTTGACAACGGTTCATTAAGCTCAGGTTGTAAAAGGCACAATGGCCAAGCGCTTGCTCGAGCATCACTTCCGAGACTCGACAGTAGCCACAATACACACGCACCCATACACACACACACACACACACACACACACACACACGTCAACTGTTCGTTTGTACATGACTTGCAATTCTCGTACACCAAACTCAACGAGACTGTATCGAATTCAGTAGAGTGGACAAAAACAAAGGGGACAAAATGTCTGGACAGCAGTAGGTTGAATGCAATTCAGTGAAAATGTTGATAGCCTCGATCTTCAAAAAAAAAAAAAAAAAATCCTTCATGGATAGACTGGAAATTAACCACCAAGTTCCACATCTTAATTTTCATCCTCGTCCCCGCATGATCGATCGGTGCGATCACACTTGAACACGAAATAGCCACATAGAAAGAAAAAGAAAAAAAAAACAAGGATTAAAAAAAAACACTGCGAATCCGGAAGAAAAACAAAAAAAAAATCCTTGTTCAAAGTCAATTGGGTCTATGTGTCTGTGAACTTGACCCAAAACAAACCAAGCCGTAAACACTCCCAGCATTGATCTTGAATCCTCAAGGTCATCAATTTCAGTCGAACCAATGGCAAATAAACGACTGGACCAATCCTCGAGTCATCGGAGATGAATCGATTGTGGTTGAAACAATCTCCCAATCAATTGTTGATCAGCCGAGTGGCTGGAACTTGTTTGAATGGGATTTTTTTTGGAAAAAATTAATCCACAAATGGATGCGGTTCAGCTGGGTTTCAGGGAACACCAAAATCAATGAGTTCCGGGTCAATTGGGAAAATTGGTTCCGGAGAACACGGTCTAAAGTTCGACGAGTCCAGCTGCCCAATGACATTCACATAGTTTTTTTGTTTTCGTCCAAAACTGTTGTAGACGGCTTGATAACTATCACTGCGGTTGTGAATGGACATACGCTTCGTCTGTTTGGGCCAAAATTGTCGGTGTAGGAGAGAAAAAAAATGGCGGCTCGTTCAGCACGGGAAGAATTTATGGAGATCTGACGGTAGCTCCAAAAGAGTTGGGTCAAGTGATCCGTGACCTTCGCTGGAAGTTCCCCTTGGCATTTGGACTTCGGGCTTCAGGACACAATGGTCGGCAGGTCATTTTTAAGGGAAATCAATGTGGAACACGAATCAATGCATAATTTTGGTTGTCGTGTAGACGAGTACAGCTGTTGCATCAGTCGAAAATTGAGTGTTATAATTGTGCTGGACATGGAACATCGAGGACTTTACTCCGATAAGATTATGGTATCTGGTCATGCTAACTGTCAGTTTAACCTATAATGGACGGAATGAGACGAGAGGCAAAAACAGCCGGAAACTTGGTCGCGCTATTCCGGTTGTATGAAGAGAGAAGCTCAGGATCGTCATAGTCCCTGTTACAAAGTTCGTCATGACACCAACACTGGAGGCAAGCTGGCGCGATGAAGAGAGAGAGAGAGAGAGAGAGAAAATGGAGAGAGTGAGTTGCAGGTAAAACCAGAATCGGGGATCAAAGTTCTCTGGTACTTGGAGCTTGGGTGATGAGGGTTGTCAGACTGGGAAAGAGGGGAGTCGCGTCGTCTTCCTAATTCGTATAGAAAGTGGTGAGTCAGGGCGGGTACTGGGCCTGCTGCGAGGACACTTCGAGGATGAGAACAGGCAATCCTTCCCACAACACTTGGGTGAACTTGGTACCATTCTGATGGAGATATCTCTCTCTCTCTCTCTCTCTCTCTCTCTCTCTCTCTCTCTCTCTAGCCCACTCTTCATATATGTTAGGGGGTAACTCGACGCAGAGGAACTTGACGGGTCTTAACGCTGATTAGAAGCGCTCCGTCGAGTTTCTCGGTGCCTGAGCTTGGATTAGATAAAGGCGGCTGAGCTTCGTCGACGTTTCAGCCTTCTCTCTCTCTCTCTCTCTCTCTCTCTCTCTCTCTCTCTCTCTCTCTCTCTCTCTCTCTCTCTCTCTCTCTCTCTCTCTCTCTCTCTCTCTCTCTCGCTGTTTTATACACTTTCTCTCCATCTCTCCTTCACTTCAACTTTTGTACAAGGGAATCTCGTTTCTCGACAAAGACCATGCGAATTGCAAAATCTCACAAATCTTTATCTATGAAAATCTTGGCAAGTTCCCGAACAATCAAAGAGCAGTAATTTTGCTTCATCACAAAGGAATCTTCGTTTTGACGATTTTCTTTTTGTTCGAAATGAATTAACAATCCCCTCTTAGATTTATAATCGCTGCGCAATAAATTATCGATTAGAACTGCATGAAATGAATAAAAAAGCATCTGAAAAATTCATAGAAATTAAATTTGTCAAAATCGAGTTTGAACTTCACCTTTGATTGGAGTTCATGATAAGACCTGTCGATTGGGTCCTTACACGGAAAAAAAATTTTGAAAAAACAAGCAATCAGAAAGAAATGTCGAAATTTTGATTCAATTTTTTTTCAGTGATTTGATTCTTTTAGGATGATGACGCATCTGTGAGAAATTTTATTAATTCGTTGAATTATTTCAATTTTCATAAATTGAATTGATGTAGTACAATAAAAGCGAGGGTATGCAGCAATAAGGCGAGATAGAACGAATAGTTTAAACTCGAGTTTTTCGTATATATATATGTATGTATTTTATGAATTTCCTCTCTTTCTCTCTCGTTCATCGTCTCGGAGACTATACACACCCGAGGAATTTAACGGGCGTTTCTGAAATTTATGGCCTCGTATATTTTCGCGAAAACGTAGGTTTCCCTTCACGTTTTCTGTTCTAGTACTCCGTGAGGCACGTGGTATATCAATCCCTAACCTTCTCTCTCTCTCCATCTCTCTCTCTCTCTCTCTCTCTCTCTCTCTCTCTCTCTCTCTCTCTCTCTCTCTCTCTCTCTCTCTCTCTCTTATTCCATAATAGGGCAAACTCAGAGAATGAAACGATAACTTTATGATGGAAAATCATCGAGTCGTTATGATTTTCCATAAAAATGTCTTGATTATAAAAAATGATATTTTAAGGGTCCCCTCGAACAATTATCAACGTCATAAAAAATTCCTTCGAATAAAATGTACAGAAAAAAAAGCTCAACACATTGTTCTTCATCGTCTTTTTTTTTCGCTCCTAATTATGCCCTTTGTTTTCACTTTTTTCTGTTTCCTGTTAAGAATGAAAAAGAAAATCAGCTCACCCATTACACTCGGCAACGACCCTTATTCTATCCATGAATGGAAAACTCACCTGAAATCAGAAAAGAGGATGTCATTGTAGTTTCGGTGAAGTTTTTTTTTTTTTTTTTTTTTAAAGAAGATGAAACGAATAACAAATATTAAAAAGAGAAGATTAAAGAAGAAAAACATGAAATAAACGATTTATCAACAAATAATAGGGGAAATTTTTGAGTTTTTATGGTAAAAAATGTTCGATAGTTTCATGCTTAGTGGACCGAAATGATTGTCCGATAGATCCGTGTAAGGCTGGAAGGAAGATCGAGGAGTCCTTTATTTCGTTGCTACAAAGTGCTCTCCCATCTTTTCTTTTTTTTTTTTCTTACTCCCTTCGTCTCTCGTCTCTTCTCACGTTTTGGTTCTCTTGTGCATATGAGCCAGAAAGGGCGAGGCGGGTGTACAGAGTGCGCGTGCTCTCTCATTACGGCGGTATCGCGATTCACACACAGCATTGTACGTGATCCGAGACATGGCCGGAGAGCGAGACTGAGCGTACGCAAAAACGTGAGAGGCCCGCAAATTGCCGGCTTGAGCACGCGCGAGCCACAACGAAACCGAGACTAAGTACCGCGAGAGAGCGTGTCCCTGCACCTCGCATCTTCACCATACAGCCACGTACGTACATGGCCAATAGTATTGTACGTCGTTATGTGTGATGATAAAGAAAAAAAAATTTCATTTTCCATCAAAGGTTTCACGTTTATGACGAAACGATCAATGGATTCGTGATCAGCGCGGAAAAATTCACGAATAAACCGTTTTCAATGAAATTAAAAAAAAAAAACCGTAGCAGCTTTACGTTTCACTTCATTCAAAAGTCACTTGATCGACGAAAATGGATATGAGCTATTTCTCATCGTTATCGTCGAAGCTTCGAAACTACGCTTGGTTAAGCGCGGGCCACGATTTTTTTCTTCAAATTTACTACGGATCGTCAAAATTGAACTTTCGATTTTGCTCAATTTTCGTTATTCCCACACGGACGATTTTCAAAGGCCTCTCGTGGCGAAAAAAATCGAGATATCTCTATAAATTTAACGACATTCTCTCAGTCTACTTCTGACGTTTCCAAAACCCTACAATCGGCCCTAAATCGGCCGAGCCAAAGCGGATATACGGCTCCTTGAAATTTCGATATTTCCAGACTGCTTGAAAGTGCCATAAAGATATGAGAAACTTTTTTTTTAATTTGTGACTGTTTTCTAGTCTTATTCGGATCGGATATGTCCCGCTGATTGTCAATCTCACGAAGATTTTTTTTTTTTTAGAAAATTTAGAAATTCTACGCAAAGATACGAAAAAAAATCGTTTTTTGCACGTTTTCTCTCACTCTCTTCGCTTATTCGCTCCTCCCATGTTGTTTTCTAGTTTTTTTTTTCTCACTCCAATCTACAGATCGTATCTAGTCGCGGTAGCAGCCCTATAACCGTTCTCTGGCGTTCCCTCCGGTGCCTCGAGTTTCATTTTTTTTGTTTTTGCTTTTTTTTTCTTCTGCACTCCTCGATTTCTCCGTGGAAAAACCGGTAAAACTCGTTCAACTCTTTCGCGCTTGTGAAACAAAATCACGGGAGAGAGAATGGGAGAGAAAACATATGCAACGTGAAAGGGAAAGATGGAAAGGGATAAGGGTCAGGGAAGGAAACGAACTACGCCCGAACCGTTCAGTTAGAAGGAAAGGAGGAGAAGGAGGAGAGAGAGAGAGAGAAAGACAGGGGTGATATGGGGAGGGAGATACGGCGAGCTCAGAGGAGAAGCAACGAAGCTTATATTATGCAAAACATGTGTTGGCCTCCGGATTTATGGCGGCCGTTTCGTTGCTGCCGCTACTACTGCGTTTGTCCGATCCTGCGGGTCGTGCAGCAGGGTCTTTGCTCTATCCACGATCTATCCCAAGCAAAACGTAAGAGATAGAGAGAGCGAGGGAGAGAGAACGTGGGAGAGAGGGAGAGAAGGAGAGGGAGTGAGTGCACTGGAAACTTTTTGCTCAAAACTCTTAGAGGCCGATAGGGACGCTCTTTTTTTTCCACTCTCGATATTGCATCTTTGACCTCCTTTGGGTTCGCCATGCATTCCCCGATATGAAACAGTAATAATTATAGTATAATAATAATAATAATAATAATAATATCATGAAAGCAAGAACATTTTAAAATATCTTTCGGGTAAAGTATGCGATATTGTGATATTTTTTAGTATGTCACACTGTAATATCTTTCGGCAAATATCCTATGATATAGTCATTACAATTGGTGATTTCATACGATTCTGCAAGGTAACATTGTCAATCGCATCACCATAAGAACATTGGTATGATTACCAAATTTTGTGAAATCATTGAAGCCTCGATAATGAGGCTTAAATATATTCTTTTGTAACCCTTATTGAAAAATAATTTACAAAAAGTTTTATAAGAATTATATCCAAGTGTCCTAACTTTAATTGACATAAAATTTGCGAAAAATTGCAATCAAATCCACGACCCGTTGGGGTTTCGAGCCCCCGAGATCTAAAAAAAAATGTTATCGTTTTCTTTTGGAGCTTGAGCAAACAACAATGAATTGGAGGGTGAAAAAAAATTGCTGTGCTCATTCTCTTGCAGTTTCTCTTCATCTCTCTCTCTCTCTCTCTCTCTTTCTCCCTCTCATTTTCATTTCGTTTTTCCGCGAGTTCTCTGGTGGGAGGGTTGGAAAAAAAAACGTGAAAAGTCCCGGGCATTGTTTAAGCCCGTAGAGAGCAGCACTGTACCCCCCCCCCCCCCCCTCACCCCTTACGTATAATTAGGCTGAATGCGAGAGACAGAATTGCGAGCTTCATTCTTCTTTTTTTTTTAATATTCCAATTGTTTCATTATTTTTTTGTATTTTTTATTATTTTTTTTTATAATGCATCAGCACCCATTCTTCGAAATTACCTGTGTGTCATGCAGTACGTTGGCTGAAGAATGCAGCGATAAAAAAAAAAGTTTAAAATAGAAACTTGCACGCGTTGCTTTCTCAAAATTTTTTAAATCTTATAAAGCTTTTCTTTATCTCGCTCATACAGCTCCCTCGATGAGCAAGTAAATTTATCAATTTTGACTTTCTCATAGAGGAATCTTCATGAGGGGAATAAAAAAAAAACTTCATAAAATTTCCAAAATTACGAGGAAGCAATATATGTGCAAGTTTCAATTTGCAACTTTTTTTCACTTACGTATGTCACGTATTCACGTGCATGTATTCTTATTATGCAGAAATCTTTAGCTGGGTATCTCAAAATATAGGGAATATACGGAATTGTTACAAAAATTTTTTTTCGGGAAATTCAAAATTTCATAAAATATGGACCCCTTCTTATCGATTCTTGCCAAATTCAAATCTTCCTTCAACTTTGAATTTCACAAAGTCTCATTGAAGGATGGCTTGAATAATGAAAGAAAAAAGTTACGCACGATATTTCAAAATTTCAGAAAGTTAAGGAGGTCCGATCATTGCTACGAATCCAACTTTCGGACTTGAAATTTTTATATTTTTTTGACGAATACTTTATGCGCCTATATTGCCAAAATTTGAGCTATATTTAGTTTTTTCGTGATAAAATTGCAAAGTCGAGCAGTTTGAGTTACTAAAGCACGTCGTCTCATGGAGACGGTCAACCAGAAGTGCGGTGATCGCGATTTTGCTGCTCACGTATCGAACTACACCCGTTGGAAAACTGAAATTTGACAAATCAGGTATAATAGATTTCGTAAAAAATTGAAAAAATACTCTTCACCGTGTAATTCAAGCACCACGTCACAAAAAAGTTTCAATTTTCCGGTTGAAAATGGTCAGAACTCCGACTCTCTCTTGTTTCATGCGTGCCCCTTGCTCGCCGCGCTCACCCGCGCCCACGTTTCCGCTTATTCCCTGCCCACAGAAATTATCCCCTGAAGTGATTTCAGACGTTTTTCAGGAAATCAAAAATTTCATAAAACCTGGACACTATTTTTCGATTTTACAATCGATTTTCCCCAAATTCAATACTAACGGTCCTTCAATGATCATCCATCATGAAAAAATTCAGCACGATATCTCAAAATTTGCAGAAGTTAGAGCAAGTAAACCAATTTTTTTTTTTTTATTGAAAATTTCACAATATCTGAATCCCTCCATCCATTTTTGTCAAATTCAATACCAACCGTACTTTAAGGATGTATCGGACCTACCTTCCCAACCAAAAGTGACTTTAGTCGACAATATTGCATACTTCATAATAAGATAAAAATCGGAAAAAGTTCACCCACAATAAAGACGATAAGAAGATTAATTTTTAATAATAATAATGCCAAAAAGTTATCAATAAATTATTTGAACAAAACATTGTTTAAAAAATTTTTAGAGAATGTTTTTTTTTGACACGTGAAATGAATTCGGTGATTTTTCTGAATACACGTGAATTTTTTTAAAGTTTTCTTACCATTTTGAAATTTCGGTTTTCGAAAATTTTTTAATTTTGAAAAATGAAGGAAAAATCGTGAATTTTGAATATGTTTTCGTAAAAACGTTGTATATTACAATTAAGAAGTTTCCGGGGCATTTAACGAATAGTTTCGTAAATACAACCTTTACAAATTTCCGAAAACCGAAATTTAAAAATGGTAAGAAAATTTTTAAAAAATTCTTGTGCAGTCAGAAAAATCACCGAATTCATTTCACGTGTCAAAAAAAAACATTCTCTAAAAGTTTTTCAAACAATGTTTTGTTTAAACAATTTATTGATAATTTTTGGTCATTATTATTATTAAAAAGTAATCTTCTTATCGTCTTTATTGTGGTTTAATTTTTTCCGATTTTTATCTTATCATGAAGTATGCAATATTGTCGACTAAAGTCACTTTTGGTTGGGAAGGTACGTCCAATACATCCTTAATAATCTATTTGTATTAGAAGAAAAAAAAAAAAAAAAATTACCACGATATCGCAAAGTTTGCGGTAGTTTGAGGTGTCGATCATTTAAAAAAAAATTAATATTAACATATAAAGAGTCCGAGTAACTGTATGAATTTGTATAAAAACACAAACGTACATGTGTCCGGAAATTTTTTCTGAATCTAATTTCTCGACGTTTCGACACATTTTTAACACACTAACATTGGAACAGAAAAAAAAATTCACCAAAGCAAAGCTTCCTCTATGAGACAGCAACAGCGAATAACAGCAAAAATTTAAGAAGATTAGAACGTTAATATTGATGAATGAAAAAAAAATGTACTGTATTAATTATAGCGTACTGAAAAAAAAAAAACTGAATGCGTGAGGTGGAATAACGATAAATGTCACGTCCACGTATTCGCGGATTGACATTTGAAAAAAAAAACCCCCCTCAGCGGTTTTACAAGTTGTTGAAACAATAATTAAGAGGGGGAGCAACGACACATATATAGAAACGGATTGAATAAAAATGATTTTGAAATTCGTTCTTCGCATAGCGTTCCACGAGTCTATACCTGCGACAGTTCCAAAACGCTACAATCGGCTATAAATTGCTCGAATTGAAGCAGACTTTTATCGATAGTTGAAATTTTGGATATAGCAAAAAGTTACCCAGTAGCGGAGAAAAAACATTCGATAAAGTTCTTCCATTTGTCAATATAATGGTGATTTCAAATAATCGAAAATTTACCGCTGATTAATAATGGCCACTCGAGTGTTTTCCGAAAACTCAAAACTCTTATTCACTCGATGTTTTTTGTCTCCCAAAATTAGAAGAAGAAAAAAACGAAATTACTCCTACGACGAAACGAAAAATCGTGAGGTCACGCGCAAAGTTCTCCACAAATTCCGGAGTGACTCGAATCATTATGGCATGAGAAACGATTGGTGAGTTACGATGACCCAAAAACAGCCGAGCGTCAACAGAGCGAGATTGTCTCAGCCCTGTGACTCTCATTTGACTGAACGAATCCTCGAAAATAAAAGGTCCGAGGAGACGGTCCGCAAGCTTCAGCTTTTCTGGCCTCAAGCACCGTGTCTCGGAAAACCTACAAAAAAAAATTACGATCGAGATGGAAAAAAAAAATGGCTCGACAGCAACGAATTCGCTGACACCTCTGAATAATGAAACATTGAGAAACGTTGAAAATTCTAAAAAAAAAAAAAAAACGGACCCTAAAGTGTAAAGAAAAAAAAATCATTCGAGCTTCTTTTTTGCAGCCCTCGAATGATCGAAGTACACGTTATGGCTATGGCAAAGGGCTCTGCTTCTCCATGATATACATATAGGAAGTAAAAAAAAAAACGCTCGAGCTAGCTGGCTCGATACTACACAGCAGTAAAAGTGCGATATGCATATATATATATATATATATATATATATATATATATATATAGTGTGCGGTGGATTGAAAAATTCTCTTTTCACGAATTCAACGAGGCAACGAAGCGTTCACAAAAAGCGCGCGTCGAAGCGTTCTTTTTTTTTTCTCGTGGCCACGTTTTGGTAGCTCGCGAGTCTGCATTCCCCCCCCCCCCCCCTCCCCCACCCTCCGCACACAAAAAAAAAAACGTTAGGCCATAAATCGTTGGCTCATCTTTAAAATATGTGAATGGAAATATTTGAACTACGGTCGAGTGAGCTCGTGTATAACGAGCCAGTGTGCGCACGTGTGTCTGTGGTCCTGGAAATAAGAGAAGGGGATGATAGTCGACATTTCGCTGGTAAAAACGACCAAGGAACGTTAGGGGTGGTTTTGGGGTGGGGGGGGGGCAGAAGGGGGGTTGTTTTGCCCCGCGAACGAAAAATTCAACAGGAAACTAGCGCGAGATTCTCTCGTTATAAAGATGCCATTTCTCGGGGAGAAATACGTGTATGGAAAATGGCGAAGAGAAAAACGAAACTCTCGCGCTTTTCCAATCCCTTTCCATTTCATGAATTCTCGTAAATTGCCAGGCAAATAATTGATAGGTCCGGCCTCAATGTTTCTACTTTCTTGGCATGTCTTTTGTGAAGAAGCATACGATATATACATATGGATGTAAATATGTATACATATATATATATATATATATATACATATATGGGGTCTTCCGAGTGAGATTTAAATTTCAAACCTCAATAATTTCCGGGAGACCTGAATTAATTTTTTGTTTTTTTTTTTCAATTGCAAACGTAATTTATGGAATTAACCGATAATTCTGTGATTTTTTTTCACACTTGCACTCAATAAATCTCGAAAAATATAGGTTATACGAAAAAAAAAACCACGTTCTTTCCATAAAACTTACGTGATAGTACATGAATTTTACGAAAAAAAAAATGGTTGACAATCTTTGTGGTCTCTTCAACGACTGATTTTTTATTTTTCAATTGAAAAATTAATTTTTTTCTGAGATCATTTTTCATTTTTATTTTATTTTATTCATTTAATGCAAATAATTATATAAAAAATAACGAAAACTTTAAGGAGCAAATGAAAGTCGAACGATTTTTTTTTCTTATAATAGCTATGGCTGTTTTAGTTTAAGAAAATAACCAAAAATTCGAAAAAAAAAATCGATTCTCAAAATAAATCAGTTTCTCTTACGTCACGATATGCAATGGACGATGATTAATTAATTGAGTAAGTAAAATTTTAATTCGAAGAACATTGAATAATCGTGATATTGTAAATATTATCCAATCGTCATCTGTCGCATGTCAACGCAATTTATTGATTTTGAAAATCAGTTTTTGTTTACAACTTTTCATTATATACTTTCCTGAAGTAAAGTAAAACAAACCTCGACTACTTGTAGACAAAATTCACTTCCACTTTCATTGAAAGCTTGGATAATTATTTTCGATAATTGAAACGAAAAATGGCTTTTTTAGAAAAAAAAAAAAAAACGATTTTTTTAGGTAAAAAAATGAAAAATCAGTCGATGAGGAGGTCAGAAGATTTTTGAATATTTTTTATTGATTAAAGTAATGTGATATCAGACGAATTTCATGTGCGTAACTTTTTTTCGTACGACAAACAGTTCTCGGATAATTACAAAAAAAAAACACACAGAAAAATCATTAGATCGAAAAAAAAAAACAAAATATACGAATCCTCTTATTTTGAGAATAGTATACTGTAAAAAAAAACATTCGGGTAACTGAAAAGTATTGAGGTCTTTGAAAATCTAAGTCTCAGTCAGAATTCTCCATATATATATATATATATATCAAGACGATTTATTCCGGCTCACCGCCTTTCGCTGTCTTCTCGCTGTACCATTTTTACACTTCCGTGCTCCACTATAAATGGCCCGTTGGCTCGGCCATACAAGCGAGACACGCGCGTCCGGGGGCTGCTCTTCGTTCTTCTAGCAGATATGGGGATGAAGAAAAGGATGATTTTTTTTTCACCTCCCGGACCCAGCGAATCGAGAAAATCTGTATATGCATTCTCTCATTTCGCTCGAAATAATATCGTATTTCCTCGTGTGCCTTTTCTCCTCCTCCTCCTCCTCCTCTTCCTCCTCCTCCTCATCCTTGTCCACCTCCCTCTCCAATATATGTATTTCCTTTCCTTTCAACGCAGAGCACCGAGGTGATGTTTTTAGCTTGAAATTTTTCGCCATCATCGTTTACGCGAAAATGCGCTCGTGCATCTTCCCTTATACGAACTTTCGACGAGGGAGCAGTGGAGAGGTTTCTCGCTCGATTCATCTTTTCTAACGTCGTTCTCACTCTGGCCCGGCCGAGAGATTAACTTTTTGCCATCGAGCACGCTAGGGTAGTTAATCATTGTTTTTTTTTTACTCTCCTCATAGCTTCTGGGTTCTTCTCCCTTGGAAAAGTATCGCAGTATGAGGCTTAATAATAATAATGATAATAATGATAATAATGATGATGATACATTTATGATACAACCGGAGAGCCTGTCCTGTATTGTTATTTAAAAAAAAACAATTATTATTATTGGAACTAATTAAATAAAAAATTTAAACTATTTCCAAGCCGATAATCATCTCCGGAACAATTGAATTTTTCCTCGACAGTCACAAAAAAAAACTCAATAGATTCTTTCAATATTTCTCCCAATGTTATTGTCGATGGTGTTTTTTTTTTTCTAACCGTAACATCCGACAACGTGAAAAGCATTAATAACGAATGTCACACTTTGCCTGTATGCCATCTACGACATACCCGCCGCTGCGCACAAACGTCAGTTTATTTTTTTTTATAATTATTTTTACGTTGCATCATGTCAGCAAATACGTGCTCAAATACCTGCAACCTGAATGCTAATGCATGTATCGTATATATACATATATATATATATATATATATGTATGTATACGTACATGATGAGAGAGAACGTTCGGGCAGTCGAGAATTCGAGGCTGGCTTTTCACGCACAAACATTGTTGTCGATTCATGAATGCGAATTTTTTCACCATTATACATCACGTTTGTTTGCATAACGGGATGCGTAAGTGCGTTTCAAGGGTTCTCCATCTTTGTATAGCTGCCATTTTACATCTGGTACGTACACACCCGGGGGAAAAAGTGTAGATCTATACGGAGTTATTTTATACGTCTAGGTAGATTTAAATTTTGGAAAATCGCAGACTGACCTCGATTTCAATTGGATCTACTCGGTTCTAAGTAAATCGACTGAGATTCAAGTAGATAAACAGCGATCTAAATAAAGCCAAGGGTGATCGAAAATAATATTAGGTCGACTTGAATGTAGGTAAATCTACCATTATATACGGAGATCCAGGTGAATCCGCGATTTACCAAAATTCAGATCTACGTAGATCTAAATTTTGGTAAATCGCGGATTCGCCTGGAATCTCAATTAGGTCTTTCTAGACCTCCGTTAGATCTACTCAGATGTAAGTATATCGACTGAGATTTAAGTAGATAAACAGAGATCTTAATGAGCCAAAGGTGTTCGAACATAATATTCAGTCGACTCGAATGTACGTAAAACTATATACCGTTATATTTATGGAGATACAGGCAGATCTACAAATTTATAAAATTCAGATCGAAGTAGATCAAATTTGGATCTGCGCAGTCATTTTTTACGTCTACGTAGATCTAAATTTTGTTAAATCTTATATTCATCTGGAATATCAATTACATCTGCCTAGATATACATTAGGTCCGCTCAGTTCCAAGTATATCTACTGAGATTTAAGTAGACAACCAAAAATCGGATAAGAATATACGGAGATTTAGGCAGATTTACGATTTTCCAAAATTCAGATCTACGTAGATATAAATTTTGGTGAATCGTAGATCCACCTGGAATCTCAATTAGGTATATCTAGACCTCCGATTCGGTCGACTCGAATGTACGTAAATCTACCATCATTCACGGATATCTAGGCAGATCTACTTAGATCTAATTTTGATCTACGTAGTCATTTTTTACATCTACATAGATCTAAATTTTGGCGAATCGTATATTTACTTGTGATCTCAATTAGATATATAGAGATCTCCGTTAGATCTATTCAGATCTAATTATATATCTACTGAGATTTAAGTAGATGAACTGAGATCCGAATAAGAGCGGGTGTCCGGACGTAATATTCGGTTGACTTGAATGTAAGTCAATCTACAGTTGAGTTAGGTAAGTTAATATTCAGCATTGCTCGAGCGAGTTAAATTGTTTTTCATTAGATTTAAAGGTTTTCAAACGCGAAAAAAAAATAAAACTTCGTTTGACGGATGGAATTATTGTTATTATTATTCGTAGTTGTATTTCTTTCAATTAGAATTTCTTCAATGGAAAGGAAACAAATTATATTTTTCATTGACTTTAGCGTTTGCTCACGCAAATAATCATGTCTTGGACATGCGACTCCTCTTCCCTCCCAACTTCTTTGTTCCGCTTTTTTTTTTCCTCACAATTTCTTTTTTACTATCTGGATTCATTCTCGCCCAGTTTGGCTTGACCTCGCGCCTCTTTTCTTCAATTTCACGCTTCCTTCGAGCAGAACCGAAGCAACGGAGCGAAATATCTTTTGCTGCCTTATTCATCTCTCTCTCTCTCTCTCTTCTCTCTCTCTCTCTCTCTCTCTCTCTCTCTCTCTCTCTCTCTCTCTCTCTCTCTCTCTCTCTCTCTCTCTCTGAGAACACAGTCGTCATAATCAGCAGTGAGCCATGATGGGGAAATTCCTCATAATTTTAGAAAATTTTAAATCAATGCGAAGGTGCTTTTAAAAAAAAAAAGAAAAGAAAAAGGCACTACAAGATCTCTCGACCTATTCATCAAAATTAGAATATGAGAATCTATTGTGGCAAAATTTTAAGCTTGTATAAGCTCCAATCAGGTCCTGAACGACTTTTCTTCATTCGGTCCTCGTGAGCACAGGAAATTTCTTTGTTTTTTTTTTTGTAAGGACAAAAATAAAAATGTAATAATAAAGTGATAAAAAATATTTTTTCCTCATTCTAACCTCGAAATCGCAACTTCGTTGCGCTTTCTCGGCTCTCATGAGGAAAAATTATGTTCGATACTCGTACGAAAAGGCTTTTTGACGAAACTCGTTACAGCACTCGCCTTCGGCTCGTGCCGTAATCCTCTCGTTTCGTCAAAAAAACCTTTGCGTACTCGTGTCGAAATGTACTATTACGCACCATCGGATTCTGGTACCTCCTATCATGCATTATGGTCGTCCTTGTGGTAAGATTGGCTATGTGATTGATCATTTCGGCGATAAAATTGTTAAAGAAAGATATATAAAATCTGTAAAAGTAATCGTCTGAATTTATAATAATTGTGGAGACGTCGTCTAGCACTTGCATTAATTTTTGCTTTTGTCAAGTAATTTTGATTTTTCGTCATCTATTTGACGAGTACGTTGAATCATTTCGCCTTGGCTAATCTCAAAATTGTTGGAAATTTTGTAACAAATATCATATCGTACAATTGCAGAATTCTCAATTCATTTCGATAATTAATATAATTTCATCACGTACGGGAATCGCATCCCTGAAAATTTGCATACATTTCAAGCATTAAAATTCCTTTGTTTGCTGCAATTTTCGTTAAAATTTCTCAATAAATCTTCATTTTACGAGACTCTCAAATTTTTCAAAGATGTCAGTGATCGCTTTAACTTTCGTACATCTCGAGGTATCGTGTTAAATTTTTTTACACCAATATAGTATCATCGGAGAACGGTTTTGATATTGAATTTGGCGAAAATCGATTGGACGGTTCATGTTTAATAAAATTTTGAATGTTTCAAAAAAGTCTTTGACGCCTCTAATTTCCTCAAATTTTAAGATGTTTGGCCTTTTTTTTCATAAATAAAGTATCATTAGCAAAAAGTCGTTGTCAAATTTTGCAAGAATCGGTGAGAGGTTTCGGAGTTTATGAAATTTCGAAATTTTCCAAAAAAAAAAAAGTATTTCTTCTGTCAGCTCTGATTCCCCAAAATTTCGAGGCATCTGGCTAATTTTTTTTTTTTTCCATGATTACAGTATCTTTATAGGAAGGTTTTTATTGAATTTCGTGAGAATCGGTAAAAAGGTTCGGATTTTATGAACTTGTTAATTTTCCAAAATCATGTATTTGACAGCTCTCATTTTCCAAGCATTGGAAATGGACGTGCTTTTTTTGAAACTCACAAAAACGCGTTTCTTATGAAATATTGAATATTCCGAAAATTATTAGCAGCTCGAATCTCAGACGACAGTGAGGAAGGCAAAAGCTGCAAGCTGAAACTTGCGAATTTCTTCTTCAAAATTTCGGACAATGCTCAAAGCTTCCTCTATGAAGAAGCCGAATTTGACAAAGGTCCTTATACAAGGAGCATTGGGAATAGCGCGAAATTTGGAGAAAGTAATTCGCAAGTATTTCAAGTCGCAGCTTTTTTAAAAATGTAATCTATCGAAAGCTCATAATTTCCCGAATAAATTGACTATCAAGCAACACACTTCACAAGAATGAAAAAATTGATGAATTTTTTAAAATTGAACTTGTGCGAGCTATCTTTTTCGTGTATCCCAAACGACAATTTTCAATTTCATGCGGAATGAGTATTGAAAAAAGAGTTTTTCAGGTTTCAAATATCTCTAATTCACAAAATTCTCCAATAAGTACCAAAGTGCAAGGAGTATCCTAAATAGCTGAGTTCATTCATTTCGAGTCCTTTTTTTTTGTTTTTGTTTTATAAAGGATGCCTCATGCTTTGAGTGCTTTGACGACGGACGGGAGAAGCCTGGACACAAGACTGCAAGGGTAGTTTCGCGAGAGAGAAAGAGAGAGAGAGAGAGAGAGAGAGAGAGAGGGTGAGACAGAGAGCAGGAGTTTGAAAAAGGGAAACGTTAGAAGAGAGCATAAAGCTTGTGCAGCGATTTATGTATGTATGTCGTTCGTCGACGGGGCTACTACCTCGGGAACACGAGTCCACTAAATAAACCGGGCAAGGATAAGGCACACGACTTGCTGCATTCTCTTTTCCACCCTCTCTTTCTCTCTTCTCCTCTGCTTTCTGGCCTGTTGGCCACGAGGACTTACGAGGGAAACGTTATCCTGTGCTCGCTGCTATACGCTAACTGATCCGGTCCTTTTGCCAGAGCTCTTACACTTTCTTCTTCCCCTACTCATTTATATATTTATATATATATATATGTGTGTGTGTGTGTGTATGTCGCATTAACAGGTGATTCAGAAGCTCAAAGTCTCAATGCTTTCTCCCCATGGACTTTATGTACGTCCACGTGGACTAAAATATCCATAATTTTTGTCTCCATTTTTTTCGTTTTGTTTCAATTACTTTTCAAAATTTTTGTTTTAATGTCCTGTGTCCGCTGCGAAGTTCAAAGAAAAAGCTTTAATACTTTGAGCCTCGGTGGAGCGTTAAATCTGCCCTCGACATGGCTGTTCCGATCAGGTCCCTGTCAGAATGTTGTCCCGCTTCCTATTCAGATACCGATTTAACGCTCGATGCTTTCGAGTTGCAGCAGTTAAGTCGCTTCAGTAGAAAGAAAATCCACTGAGCGTTGCATTGAGACAAACTATGGTTATCCCGATCGAGATCCTACCCAGGATCCTGGCTCGATCCCTACCATAATCCCATGCAACTCTCGAAATTCGTCCACTCTCTTCGGCTGGTCCACACATCGGATTTTTGTGACAAAAAATTTCCAGCGTTACGATTCGGCGCAGCGCCGATTGGGTCCTGATCAGGATCCTGTCTCGGCCCTGATCGGAAACCGATCTGAGCCTCGATATTTTCAGCTTGAATCGACTAGCCCGTATAAGCATAAATATGTCGAGCGTTGCATCATAACTGCTACGCAATTTTCTAATACGGCTTCCTCGATCAGGATCCAACCAGGATCTCGGATCGATACCAACCAGGACCCGATGTATCGCTTGACATTTTATAATCCCTTTGACCAATCAATAATGATTCTCTCAATCGGGTCATTGTACGTTGACCGTTACATCAGAACCGAATTCGACTTTCCCAATGCGAATTCTACCAGGATCCTCGCTCGATCCCAAGCAGAATCCGATGTTACACTCAAAATTCTCACTACTTGCGCTGCGTCCGACTCAAATCATTGGAAAATTTTCGTTGCTCACGTCTTACTTGAGATGGTTAGGCTAGAAAATTTCCTGCTAACCCAACTGCAATACGATAATCGTTCGACAGTATTGCGACGATTCTGGCTTCGGTTCTCCGAGCTTCGAATAAACTAATTTCCGTAGGTACTAACGTCTGAACGACTATCCAAATGCTTAAATGGCCCAGAGGATTATGGTGGACTTGGATAGGGAAGTCGTGGTACGTTGGGCACAAATACCCCCCCCCCCCCCCCTACCTTCACCCTGGGCATTAGAAAAGTAGTTGGAGCTGAATACCACGAGAAAGAGAGAGAGAGAGAGCGAGAAAGAGAGAGAGAGAGCGAGAGAAAGAGAGAGAGAGAGAGAGCTGCTTGGGCTCATGAACAGCCGACACGCCCCTCGAACCCAAACCATCTTTTCCTATGAAGCCAGTGGAAAGCTGCCCCTCACCCTCTGCCCCTCTACCAAAGCACCGCCGTTTTCTCTATACCCATGTGTCTCTCACTACCCCGCTCAAATGTCTCAGGATACCCATCGATGGCCACCACAAACGCTCTCATCCTCTCTCTCTCTCTCTCTCTTTTTATCTCTATCCCTTCACCCCTAACCCTCCATACTAACCCTAGACGTTCAATTTAATAAAGTTAATAACGTTAAAGGTTTTTTCGTCTTTTTTTTTCGAAGTTTCAGCGAGCTCGCCTCGGCTGTTGTAAATCCAACGAGGCGGTTGAATGAAGATGGGCGATCGAGGGAAGTGGGGATGGAGGAGAAAACTGCACTTATACGTTATTGCAAGAGGACGAAATGTACGAACAGAACCAACGAAATGTGGCGGCGATTGGGCCAACGTCCAAAAACGTCCTTCTTGAGAAAAGTAGGATCTCTCGCCATTCAAGCCTCTCTTTCTCCCTCTCTCTCACTCTCTCTCTCTCTTTCTTTCCTCTTGGTATCTGTGGATGTCTGTTGGAAGCCGGGGATGCACTACTGCAGATAGAAAAACAGAGAACGTTAAGCATCTTTCGGTTACGATGCTCTCAATGACTCGCTATTCGCGCGAGCGAAGCTAGTTCACGATCGTCGGTATAGAGCAGCGCGAATGGCGTACAGATTCAGCTGGTTTTGTCGCTTTGGTCGCTTCAAGTGTACTCGAAGAGAAGAATAAGTGGCCGAGAAAAAGTCCACCTGGTATATATCGATGCAACGTACAGTGATCTTTTTCTGTGTAGAAGTATAAAGGCGAGAGAGAAAGTTAAGGAGATTGTATTTCCACCAAACATTTATACTGAAATACACGGAAAAAAAATGAAATAATTCAACAGCACGAAAATATCGGTATTTTAAAGATGAAAAATCAAAAAATTTTATCACTTCTTTTACGTTTTGTATTGCCTTTGCGTTTTAACGAATTTTCAAGCTTTCTCCAACCATTTTATTGCCAATATAGTCATTCACACGACTAGCCTGCCAGAAGGACTATCTCAATCGTTAATATTGAGTCAATATTATTATATTCCATGATCAATGAATATTTCAGATATATACAATTCACCATTTTTATTCATAGAGCTGGCTTTACGTACTATTCCAGCAGAAATTATATATCGGCTTATCTGCGTGAATGTCGCGTAGCTTGTGATAGTACACAAGGTACATCTGACCATTTAACATATTGTTCTTGAATACCAATCGATCAATTCGACAACGAGAGAGAGAGAGAGAGAGAGAGAGAGAGAGAGAGAGAGAGAGAGAGAGAGAGAGAGAGAGAGAGAGAGAGAGAGAGAGAGAGAAAGAGAGAGAGAGAGAATCTTTATGGTATGTGTACTTTAATAGCTGGATCAGGTTGGTCTATAATAGATTGTTCCATTAATTTCCGCTCGTACCCGCATTGCGTCTCGTATACACGCGGTTATATCATGGCGAGATGCTAGAGTGGCGTCGATGCTCAAAATTTTCGTCCCTGAAATACATTATGAGGCATTCTCAAGCCAGCTGAGACAGCAAACTTTTTGGAATTTTCTTATTTCCTGCTCGTCCCTAATGTCCGGAATGTTCATGAATTAATTCAGATTAAAAAAAAAACGTCAAAAGTGATTGGTTTGTGTGATTATACGCTGCGCAACATCCAGCATCATGAGGCCCTCATTGGTGTTCTTTATATGTCAATTAAATTTACCTAGATCTCAATTAGATCTACGCAGATCCCAATTGGATCTACATCGATCTCAAATAGATCGACGTAGATTTCATTTAAATCTACCCAGATCATCCTATATTTCAATTAGACCTACATATATCTGCCTAGATCTAAATTAGATCCTCCTAAATCTCAATTCGATCTAGGTAGATTCAATTAAGATCTATGTAGATCTCAACTAGACCTATACCGAGATCTTAATTAAATCAACGTAAATCTGCCTGAGATTTAAGTTGATAAACGGTGTTCTAATAAGCAAAAGTGTTTGAAAACAATATTAGGTCAACTCGAATCTACGTAAATCTATCGTTTTATACGGAGATCTAGGTAGTTCTACGATTTTCCATAATCCAGATCTACGTAGATAAAATTTGATGTAAAAAAAAAACAACTGCACAGGACTAAATCAGGTCTACGTATACTAAACGATTTTTCTTTGAGCTTTCACGAGGCTCATTGCTAGTATCGAATACATGAATTTTGAAAGGACGAAACACGAAAAAAAAAAATCATTTGGAAAAATTACATCACCTGGAGGTAAAATAGTACAGATATATAGTAACGTCCCATAAAACTACGATGGACTTCCGGTATACCATGCAGCGGTACCAGCAGTCAGTAATTGGATTGTGCGATCTGTAATGTATCGATAAAAATGGAAATAATGACTGAGAATATCTCTCTCTCTCTCTCTCTCTCTCTCTCAATCTCTCTCTCTTGATTCTCCTTTTCATCTTCTCTATTTTCTCAATATATATTTGTACAGATCGTGTGTGTGTGTGTGTGTGTGTGTGTGTGTATGTTTTCTACACATGTATGTACACATATATATCTTGGCACGGTAAAAGAATCAAAAAACCAGACCGGAAATGAAACTTGAAGTAAGAAGAAAAGATAGTGAAGAGCCTTGAGAAGAACGAAGCGTAAAAGCTCTCTCCCCTCCCCCCTTTTAATGGTGTACGTATAGAAAATACAAAACGATAATAAGAAACGATAGAGGCAGCGAAGAGGCTGAGACCAGGACAGCGTTAAAGGCAACTGCTACGAAATAACGGGCTTCCGTGAAAACGCGCTTTGAAGGCCTGCCTGTCAGCGCGGATTATGATTAATGCAACTGAGAAGACCGAGAATCACATGCATACATCGTATACATATATTTCGGTATTTAGCGCACAAAGAACACTGAAATAGTGTTCCAACGTTCAGAAGTTCCCGCCTTCGAATGATTTATCGCTGATGAGCATGATGAAATGCGATTTGAGGCAGAGTGACAGCATTGCGAGCTGTTTGAATGAGTGCCGAATTTGTAGATTTTTTTTTCCCAGATTTTTATCACTTGATCGGGACCAACAGATGATTGTGCGTACTTGTTGCCTGTGCACCGATTATCAAAAAACAATCGTAATTTTTTTTTTGCTGAATATTAGTGATCAGTGAATCGTGAAATTGTACCATGCCTTTTGTAACGTGATATTGCACCTTTCGACTGTGTCATTTCTAGATATTTCAATCGTGCAGAGACAGAACTAATTGCAAATGCGCAAAGCTGCAGGGAAGGAATGTACACGTCCGCGTCGGTGAACAGAAGAATTCACCCACCAGACATTAGACATGTAAAAACTCTAGTGTGGTGAAGCTTATTACACGTGAACGTGAACTCTTTATATCTTTGGGATTCTTTCATCTCAAAAAACCCTAAAATGAAGTGAAAAAATCATTTAAATATAATAGGGAAGTAAAAATAGCTGTACATGCACGAAAACATAGGTATAGTAACACACACACACACACACACACACACACACACACGTGCGCACACATCACTCAACGCTCTATAGGAGCATTCCCCCCACCCATGAGAGTCCGTCTCGCGGCCGCCTCACACCTACCTCGAGCGCGGCTTAGTGCCCACAGCGACCGAAGGAGGGCGGTGGCGTCGAGGAGCCTCTCTCGTCCTCGGCAGCTACGCCGGGTGGCCATATAAATCCGAGCACCAGTCGCATCGAGACCTCTAGCTACACCGATAAGGCGTACCAACACCGGTAATGCGTTCTAACACCGGTAAGGCGTTCTAACACCAGTAAAGCGTTTCACGCCGATAAGGCGTTCCCATATAACCCACCAGAAAGAAAAATCCTTTCCCTCTCACCTCCAGCCACTATACATTACACAGATACACAATACAAATTATATTTATCATTATTTCGAAGGATGCCTAAAATATTCCTCTTCTTTATAAATCCACGCACATAATTTTAATTCAATTTTGTGTTCCGAGTAATAAAATTTCAAACTTATATCCAAATTTTATACCTCAGAAATAACTCTTTATCAAATAAGGAATAATAAATTTGACAAAGGATCACCCATACCGACGTTTCCGTTATTCTTCAATACCCCATTAAAAATCTTGTTCATACGTGGATAAAGGATTAACCCTTTATTGTCCACTTATGACAAGCTCAATACAGAGAATGTATCCTATTTCGCAACACCTTTAAAATCTACAAGCCCGAATTTTACACGAAACATTGAATTGGTCAAAGGGTTCTTATAATTGAAATGTGTGCAGTTGGAACGCGTACAATTCATAAATTAACAGTTGGAACGTATTCAGCCGGAATGTGTACAGTTAGAAGATTTAAAGCCGAAACGTGTACAGTTGAAACGTGTACAGCTAGAACGGGTACAATTGAACATGCACAGTTGAAACGTGTATAGTTGGAAGGTATACAACTGGGAGGTGCTTAGTTGGACCACGTACAGTTGGAATGTGTACAGTTGGGACGTGTACACTTCGAATGCATACAGTTGGAACGTGTGCAGTTGTTTCATATACAGTTAAAACCTCCACATTTACGACGTACACAATTGGAACCTGTACAGTTGGAACCTATCAGTTGAAACGTGTACAGTTGGAACCTTTACAGTCGGGACGTGTACAGCTGGGATATCTACAGTTGGAATGTGTAGAGTTTGAATCCATACACTTAGAACGTATACAGTTAGAACTTGTACAGTTTGAATATGTTCAATTGACTTACTCCTCACTGCAGACGTTCTAAGTGTATACCTTTCAACTGTACGCGTTCCAGCTATACACGTTCCAGCTATACACGCGCAAACTTTACACGTCCCAACTGTAGACAATTCAAGTGTACATATTCTAATTGTACACGTTCTAACTGTACACGTTCCAAGTGCACACGTTCCAGCTATACCCATTCCAACTACCCACGTTTCAACTGCACTTGTTCCAACTGCACTCCTTCCAACTGTATATTTTGCAACTACACACGTTCCAGCTACGTTCGTTCCATCTGCACACGTTTCAAGTGCCCTCGTTCCAACTGCGCACGTCCCAACTGCACGCATTGTAATAACCGCACGCGTTCCAAATGTACCCAATTCAACTGTACACGTTCCAATAGTACATCATTTAGAATTCGAGTGTGGAGAATTGGTGCGTCGAATTGCGCCACGAGAGAGTTTCCAAATGCGAAGAAGACCTGTGTCCTGTGTCCCCATAGGAATGTGTACTGCTTCTCTATATACAGTTGCCTGTGGACAGTCAAGTCTTTTTACTTTTAGAATCTGCAAAGGCTACTGCTTCGAGCGGATCCAAAACATCATGGTCCGACTCCGATCGATGTATCATGAAATTTCTCATGTACGAATGAAGCACACAGACGCGTATCTACCTCTGTTGCTCTGTGCCGATTTTCCTGATGCACTGTACGACTCGGTTGCCCGTCACTATTATCGTTGAGAGTGATTCAAAGTCTACAATACCACCATTTCGTGGCTTGCAATAATACCGAACTCTCCATTCAGCATCAGCTCACAAGAGAAGCTTTCGTATCGCAAAGATCCACAAGTTGAGGATACATAGAAACGATGCTTGCCACATCCACGTTCGAGCAATTCACTGAGTGAACATCCCATTGATGATTCACAGATCCATTGAAATTTTCCTCATACTTTTTTTTCTTTTAGCAGTTCCAAAGCTCCCGAAATAGAATATGCCTTCAAAATTAGTGGCAACGAGGAACTTTCCTCTAAAAACTCAACGTTTCATTTGTTTTGAGAAAAAAAAATCAGCAGAGTCAAATTCAATCCGAAAAGGGAGTTGTACTCTACCTGTCAGCTTTTTATCAGTCTCTTATTAGCACTCGGTCGAAATATTTTGTTCAAATTTGGACGTATGACAATTTTCCTTTATTCAAATTGTCTTGATGCCAGCATATATTTCCCTGCGGTGGCCATAAGAAAACCAAGCATTTTTTATTTACACTAATTTTCCGAGTCCGAATGAAACGTTGCACGAGTTATCACACAAGTCTTAATGTAAAACTGATTTCACATCATTCATTGTATGTTGGCACTTTTATTACGAGATTTGAGTGGAATTAAAATGATAATTGACTGAAGTCCCGTGAAAATATCTGGAATAATCTGAGTCCAGAATGGACGTAGGAAGGACATGTCGGAGGGTGGATGAAGAGAGCGTCATCACGAGGAGTATCACGTGAGTGCAAAGGTTTATAATGCCATAATGCCAATCAATATATAATTACGTATTGTCGTTTACTCGAATATGCGTGAAGCCTTACAGACCAAATTGACTGACAAGTGGATAATCTCGATTTTTTTTTTCACAATATGTTTCAGGGTAAAATGACTGAATACTTCGTACTAATTTGCAAATGAATTAAACAAATTCATGGCAAATCGATGGTAAAAAATAATTTTTTCCGTATTTTCTTTAAAATATTCGTCACTCGATGTTTGAAAAATTGTTGGATGACAGATGCAATAAACAATTGAGAGACATGTAATTCAGAATATTTTACGAATAACGATTTTTGATATGAAGACAAAAAAAAAGATAGGAAATTAATTTTAATAATTCTCCAGTTTGATAACGCCCATGTGTCGGATTTTGAATTTATTTTCTTTTTAGTTTCAACTATCAATTTACTGTGAAAATTTCAGAAAAAGGAGTTTTTTTTAGTCGCCCTATGACCAGACATAGCCGAAATTACAATGAAATTTTTATTAATGAAATTATAAATGCTTACACTAATTCTAATTATCTTTCATTTCGTTGTAAGGATTTCCAGTAATCTTAATTAAATCAAATTTATTTACAATTACTTCAAATGGTTGCAATTACATTTAATTTCATAACAATTACTCACTGCAATTTTAATTAATCGTCATTTTTTCATACATAATTCAACTGTACAAAATAAAATTTTATTCCATTACAATTATAATTAATTTTAATTTAATCATAATTGCATCGTGTGATTGCAATTAAATTTCACTTCATTGCGTGTACCCCAAACAATTGCGAATAATTCATCAAAATTATTTCAAAAAATTGCAATGAAAACGTTAATTAATTGCTGCTGTAATATCAGCCATCCGGATCATCCTGGAAAAGTCTTTAAAAAAAAAAATAGAATAAGAATTGAATAATTGTTTGGTCCATGGTTGTGTCGATTGAGCCCGGAATGGCTCAAATATATACAATATACATGTACGTTTCCAAATATATACGTTACGTATGTGAACGAGCTTTGGCGAGATATGATAGTGGCCTGGGTGTTTGTGCATGCGTATACATGATCGATAGGCCTCCAGCCAATGCTCGTATGAATTACATTCGTCCACATAGTTTATCCGTGACGTGCCACGAGCAAATATGTACACACGCGTAATGTTCGATCCATGTATACGTATATGAATGTTTCGCTTTCCACGAGCCCTTGCACGTATAAATCAACCACCAAAAGTCATGAGGGTGTGTCTTCAACTATTTAACATTTAAAATGTTGTCTTATACGCCCTTCTCACTCCAGGTAGTTGATGTATGCTTGGGTTGGACCATGTTAAGTGGGATCTCGCTCAAATACGTTGAATATGCACCTTGTAGAGAGTTTTTCTTGTTTCAACTCTCACGCTTTAGTGTGCTCGCGCGAGAAATGCTCACGAAGTTTCTACCACGTGTGCTTGTTATGTGAAAACAACGTTAATTAACGGCCCAGTTCGTCAGCATTTCGGAACTTCCGTTACACTCGTTTGATATTCCACGCATGGAAATTTCGCATATATTCGAGATACGTAGGGAAATTTTTGAATATTATATTTACACAAAGATGTTTGGGGCCATTAGTCGGATGGGTGACCGCCCAGCTGTGAGCTAGATGAGCGAGAAGTCGTTTTTCCTAGGATCGATGATTCCCCGCAGGGACATCGAGAGCTCCGACAAAAGCATTGCTCTTATCGTTACGGAGTTATCGGCAGTTTCCCCGTGCCCACGTACAAATGGGATAAACTCGTGGATAATACATGACACGGGAATTGGGAGGAATGGGGAAGCGAGGGGAGGAATTATCTTTCTCAAAGTGAACACCCATCACACAGGGACATCGATAAGGCCAACCCAAACGAAACCCAAACAGTCCTTTTCGAATTTGTATTCGAGTATGGGGCATTCTGAGTAAGATTAACATTTACAAAATTTCAATATTTTCAGTAACGTATATTTTTTTTTCTCAGTATCGCCCACTCGATCCGTATTTTTTGTTTTCTCGATTTAATAATGTTCTTTCGATTTTTCATCGGTGAGTGAGTTTTTGGAATCCGATCATTCTGTAATTTCTTGAAAATTTCCACTTGATGAGTTTCGAAAAAAGTTTTTCGTAAATGGAGGTCGTACGAAAAAAAAGTTGCAAACTGAAACTTTCACAATGCTTCCTGGTAATTTTCGAAATTTTATGAAGCTTTTTTTTTATCTCGCTGATAAAGATCCCTCTATAAGCAAGTGAGTTTTTTAATTTTAGCTTCATCATAAAGGAATCTTTGTGACCAAGATAAAAAAATAACCCTATAAAGTTTTGAAAATTACGAGGAAGCAATGTTCAAGTTTTATTTTGCAACTTTTTTCAATTGTGTACGTAACGTGTCCACGCGTATTCTATTTATATAGAAGTGTTTAGTTGAATATCTAAAAATTCGAGGAATGTAGAATTGTTGGATAAATTTTTCAAAAAATCAACATTTCGTGAAATCTAAACCACTTCATCGAATTTTCGCTAAATTCAAATCGTCTTTCAATAATACTATAATATTATTGAAGATTTTATATTATTATTATAATATGAAGATTTTTATATTATTTTATTATATTATTAATTCTTATATTATTAAGATTTTATATTATATATTTTATATTATGAAGATATTATATTATCCATATAATACTGTAGTATTATTGAAGGATGATCTGAATGATTTGAGAAAATTTAGCATATCTGAAAATTTGGGGAGTTGAAGCAATTACAGAAATTTTTCGAAAAATTCAAAATTTTATAAAAACTAAAAACTATCATCGTTTTTCGCCAAATTCAATACTAATCGTCCTTCACTGATAATCTATCGATGTATAAAAATTTAACACGATTTGTCAAATTTCTCACAAGTTCGAGCGAGTAGACCTTTTTTTTTTCGAAAAACTGAAAATTTCATGAAATCTGAACGCCTCCGTCAATTTTTATCAAATTTAATACGAACCGTCTTTTAATGATAATTTATTTATAAAAAAATCAAAAATTAAAAAAAAATAGCATGGTTACGCAAAACTTGTGGAAGTTGGAGAGAATACGACCATATTTTGCGAAAAATTGAAAATGACATAAGAGATCCATGTTACTGTAGGAATTTGTATAAAAATGAATAAAGGCATTGCCATGTTTCACTCAATTGCGAAATTTCAGCGCTATAGCTCAGCCACTTATCGAGTTACAGACAATCCAATTTTTCATAGTATAATTACACACACGTTCAAAAGTCTGGATATTTTTCGTAAATGCGATTTCTTGATGTTTTGACGCGTTCTGAACGTATCGGCATTGAAAACTGAAAAAAAATCACCAAAACAAAGCTTCTTCTATGCGTGGAAGCAAAATGTCGAAGAATATTGTGACCTCTTAATCCACTGATATTTCACTTCATAAAAGAGCCATTTTTCGTCCAAATTATTTAAAACAATTGTATGGAGTATAAAGAACATTTCAAGCCGTCGCATCGAGCCCGATAATCACGATGTGCATTATATACCGTGGAAGAAAAAAGACAAACCCCGATCTTCAGAGACAAAACGTTAAGAACAGAACGAGGGAATTTGTAATGATTCTCCGGTTGGTACGATCATTCACAAAGATCTTAAAAAAAAATAAAATAAAATAAAAACAAACTTCAACGAAACTTTGCGCATGTTTTAATGCAGATTCGTACTCTTCGTAGAGAGGGCTCAACGTTTTAACGTCACTCTGAAATTTGTCAGGATATCTCATTTTC